>OX493269.1:0-339175 GCA_950370525.1 Bellardia bayeri | reverse complement strand
ATCACAGGTTTTGCTTATTTTCTCGAAAAAACGCATTATTTACCGAGATATTAATGTTTAAAGTTTTTTGTGAAAATTTACATGAAAAATGATTTTTGGTCAAAAATATGAGTGATCACAGATTTTGCTTATTTTCTCGAAAAACGCATTATTTACCGAGATGTAATGTTTAAAGTTTTTTTGTGAAAATTTCCACGAAAAATTGATTTTTGGTCAAAAATATGAGTGATCACAGATTTTGCTTATTTTCTCGAAAAACGCAGTATTTACCGAGATATTAATGTTTAAAGCTTTTTTGTGAAAATTTCCAAGAAAATTGATTTTTGGTCAGAAATATGAGTGATCACAGATTTTGTTTATTTTCTCGAAAAACGCATTATTTACCGAGCTATTAATGTTTAAAGTTTTTTTGTGAAAATTTCCATGAAAAATTGATTTTTGGTCAAAAATATGAGTGATCACAGATTTTGCTTATTTCTCGAAAAACGCAATTATTACCGAGATATTAATGTTTAAAGTTTTTTTGTGAAAATTTCCACGAAAAATTGATTTTTGGCAAAAAAATACAAGTGATCATAGATTTTGCTTATTTTCTCGAAAAGCGCATTATTTACCGAGATATTAATGTTTAAAATTTTTTTCGAAAATTTCCATGAAAAATTGATTTTTGGTCAAAAATATGAGTGATCACAGATTTTGCTTATTTCTCGAAAAACGCATTATTTACCGAGATATTAATGTTTAAAGCTTTTTTGTGAAAATTCCATGAAAAAATTGATTTTTGGCAAAAAATACAAGTGATCATAGATTTTGCTTATTTTCTCGAAAAACGCATTATTTACCGAGATATTAATGTTTAAAGTTTTTTGGTGAAAATTTCCACGAAAAATTGATTTTTTGGTCAAAAATATGAGTGATCACAGATTTTGTTTATTTTCTCGAAAAACGCATTATTTACCCAGATATTAATGTTTAAAGTTTTTTTGTGAAAATTTCCATGAAAAATGATTTTTGGTCAAAAATATGAGTGATCACAGGTTTTGCTTATTCTCTCGAAAAAACGCATTATTTACCGAGATATTAATGTTTAAAGTTTTTTGGTGAAAATTTCCACGAAAAAATGATTTTTGGTCAAAAATATGAGTGATCACAGGTTTTGCTTATTTTCTCGAAAAAACGCATTATTTACCGAGATATTAATGTTTAAAGTTTTTTTGTGAAAATTTCCATGAAAAATTGATTTTTGGTCAAAAATATGAGTGATCACAGATTTTGCTTATTTTCTCGAAAAACGCATTATTTACCGAGATGTAATGTTTAAAATTTTTTTTCGAAAATTCCATGAAAAATTGATTTTGGTCAAAAATATGAGTGATCACAGATTTTGCTTATTTTCTCGAAAAACGCATTATTTACCGAGATATTAATGTTTAAAGTTTTTTTGTGAAAATTTCCACGAAAAATTGATTTTTGGCAAAAAATACAAGTGATCATAGATTTTGCTTATTTTCTCGAAAAGCGCATTATTTACCGAGATATTAATGTTTAAAATTTTTTTTCGAAAATTTCCATGAAAAATTGATTTTTGGTCAAAATATGATGTGATCACAGATTTTGCTTATTTTCTCGAAAAACGCATTATTTACCGAGATATTAATGTTTAAAGCTTTTTTGTGAAAATTTCCATGAAAAATTGATTTTGGCAAAAATACAAGTGATCATAGATTTTGCTTATTTTCTCGAAAAACGCATTATTTACCGAGATATTAATGTTTAAAGTTTTTGGTGAAAATTTCCACGAAAAATTGATTTTTGGTCAAAATATGAGTGATCACAGATTTTGTTTATTTTCTCGAAAAAACGCATTATTTACCCAGATATTAATGTTTAAAGTTTTTTTGTGAAAATTTCCATGAAAAATTGATTTTTGGTCAAAAATATGAGTGATCACAGGTTTGCTTATTTCTCGAAAAAACGCATTATTTACCGAGATATTAATGTTTAAAGTTTTTTGGTGAAAATTTCCACGAAAAAATGATTTTTGGTCAAAAATATGAGTGATCACAGGTTTTGCTTATTTTCTCGAAAAAACGCATTATTTACCGAGATATTAATGTTTAAAGTTTTTTTGTGAAAATTTACATGAAAATTGATTTTTGGTCAAAAAATATGAGTGATCACAGATTTTGCTTATTTTCTCGAAAAACGCATTATTTACCGAGATGTTAATGTTTAAAGTTTTTTTGTGAAAATTTCCACGAAAAATTGATTTTTGGTCAAAAATATTCGTGATCACAGATTTTGCTTATTTTCTCGAAAAACGCAGTATTTACCGAGATATTAATGTTTAAAGCTTTTTTGTGAAAATTTCCAAGAAAATTGATTTTTGGTCAGAAATATGAGTGATCACAGATTTTGTTTATTTCTCGAAAAACGCATTATTTACCGAGCTATTAATGTTTAAAGTTTTTTTGTGAAAATTTCATGAAAAATTGATTTTTGGTCAAAAATATGAGTGATCATAGATTTTGCTTATTTTCTCGAAAAACGCATTATTTACCGAGATATTAATGTTTAAAGTTTTTTGGTGAAAATTTCCACGAAAAATTGATTTTTGGTCAAAAATATGAGTGATCACAGATTTTGTTTATTTTCTCGAAAAACGCATTATTTACCCAGATATTAATGTTTAAAGTTTTTTGGTGAAAATTTCCACGAAAAATTGATTTTTGGTCAAAAATATGAGTGATCACAGATTTTGTTTATTTTCTCGAAAAACGCATTATTTACCCAGATATTAATGTTTAAAGTTTTTTTTGTGAAAATTTCCAAGAAAAATTGATTTTTGGTCAGAAATATGAGTGATCACAGATTTTGTTTATTTTCTCGAAAAACGCATTATTTACCGAGATATTAATGTTTAAAGTTTTTTTGTGAAAATTTCCAAGAAAAATTGATTTTTGGTCAGAAATATGAGTGATCACAGATTTTGTTTATTTTCTCGAAAAACGCATTATTTACCCAGATATTAATGTTTAAAGTTTTTTTGTGAAAATTTCCAAGAAAAATTGATTTTTGGTCAAAAATATGAGTGATCATAGATTTTGCTTATTTTCTCGAAAAACGCATTATTTACCGAGATATAATGTTTAAAGTTTTTTGGTGAAATTTCCACGAAAATTGATTTTTGGTCAAAAATATTCGTGATCACAGATTTTGCTTATTTTCTCGAAAAACGCAGTATTTACCGAGATATTAATGTTTAAAGCTTTTTTGTGAAAATTTCCAAGAAAAATTGATTTTTGGTCAGAAATATGAGTGATCACAGATTTTGTTTATTTTTCTCGAAAAACGCATTATTTACCGAGATATTAATGTTTAAAGTTTTTTTTGTGAAAATTTACATGAAAAATTGATTTTTGGTCAAAAATATGAGTGATCACAGATTTTGCTTATTTTCTCGAAAAACGCATTATTTTACCGAGATATTAATGTTTAAAGCTTTTTTGTGAAAATTTCCATGAAAAATTGATTTTTGGCAAAAAATACAAGTGATCATAGATTTTGCTTATTTTCTCGAAAAACGCATTATTTACCGAGATATTAATGTTTAAGTTTTTTGGTGAAAATTTCCACGAAAAATTGATTTTTGGTCAAAAATATGAGTGATCACAGATTTTGTTTATTTTCTCGAAAAACGCATTATTTACCCAGATATTAATGTTTAAAGTTTTTTTGTGAAAATTTCCATGAAAAATTGATTTTTGGTCAAAAATATGAGTGATCACAGGTTTTGCTTATTTTCTCGAAAAAACGCATTATTTACCGAGATATTAATGTTTAAAGTTTTTTGGTGAAAATTTCCACGAAAAAATGATTTTTGGTCAAAAATATGAGTGATCACAGGTTTTGCTTATTTTCTCGAAAAAACGCATTATTTACCGAGATATTAATGTTTAAAGTTTTTTTGTGAAAATTTCCATGAAAAATTGATTTTTGGTCAAAAATATGAGTGATCACAGATTTTGCTTATTTTCTCGAAAAACGCATTATTTACCGAGATGTTAATGTTTAAAGTTTTTTTGTGAAAATTTCCACGAAAAATTGATTTTTGGTCAGAAATATGAGTGATCACAGATTTTGTTTATTTTCTCGAAAAACGCATTATTTACCGAGCTATTAATGTTTAAAGTTTTTTTGTGAAAATTTCCATGAAAAATTGATTTTTGGTCAAAAATATGAGTGATCACAGATTTTGCTTATTTTCTCGAAAAACGCATTATTTACCGAGATATTAATGTTTAAAGCTTTTTTGTGAAAATTTCCATGAAAAATTGATTTTTGGCAAAAAATACAAGTGATCATAGATTTTGCTTATTTTCTCGAAAAACGCATTATTTACCGAGATATTAATGTTTAAAGTTTTTTGGTGAAAATTTCCACGAAAAATTGATTTTTGGTCAAAAATATGAGTGATCACAGATTTTGTTTATTTTCTCGAAAAACGCATTATTTACCCAGATATTAATGTTTAAAGTTTTTTTGTGAAAATTTCCATGAAAAATTGATTTTTGGTCAAAAATATGAGTGATCACAGGTTTTGCTTATTTTCTCGAAAAAACGCATTATTTACCGAGATATTAATGTTTAAAGTTTTTTGGTGAAAATTTCCACGAAAAAATGATTTTTGGTCAAAAATATGAGTGATCACAGGTTTTGCTTATTTTCTCGAAAAAACGCATTATTTACCGAGATATTAATGTTTAAAGTTTTTTTGTGAAAATTTCCATGAAAAATTGATTTTTGGTCAAAAATATGAGTGATCACAGATTTTGCTTATTTTCTCGAAAAACGCATTATTTACCGAGATGTTAATGTTTAAAGTTTTTTTGTGAAAATTTCCACGAAAAATTGATTTTTGGTCAAAAATATGAGTGATCACAGATTTTGCTTATTTTCTCGAAAAACGCAGTATTTACCGAGATATTAATGTTTAAAGCTTTTTTGTGAAAATTTCCAAGAAAAATTGATTTTTGGTCAAAAATATGAGTGATCACAGATTTTGCTTATTTTCTCGAAAAACTCATTATTTACCGAGATATTAATGTTTAAAGTTTTTTTGTGAAAATTTCCATGAAAAATTGATTTTTGGTCAAAAATATGAGTGATCACAGATTTTGTTTATTTTCTCGATAAACGCATTATTTACCGAGATATTAATGTTTAAAGCTTTTTTGTGAAAATTTCCAAGAAAAATTGATTTTTGGTCAAAAATATGAGTGATCACAGATTTTGCTTATTTTCTCGAAAAACGCATTATTTACCGAGATATTAATGTTTAAAGTTTTTTTGTGAAAATTTCCATGAAAAATTGATTTTTGGTCAAAAATATGAGTGATCACAGATTTTGTTTATTTTCTCGATAAACGCATTATTTACCGAGATATTAATGTTTAAAGTTTTTTTGTGAAAATTTCCATGAAAAATTGATTTTTGGTCAAAAATATGAGTGATCACAGATTTTGCTTATTTTCTCGAAAAACGCAGTATTTACCGAGATATTAATGTTTAAAGCTTTTTTGTGAAAATTTCCATGAAAAATTGATTTTTGGTCAAAAATATGAGTGATCACAGATTTTGCTTATTTTCTCGAAAAACGCAGTATTTACCGAGATATTAATGTTTAAAGCTTTTTTGTGAAAATTTCCATGGAAAATTGATTTTTGGCAAAAAATATGAGTGATCACAGATTTTGCTTATTTTTTCTCGAAAAACGCATTATTTACCGAGATATTAATGTTTAAAGTTTTTTGGTGAAAATTTCCACGAAAAATTGATTTTTGGTCAAAAATATGAGTGATCACAGGTTTTGCTTATTTTCTCGAAAAAACGCATTATTTACCGAGATATTAATGTTTAAAGTTTTTTGGTGAAAATTTCCACGAAAAAATGATTTTTGGTCAAAAATATGAGTGATCACAGGTTTTGCTTATTTTCTCGAAAAACGCATTATTTACCGAGATGTTAATGTTTAAAGTTTTTTTGTGAAAATTTCCACGAAAAATTGATTTTTGGTCAAAAATATGAGTGATCACAGATTTTGCTTATTTTCTCGAAAAACGCATTATTTACCGAGATATTAATGTTTAAAGTTTTTTTGTGAAAATTTCCACGAAAAATTGATTTTTGGTCAAAAATATGAGTGATCACAGATTTTGCTTATTTTCTCGAAAAACGCATTATTTACCGAGATATTAATGTTTAAAGTTTTTTTGTGAAAATTTCCATGAAAAATTGATTTTTGGTCAAAAATATGAGTGATCACAGATTTTGTTTATTTTCTCGAAAAACGCATTATTTACCGAGATATTAATGTTTAAAGTTTTTTTGTGAAAATTTCCATGAAAAATTGATTTTTGGTCAAAAATATGAGTGATCACAGATTTTGTTTATTTTCTCGAAAAACGCATTATTTACCGAGATATTAATGTTTAAAGTTTTTTTGTGAAAATTTCCATGAAAAATTGATTTTTGGTCAAAAATATGAGTGATCACAGATTTTGTTTATTTTCTCTAAAAACGCATTATTTACCCAGATATTAATGTTTAAAGTTTTTTTGTGAAAATTTCCATGAAAAATTGATTTTTGGTCAAAAATATGAGTGATCACAGGTTTTGCTTATTTTCTCGAAAAAACGCATTATTTACCGAGATATTAATGTTTAAAGTTTTTTGGTGAAAATTTCCACGAAAAAATGATTTTTGGTCAAAAATATGAGTGATCACAGGTTTTGCTTATTTTCTCGAAAAAACGCATTATTTACCGAGATATTAATGTTTAAAGTGTTTTTGTGAAAATTTCCATGAAAAATTGATTTTTGGTCAAAAATATGAGTGATCACAGATTTTGCTTATTTTCTCGAAAAACGCAGTATTTACCGAGATATTAATGTTTAAAGCTTTTTTGTGAAAATTTCCATGAAAAATTGATTTTTGGTCAAAAATATGAGTGATCACAGATTTTGCTTATTTTCTCGAAAAACGCAGTATTTACCGAGATATTAATGTTTAAAGCTTTTTTGTGAAAATTTCCATGGAAAATTGATTTTTGGCAAAAAATATGAGTGATCACAGATTTTGCTTATTTTTTCTCGAAAAACGCATTATTTACCGAGATATTAATGTTTAAAGTTTTTTGGTGAAAATTTCCACGAAAAATTGATTTTTGGTCAAAAATATGAGTGATCACAGGTTTTGCTTATTTTCTCGAAAAAACGCATTATTTACCGAGATATTAATGTTTAAAGTTTTTTGGTGAAAATTTCCACGAAAAAATGATTTTTGGTCAAAAATATGAGTGATCACAGGTTTTGCTTATTTTCTCGAAAAACGCATTATTTACCGAGATGTTAATGTTTAAAGTTTTTTTGTGAAAATTTCCACGAAAAATTGATTTTTGGTCAAAAATATGAGTGATCACAGATTTTGCTTATTTTCTCGAAAAACGCATTATTTACCGAGATATTAATGTTTAAAGTTTTTTGGTGAAAATTTCCACGAAAAATTGATTTTTGGTCAAAAATATGAGTGATCACAGATTTTGTTTATTTTCTCGAAAAACGCATTATTTACCGAGATATTAATGTTTAAAGTTTTTTTGTGAAAATTTCCATGAAAAATTGATTTTTGGTCAAAAATATGAGTGATCACAGATTTTGCTTATTTTCTCGAAAAACGAAATATTAATGTTTAAAGTTTTTTTGTGAAAATTTCCACGAAAAATTGATTTTTGGTCAAAAATATGAGTGATCACAGATTTTGCTTATTTTCTCGAAAAACGCAGTATTTACCGAGATATTAATGTTTAAAGCTTTTTTGTGAAAATTTGCAAGAAAAATTGATTTTTGGTCAAAAATATGAGTGATCACAGATTTTGCTTATTTTCTCGAAAAACGCAGTATTTACCGAGATATTAATGTTTAAAGCTTTTTTGTGAAAATTTCCATGGAAAATTGATTTTTGGCAAAAAATATGAGTGATCACAGATTTTGCTTATTTTCTCGAAAAACGCATTATTTACCGAGATATTAATGTTTAAAGTTTTTTTGTGAAAATTTCACTGAAAAATTGATTTTTGGTCAAAAATATGAGTGGTCACAGATTTTGCTTATTTTCTCGAAAAACGCATTATTTACCGAGATATTAATGTTTAAAATTTTTTTTCGAAAATTTCCATGAAAAATTGATTTTTGGTCAAAAATATGAGTGATCACAGATTTTGCTTATTTTCTCGAAAAACGCATTATTTACCGAGATATTAATGTTTAAAGCTTTTTTGTGAAAATTTCCATGAAAAATTGATTTTTGGCAAAAAATACAAGTGATCATAGATTTTGCTTATTTTCTCGAAAAACGCATTATTTACCGAGATATTAATGTTTAAAGTTTTTTGGTGAAAATTTCCACGAAAAATTGATTTTTGGTCAAAAATATGAGTGATCACAGATTTTGCTTATTTTCTCGAAAAACGAAATATTAATGTTTAAAGTTTTTTTTTGAAAATTTCCATGAAAAATTGATTTTTGGCAAAAAATACAAGTGATAGATTTTGCTTATTTTCTCGAAAAACGCATTATTTACCGAGATATTAATGTTTAAAATTTTTTTTCGAAAATTTCCATGAAAAATTGATTTTTGGTCAAAAATATGAGTGATCACAGATTTTGCTTATTTTCTCGAAAAACGCATTATTTACCGAGATATTAATGTTTAAAGTTTTTTTGTGAAAATTTCCAAGAAAAATTGATTTTTGGTCAAAAATATGAGTGATCACAGATTTTGCTTATTTTCTCGAAAAACGCATTATTTACCGAGATATTAATGTTTAAAGTTTTTTTGTGAAAATTTCCATGAAAAATTGATTTTTGGTCAAAAATATGAGTGATCACAGATTTGGCTTATTTTCTCGAAAAACGCATTATTTACCGAGATATTAATGTTTAAAGTTTTTTTGTGAAAATTTCCACGAAAAATTGATTTTTGGTCAAAAATATGAGTGGTCACAGATTTTGCTTATTTTCTCGAAAAACGCATTATTTACCGAGATATTAATGTTTAAAGCTTTTTTGTGAAAATTTCCATGAAAAATTGATTTTTGGCAAAAAATACAAGTGATCATAGATTTTACTTATTTTCTCGAAAAACGCATTATTTACCGAGATATTAATGTTTAAAGTTTTTTGGTGAAAATTTCCACGAAAAATTGATTTTCGGTCAAAAATATGAGTGATCACAGATTTTGCTTATTTTCTCGAAAAACGCATTATTTACCGAGATGTTAATGTTTAAAGATTTTTTGTGAAAATTTCCATGAAAAATTGATTTTTGGTCAAAAATATGAGTTATCACAGATTTTGCTTATTTTCTCGAAAAACGCATTATTTACCGAGATATTAATGTTTAAAGTTTTTTTGTGAAAATTTCCATGAAAAATTGATTTTTGGTCAAAAATATGAGTGATCACAGATTTTGTTTATTTTCTCGAAAAACGCATTATTTACCGAGATATTAATGTTTAAAGTTTTTTTGTGAAAATTTCCATGAAAAATTGATTTTTGGTCAAAAATATGAGTGATCACAGATTTTGTTTATTTTCTCGAAAAACGCATTATTTACCGAGATATTAATGTTTAAAGTTTTTTTGTGAAAATTTCCACGAAAAATTGATTTTTGGTCAAAAATATGAGTGGTCACAGATTTTGCTTATTTTCTCGAAAAACGCATTATTTACCGAGATATTAATGTTTAAAGTTTTTTTGTGAAAATTTCAATGAAAAATTGATTTTTGGCAAAAAATACAAGTGATCATAGATTTTGCTTATTTTCTCGAAAAACGCATTATTTACCGAGATATTAATGTTTAAAGTTTTTTTGTGAAAATTTCCATGAAAAATTGATTTTTGGTCAAAAATATGAGTGATCACAGATTTTGCTTATTTTCTCGAAAAACGCATTATTTACCGAGATATTAATGTTTAAAGTTTTTTTGTGAAAATTTCACTGAAAAATTGATTTTTGGCAAAAAATACAAATGATCACAGATTTTGCTTATTTTCTCGAAAAACGCATTATTTACCGAAATATTAATGTTTAAAGTTTTTTTGTGAAAATTTCACTGAAAAATTGATTTTTGGTCAAAAATATGAGTGATCACAGATTTTGCTTATTTTCTCGAAAAACGCATTATTTACCGAGATATTAATGTTTAAAATTTGTTTTCGAAAATTTCCATGAAAAATTGATTTTTGGTCAAAAATATGAGTGATCACAGATTTTGCTTATTTTCTCGAAAAACGCATTATTTACCGAGATATTAATGTTTATAGTTTTTTTGTGAAAATTTCAATGAAAAATTGATAAACAACCATTACTATTTTTCCCTCTGACTATTTCGTCGTTATAAAAACCAGTTTAGTCTTCTAGTTATTATTATTACTGGTATTTATAGAAAAATATTTAAATAATAAATTGAAAAAAAAAATTTAAATTGAAAGTCTTTTTATTTAACCATTTTGGGAAGTTAGGGTTTGGGTGAAATCGTTGGGACTAAGACCACCAATGACTTAAAGCTATAGCTTTAAATCCTTGGCATGAAATACCCCCAACAATTTCCCCTGTAGATCTTCGATTTCGTAGCGGCTATTTCCTATCGGACAAACGATTCTACATTTTAAAAATTTGCCGGCAAGTTTCGCATTAAAATTATTTTTGAAATTGCTTTGTTAGAAATTGCGTCGGAAAACTTCTTGACCAGGTATGAACTTTACTTGGCGACAGCGCATATTGTAGCTTTTTTGATTGCGTAGATAAGCTTTGTGTAGATTGTCTCTTATTTGATTTCTAATTATGTCAAGTTTAATTGGTTTCGGTATGACGTTCATTTCGGGATCACTTAAGCTTTGCAATTTTCTGGCCAATTTATACACACTGCCATGTGAAATCATGTTCATACCGAATAAGGCAAAATACGGTGTCACACCAATTGATGACTGCTTGGACGAACGTATTGAGAATTCGATTTCCAACAAGTACTTATCCCATTCAGTATGGTCATTCTGTAAGTATGATCTGATGGCTGCTAGAATAGTTTGGTTCACACGCTCTGAGGCATTGGCTTGTGGGGAATGGGTGGCTGTTTTCATATGGGTAATTCCGAAATTTTTCACCATATCTTGGAACTCTTTAGAAATAAATTGTTTGCCATTGTCCGATATAATTGTCGCAGACGTGCCAAACTTATGAAAAACTTCCTAAATTAAGAACTTTATGACGTTTTTTGTGTTTGCTTTTGACATGGCCAGAAATACAAATTTAGTGAGATGATCTAACACTATGAAAATAAAACTGTTTCCATTTTTCGACCGCGGGTATGGCCCCAAAAAATCCACAAATATTCGCTGAAATGGTCGTTCAGTTCGCGACTCGATACCCATCGGTGGTCTGAGCGTCCGATTTGCTGGTTTTGTTTCTTTACATGTTTGACATTGTGCAATAAATGAGCGAATTTGTATTTTCTGGTTTGGCCAATAAAAAAATATTCTTTGACCCTACTTAAAGTTTTACTCAATCCTCTATGTGACAAATGCGGCGGATTGTGGCAATTTTCAATAGTTTTTGTTGTTAAGCTGGCAGTTATCCACAGTTTCCACGAAATTCCTCATTTAAGGGATTACCACCATAAAGAACAGTTCGCTTATATATGAGATTGTCCACTACTTTTATGTCAGGCAGTTGAGCGGCATTCTTGTTGACATGGGCGATCAAATCTAAGTAATCTTGGCTTTTGAAATGTTCTGATTCCAAATCGATAAAATTGTTTATATTTGCTGATATTTCTTCCATGTTATACCTTGACAATGTGTCTGGAACTATGTTTTTAGTAGCGGACCGGTGTTCTATGTTGAAGAAAAAGGCTTGAAGATGGAGACTCCATCGAGCTAGGCGTCCGCTGAGATCCTTATGCGTCATTTGCCATTTAAGGCTGCTCTGGTCAGTAATGACGGTAAAAGGCATAAGCTCTATGTAAGGCCTGAATTTCTTCACCGCTAGTACCACGGCCAAGCATTCTCTCTCCGTCACCGAATAATTTTTCTGTGCTGGTGTTAACTTGTGGAAGAAGAACGCTATAGGATGTTCACCCTCGGTTTCATCCTTCTAAAACAGTACGGCTCCAATTCCTATATCCGAAGCGTCATATTGTACGTAGAAATGTTTTGAAAATCGGGATGTACTAGCACTCGCCACCAGTCGCTATTTTCAGTCGATCAAAAGCTGCTCTGGCATCCTCGGGGAAATCAAATGATTTTCCTCTTTTAAGGGTATTAAAAATTGGCGTAGATATTGTGGCATAATCTGGAATGAAGCGTCGGTACCAGCCGGTAGCGCCCATAAAGCTACGAACCTGCCTCGCTGTTTTCGGGTAATTATATTTTAAAATTGTACCTATATTTTCGGGATCAGGTTTTAATGTTCCCCCTCCTACTATATAACCTAGGTACCTTAACTCCCGGAAGCAGAAATTTGACTTGGCGACGTTAATGGTCAGCCCCGCCGATTCCAAACAATCAGATACCCGACTAAGCAACTCCAAGTGAGTTTTGAAATCTGGCGATACTATTAGAAGATCATCCAGATAGACAAAGACTCTATCACGTAGTGCACCAGGGATCACTTTATCCATTAAACGGCAAAGTCTTTGGGCTGCATTACACAACCCAAAAGGCATTACCGTAAAATGGTAAAGTCTTCCAGGCACAGTGAAGGCAGTCTTTTCTCTACTGGCGATTTCTAATGGTATATGCCAGAAAGCGTCTTTCAAATCTACGCTTGATATATAATGTGTAACCGGCTGAGCAAACCTTCGATGTGCGGCAGAGGATAGGCGTCCTTGACCGTGAGGGCATTTAGCTTACGAGCGTGCAGGCACAACCGATTCTTCTCACCCTTACGGACGAGAGTAACCGGATGGCTCCAAGGACTCTCGCTTAGCTCAAGGTCGAGCATCCTATCAAGCTCTGCTTACATCAACTTTTGCACAGCTGGCGAAACGGGGTAGTGTCTATCTTTCACCGGCGTTGCTTCTCGGGTATCTATTATATGGACTTCCAGTGTATTCCGCCCCAGACCGCGCTTAGCATAGCAAGGAAAATTTGCTATCACTTTCTCTAGCGACCCTCGCTGTTCCGGTGTTAAACTATGATTCTTAACCCCATATCTTTAGATTCTGCGCACAAATCTACTCCATTTGTTGTTATACTGCTGATATTTGCTAATAAGTTAAATTTCTTCATGAAATCGATCCCTAAGAAAAGTGGTCTATTTATTGTTAGCACTAAATAAAAAGTGATATATTCATTGATATTATTAAAATTTATGTTTATTTTAACACGACCTACTATCTTGTGGGGGCTGCCGTCAGCAGTTTTTATACCAGAATGAAAATTGGTTACTAGTAATCCACTGTCCTGGAAAAACTCCATGCAACCTTTGCCTAAACAAGTTACAGTGGTTCGACTATCGAGTAGCCCTGAAATTTCCCTATCACCAATCTTAATTTTCGCGTATAATCTAAAATCATCCCCTCGTACAGTGTCGCGGTCATGATCTTTCTTCTGACTTTCCGCCTTATCTTGCCTTTTGAATCCTACTCGATACCTTTCCAAAAATTCTAATTTTTGCCTCATTATATTCTCTCAGTCGTTAACGCAGAGGTTTAAGCGGTCGAACTGTGTTCCTGGTCAGTGACCTTTTCCCTTGTGGTGTTAATTCAAATTTTTATGGGTCGACTGTGGGCGACGCTGTTATCTATTTTGGAGGCTGGGCTTACGTTTGTGTTGAACGAGTCTCCCCAGTGCGAGGCTGGCTCAACTGTAAGTTTCCCTGGCACTTCGGACATTTCGGTGTTGCTACTTTATCTCGACCACATCGGAAACAGAAAATTCGGTGAGTCGGTGACGGGCAATCCATAAAGCTATGGCCCACTTGCTTGCAGTTCCAGCAAGTGTATCTGCTATTTGTAGTGATGGCATCAACCTCGACCTCCAAGTTTCTTTCTAACTCCTCTTCCTCAAATTCAATTTCGTGGACGCGCTGTGACGCAAATGGACGGGGTTGGAATGGCTGTTTCTGGTTCATTCCTAAATTTTCAGCTCTTTTGGCCTGTTGACAAAGCTCGTTTAAATTGTTTATTTTTACAGCAAACAGGAGTTGTGAAAGCGACGGCTTTAAATTTGCCTTCATAATTTCGATGAGGTCCCTTTCCGTGTATGGCGAGCGTTGTTGGTTTCTTAACCTCATGATCGCATTATAAAAATCCTCGAATGCCTCTTGCGGTAATTGATGCCGGTCCATAATCTTTATTTGTAACTGGACTTCATTTTCGTATCGCCGGTATTGAGTCAGAAAGACTCTTTCTAAATCCTCCCAGGATTGGAGTCAGCTTACGCACGTTTCAGTACCAATCTAGGGCCGGACCTTCCAATAACAGATGAAAACTGCGGCGAATATCGTTAAAAGAGCAGTTATAGTCCTGTCTCAATACGTCCACCCTAAAAATGAAGTCTTCGGCACTCATTGACTTAGCGAAACCATAGAATTTGATTCCCCATTTCAATAAATCGATCTTACGGGACGGCAAACCAAATTCTGGTGGTATGCTTGGTGCTGGTGACGAGTAAGTTGCAAAAACAGGTGCTGGCCGTGTACCCAATGACTGATGTTGTGCAATAGCAGCATCTACTGGTGTTCGCTGCAAATTGTCAGGTGCTTGCAAATTTGGTTGAGGTACGTAACTTTGTTGTTGTTATTGTGTCAAGTTATTCAGTGATCCGATTTCCTGCATCCTAGGTGGTTGCGGAGCGTATGTGCATGGTGGTGGAGGATTTATTCCTCGATTGTGTTGTATTGGCCAATTCTGTGCAAACCCATTATGGTTTACATTACCAGCTGATATACTCTCAAGCACGCGCGAAATTTCCTGCTGCATTTTTCGTTGCATTTCCTGTATTTTCCTTGTAAACTCGACCTGTATTGACCACACGATCTCCTCCCCTGAGTCCACGTTATTGGTTGGTTGTGGTGCTGGGGCAGCCGTTGTACCTTGCCTAAATTCCTGCCGAACGTTTCTGGCGGTGATGCTACTATATTCGGGTGAGGTTATTGTGCCGTTCTATATGTTTGCGATTCTAGCTTTATTAGAAAAATTTGTTCGTTCCTGCGCCAAGGACATAAATTGCTATACCGCAGGTGTTATTGTTGCCATGTTTGTCGTGATGACTCCTGTGGATGTTACGGCATTGACTGGGGCAGCTGTCGATACGCGTGTTTCTTCTGTAGAGTGGGGTATATTAAGCATATTTGACGTTGTTTCCACAATCACTCCTTCAGACTCTAAGCGTCCCTTGGCAGAACGGATTAGAACCATATGTTGTTCTTGGGGTCGTTTGATTAAAAACCATAAAAAGAACTTTCCCCAAAAAAAAAAACTTCCATAAGTTCAGTTGTCGTTACAACTGACAAAAGTAAAAATAAAAATTAAAAAAAAACAACCTGTGATGAAATACCAAGCCACTGTAAGGCGCAAACCCGAAATATGAATTTAATGGTTGTGATGATAAACCAAAATTTATAAAATATATAAAAATTTTGTAAATAAATATAATAAAAGAGAATGGAAAAATAAAAAAATAATTGAACCAAATCAAAAAAAAATAATAATTGATAAAAAAAAACAGAAAGAATTAAAACATATTAGGTAACAATAGGTTTTTTCAGGTGATGGTTCGAAGCAAACGAAGTAGATTATCAACTCCCAATCGATCAAGATTTCTTTTGTGCAAATATTTATGGGTAATTTTCTTTCGTAGTACAGTGGTGCAAAAGGTGAGCATAAAATAAAACTATTTAGTTTCCTGAGAACCACGAACGAAATTTAGTAGTGAGCAACTAAGCATCTGCCCTACGGACAATTGCTACCTAGGACTAAACACTGCCCTCCCGTCCGAAACGGTCTGCTGGCAATGAATCCCATGAGTTGTTGGCGATAAAAAAGGAAACTAAATTTTGTCTATTAAAAAAAAATTTTGGATGTAATCTCTTGATTCTTGTTTTTAACGTAGCAATGAATTTGAAAGCTTATTTAGCTATTAATAAATCAGACTACATTAAAACCAAAATTCAAAGATTCAGATTTTTATATAGATATAACGACTTATGACGTCGCTACGCGAAAGAAGCTCTCTAGCCATATCTTTCGGGACTTACGGTCAAAGGTAAGCTACTTCTATATAAAACATTAAAATATTGCATGTAATTTTAATTAATTCTCCCTTATCTCAGACAGATTCCCTCACCCGCAAACTTAACGTCGCAACGCGTTGAGGACTCTTTTATGACTCACACGGGGCTTACGTCAGTCGTAGGCCCAGGATCGGTTCACACGAAATCTAATAAATTGTTCACTTTCGAGCCCCACGTTGGGCGCCATTTTTGTAATCGCAGCTTTTGGTGTTCCCTAAAGACACACTGTAAACACTATTCAGTGTAGGGTGGCCAGATTGTTGACGGCGCTGGCATGCTGACGTAAGTCCGGCTAGGGCTCGCCGTATTGGGGGGGGTGGTTCTTGTCAACCAATCTTGCACTAGGCTGCTACAAAAAGATTCATGCCAGCTAATTATAAATAAAACACAAGTCATTATTGAAAAGATAAAGAAAGGAGCCCGAAAATGAACGTAAAACACTCTATTCTATTGCCACTATTTAAAACCTTTTTGCCATGTGTACTTACGATTTTGCCGCATCTCTTATCTAGGAGTTGAGTTGGCGGATGTTCTGCCAACGAAATCCCTCCCGCGTGAAATCCTGACGACCTGAAATAAATATTATTTGGAACGTCCCAAAATCGTTCGTTTGCCCGCCCATCACCCTCCTATTGTTTTACCCCAAGTGAGTTTATCTACTCATCATTTGCAAATAAAAACAATTTTGTTTCAAATACGATATATTCGCATACTAAGGAATTTATTACATCGAAACTAAATCTTACTTAAGGAAATATTTTTTTTATTTACTAAGAAAATTTATGTTGGTTTCACACAAAAAATTTTAAGGAAAAAGTTTATTTCAACAAAACTAATTAATTTTTTTTATTTATTTTCTCTTTTCTTTTTTTTTCAGAGTAAGCTATTTGTACGTATGTGATGTGTCCTATCTGGGTATTGATTGAAGTCGAATCTCAAAATTTTTGCAATATATACATATATATTTGTCTTATAAATTTTCTTTTTATTTTATTAATTTTCGAACATAAGGAAAATGAAGGATTCCACCTATTGGGCAACTACCCTACGAAAAGTTTCAGGCCTGAGCTCAACCCCTAAACTGTGTATACGCGCACCTGGGCAAAGACGCCGCCAGGGACTGAACTTTGTAGAAGAACTTTGTATGTGCCTTAAGTTTTCCCTATCTAAAAAAAATAAATAAAATTTATTTTATAAATACTTATATATATACACCTATGTTCGTCTCAATTCGTTCATCTGTTAGGTCCTTTTATTTATTTGCAGTTTTTTGGTAAATTTGTGTAATTTATAATAAATTTCGCTACTCATCAAAGAAAAATACCTGGGGTTTGTTGATAGTTGGTTGGTTTCTGACCACTTATCAAAAATAAGATATTAAGATACCTGGTGTTTGTTGGTAGTTGGTTGGCCCTATGTTGCGTGTTATAAGGGCTGGTGTTTGAGCAGGTCCTTGTGCTGGTGTGGGTATAGGTGTTTGTACATGCGTTGGAGCTGTGGCTCTTTGTTGGCCCTATGTTGCCTGTTGTTAGGGCTTTCGTTCGTGTTGGTGTAGAGGCTGATGTTATTGTTTATACAGGTGTTGGAGTTGCTGCTCTTTGTTGGCCCTATGTTGGGGCTTCGTGCAATATTCCAAATAAACTACCTCGCGTATGCGATGGTGTTGTTGTTTGGCCCTAGGTTGCTTGGTGTTTGTGCTGGGGCTTGTGCTGGCGTCAGGTCTTCTTTTCGCCTTTATTGGCCCTGTGTAGCCTGTTGTGTTGGAATTGTTGTCTCGGCTTGCGTTTGTGTGGGTGTTTGAGCTGGTGTTGAAACTTCTTACTAGTCTTTATTGGCCCTGTGTAACTTGTTGTTGGAGCTGTTGATGAGACTGGTGTTTGAACAGGTGTTTGTTTTAGGCCCTATGTTACCAGTTGTTAGGGCTGTAGTTTGAGCGTGGATTTGTGCTGGTGTTTGTACTTTGTTTGTACAGGTTACTTGCGTTGGAGCTTCTTGGTGAGCCCGGTGTGTGTCACAATTTTTATATTTTATTTATTTTTCTTTTGTATTTTATGTTTGCACACTCAAGAGTTTGTTTAATTCATTTTCAGAAATTTTTTTTATTTCTATTTTGCACTCCCACCACAGGTCTATCCGCACGCGTCAAGCTCACAAAGCAGAATGTTCTTCTGCCATCTTCTTTTCGACATCAAACACGACAATTCAAAAAAATAAAAAAATTGTCTTCCCTAGAGCCATTTTTATTTTTTTTACCGCCAAAACCTTTCAGCCACCTGATCCTATGGCTTAATATTATTACAGTTTCTCTTTTTCTTTCCAACAGTGTCTGCCATGTCTCTTTCCTACCATATGTTTTGTCCCTTTCTATCTCAATTTTTATTTTTCTTGCGTTGCCAATCATTTATTCTCTTTTGTTTTTAACCCTACCCATGTTAAACCCAACCTTTATACGGTCCATCCATGGACGTAGAATGGGAGGGAAAGGTTTTTCTTGTCTTTTGCAAATTTTATTAATTCGTGCTATTTTGGGGATTTTCAGTTTGCGTTTATAACTATTTTGCGGTCTGTCAACTTTCAATCCTTTTTCGTTATTAATACTACTCTGTGTGGACCGTACTTTATACTAATACTTGTTGTAAAATTTATTACTATTATTATGTTACTAATTCCAAAATCAAAAAAAAAACGAGAAAGTAATGATGTTTCTCTTCTGTGTGATGTTGAGACACCAAATCCAGTATTGCAATTGCCTTTCTACAAGTATTTAAAGGAACAGTCTTTCTAAGCGACTACTGTTCAATTATATTTATTGTATTTTGCTACAACCTGCTGTAAGATCGGAATCAGAAAAAAATGTTACCCGTCTTGGTGGCTAACCGTTCCTAGTACTTAATGGCAAAGTTCCCCAGAGTGTTTCAAGGGGCGGCACTATAAGTCTGGTATCCGATTTAAAGCAATAGCTTTAAGTCATTGGTGGTCTTAGTCCCAACGATTTCACCCAAACCTTAACTTCCCAAAATGGTTAAATAAAAAGACTTTCAATTTAAATTTTTTTTTTCAATTTATTATTTAAATATTTTTCTATAAATACCAGTAATATTAATAACTAGAAGACTATACTAGTTTCTAAAAGGACGAAATAGTCAGAGGGAAAAATAGTAATGGTTGTTTAATTTTAATTCTGAATTCAAAATGTTAAAATTTTTTTTTAAATCCTATGACCAGAAATGAAATGTATGAGGATAGAATACCTAAACCATGCTATTACATTCGCCTTTACTTATCAAATTTACTTATATTTATTTTATGTTTCACATATATGACTTTGTTTGCTTAAAGCTATTGCTTTAAATCATTGGCATGAAATACACCCAACAATTTCCCCTGTAGATCTTCGATTTCGTAGAGGCTATTTCCTATCGGACGAACGATTCTACATTTTAAAAATTTGCTGCCAAGTTTCGCATTAAAATTATTTTTGAAATTGCTTTGTTAGAAATTGCGTCGGGAAACTTCTTGACCAGATATGAACTTTACTTGGCGACAGCGCATATTGTAGCTTTTTTGATTGCGTAGATAAGCTTTGTGTAGATTGTCTCTTATTTGATTTCTAATTATGTCAAGTTATTTTATGTTTGAATTGTATCAAGTCAGCTAATTGGGCCTATATTATTTAATGTAAATAAAAAACTTCTTTACATGTCTTTGCAAATTTTATTAATTCGTGCTATTTTGGGGATTTTCAGTTTGCGTTTATAACTATTTTGCGGTCTGTCAACTTTCAATCCTTTTTCGTTATTAATACTACTCTGTGTGGACCGTACTTTATACTAATACTTGTTGTAAAATTTATTACTATTATTATGTTACTAATTCCAAAATCAAAAAAAAAACGAGAAAGTAATGATGTTTCTCTTCTGTGTGATGTTGAGACACCAAATCCAGCATTGCAATTGCCTTTCTACAAGTATTTAAAGGAACAGTCTTTCTAAGCGACTACTGTTCAATTATATTTATTGTATTTTGCTACAACCTGCTGTAAGATCGGAATCAGAAAAAAATGTTACCCGTCTTGGTGGCTAACCGTTCCTAGTACTTAATGGCAAAGTTCCCCAGAGTGTTTCAAGGGGCGGCACTATAAGTCTGGTATCCGATTTAAAGCAATAGCTTTAAGTCATTGGTGGTCTTAGTCCCAACGATTTCACCCAAACCTTAACTTCCCAAAATGGTTAAATAAAAAGACTTTCAATTTAAATTTTTTTTTTCAATTTATTATTTAAATATTTTTCTATAAATACCAGTAATATTAATAACTAGAAGACTATACTAGTTTCTAAAAGGACGAAATAGTCAGAGGGAAAAATAGTAATGGTTGTTTAATTTTAATTCTGAATTCAAAATGTTAAAATTTTTTTTTAAATCCTATGACCAGAAATGAAATGTATGAGGATAGAATACCTAAACCATGCTATTACATTCGCCTTTACTTATCAAATTTACTTATATTTATTTTATGTTTCACATATATGACTTTGTTTGCTTAAAGCTATTGCTTTAAATCATTGGCATGAAATACCCCCAACAATTTCCCCTGTAGATCTTCGATTTCGTAGAGGCTATTTCCTATCGGACGAACGATTCTACATTTTAAAAATTTGCTGCCAAGTTTCGCATTAAAATTATTTTTGAAATTGCTTTGTTAGAAATTGCGTCGGGAAACTTCTTGACCAGATATGAACTTTACTTGGCGACAGCGCATATTGTAGCTTTTTTGATTGCGTAGATAAGCTTTGTGTAGATTGTCTCTTATTTGATTTCTAATTATGTCAAGTTATTTTATGTTTGAATTGTATCAAGTCAGCTAATTGGGCCTATATTATTTAATGTAAATAAAAAACTTCTTTACATGTTTTCCAACGTTTCGTCAATTTTTTGTTGACTTCATCAGGGTTACGTCTATTTAATTAAAAATTATAATACATTAATAAAAAATAAATACACGAAATATTTTTTCCTTTTAGACTTACAAATTTAACAGTAATTTTCACATTAAATTAAAATTAAATAAATTTTACAAAAAACAAAGAACATTTAACACAAGCAATAAATTAAAACCAGTTTAAAAATTAATATCACAGTTTGAAATTATATTGCAACTCTATAGCTTGTATTTATATTGTCAGTATCCTCCTTCTTGTTCATAGTCCTTTCTATTTTTGTATACGTAAGCTTTCTATTGTGTACCTTTTCCTTACTCCACCCTCTATGTCTAAAATTTTTACGTCATCAAAGTTGATTTTATGTCCAGATGACAGAATATGTGTTGCCAACCCTGTTGATTCCCTAAGTTTTGTTATGTCGTTTTTATGTTCAATCATTCTTGTTTGTAATAATCGTTTTGTCGTACCTATATATATCCGATTGCATCTCTGTTCGTCATTTCCCATACATTCAAGTTCGTACACAACATTGCATTGTTGTTGTTTTTCGATCGTGTTACGGATTTTTTTTTGACAGTCACTGTTCATGTTAAACTTAGTGATTTCTGCCATACCCAATACATCATACCATATTACGGTACCATCAGATTTCAATTCTTTTATGTCCATATATGTACATACATACTTGTACACCTTGCCTTCTTCCACTTGTTTGCACATACCAACGACATATTTGAAATTCCTCAGTTTTTTTTGTTAGTAACAACTCTCTTTCTCGCTGCTAGGGATTGGTAGTTACGTATTTAAAACTGAGTAAACAAAAAGAACGTTCTAGAAAGAATATGTAACGTGATTGTCGTGCGCACTCATATGTTGTTTCTTTCTCACCCACAAATATACACTCTCATAATTGCGTCGTGTACTTAACATGCATTGTGTAGAGATTTTTTTGTATCAGCTTTGTTGATACACACACACATTCTTACGGTGGAATGCCAAAAATGCAAAGAATGTGGAAAACAGTTATTTTTTTTGTTGGTTGTTATTGCGAATTGGCATTTTTGGTAAAGTTGTACAGGCATCAGCGAAAGGTAAAAAAGTCAGTTGCTAGAAAACAGTTGAAGTGTGAAGTCGCCAGTCGGAAAAAAAATAAAAGAAATTCAAGTTAAAAATGCTAAGAAAATATAGTGAAAAAAGGAAGGACTAAATTAATTTATAAAAATGAAGTGAACTAAAAAGGAAGTGATTTAAAGGAAAAAAGGACTAATTTTAACACTTATATTTTAAATAAATTACAAACCATAATAAATATTGTTACCTGTAATAAAACACAAACTAAATAATTAGCTACAAATATATTATTATAAAAATTGTAGCCAGGTTTAAATAGTTATATTTAACAAAAGCAAAATTAATTTCGTATATCACCACAAAAATTGTAGTGCTAAAAGTTTCCTTCATTTACCATTAAATTTTTATTTGAGTGTGTTTTAATTAATTTTATTATAAAAATTTTGGAATAAAATAACTTTTTCGAAAGGAAAAAAAAACATAAATGTACAAACAACTGTTGACCGTTTTCTATTATTACCCCTATATGAAGAAAAATAATTCTTAAATTAAATGAAATCATTAATGTAATCAATAAATTTATATTTATTTGAGTTTTGTAAAAATAAGCTGGGAAAAACTGGATAAAACTTACCAAAACAACACTACCTACTTTACATTAAATAAAGAAAAAATCAAATATTTAAAAAAAAAAAAAAAAAAACACAAATAAATTTTAAGTTTTAATACTTACAATAAATTTGTTAAAAGTAAACCAGACAAAGAATGACAAATTAAAGTTATAGAAAAGAAACAAAACAAAAAAAAAATAAGACTAAAATATAAAAATAAATTTAATAAATTAAGAACAGAAAAGAACACAAACAAAAAAAATCTACACACTTATAAGACGAGGAAGATAAATGAATAAGTATTCTAGTTTGTAATTTTGCCTTGAGTTCTAAGCTTAAAAATAAAAAAAATAATACGTTAATTTAATATATACATAAATAAATTACAACAACCACATGTGTTAACAACAACAACACCACAACCACCGGCTATTAGCGACAACAACATGTATTAGCAACAACAACCACCAGCTATTAGCGTTAACAACAACAACACCACAACCACCGGCTATTAGCGACAACATGTATTAGCAACAACAACCACCAGCTATTAGCGACAACAACAACAACACCACAACCAGCAGCTATTTACAGCGACCCCCATATCCTCCAGTAGGAACGGACACCCAACAAAAACAAAACCCAAGGTGTAGTTTAATGTAAATAAACCCATAAGGTAAAATAAAAGTATTTGTAAATTTAATTTTAATTTAGATTGTAAATTTTCTTCCACTCATATAATTTTTTTTTTAATTATTTTCATTAATTATAACTTATATCTAGAAACACAAAATTAAAACTAAGTGTTATTTAAACCAAAATAAACAAAATAAGAAATGAATTTAAATAAAGAAATTTATAACAATGAAACTGTAAAATATTAAATGTGTTGCTAAAATTTTTTTTTTTAAATGGATGCTAGGAAGAACAGGGCCATAGTACGCAAAATTTTATTTAACGTTTGTTTTGTAAACGGGACAGGTTAAATTCAGGGTACTTCACCAGTCATAGGTTGGGGATGGGACCAGTGTACCCCTATATGGCAACCATCTGGCCATATTAATATAATCATTCCTTTCTTTTCCTTAGGTGCTTTTTGAGATTCCTTTTCGATATTTTAAACATACTTCCTGGGGTGTGAAGTATGTTATATGCTTACGTGCCAAACCCTGGTTGAGATAAATTTTGCTTACGGAACTAGCGGGCCAGCTTTTGTACCCCCTTAACCGGTCATTTGGATCGTTATTTAAATTTTCTTTGAAAGTATTTAACGGCGCGTAACATATATGGCGCCCAACGAAAGGGTGACAATAATTCTTTTTTTATATAAACCTAGGAAAGCACTTTAAGGAAAACGAAATGATTATATTTTCTTTTACAAATTCGTAAATTAAATTTTTTTTTAGCATTTAACTAGCTATCGGTTGCATAAGACTTGAAGTCTGGAATCTTCTAAACCGGATTCAACTGCTATGAAACCATGATAAGCACTGAAAATTTTGTTGATGATTTTTTTTTCCCACCTAAATTTTGTTCCTGATCATAAGGATTATTGCAAGACTGGTACTGATTCCCAGTAGAGGTCAGTATTACTGCGGCAATAATGCTGTGCTCATGGGACTTAATGTTGCACCAACCTTAATTGTCTAAGTCCATGCCTGACTCCTCCTCTCCTTTAAAAATGGTAGGCATGTTGCTAGATAATCAAGGTTTGGAATCATATAGTAACAAACATAGTTTTTTTTAAATGCTTACAAAAACAAAAAAAAAATAAAAATTTTGGGAATGACGTTGAGACATCATATTTTGTCACAGAAACAGATTTGATTAGCCAACGGAGTATGGATATATTTCACAGTTTTTTTTTTTATTTACGAACAATTTAAATTTATTTCCTTACAAAACAATCGACACATGTACCACTGCAGTTCATCCTAGCATCCAAAAATTTCATGAAATCATACACATACTTAAAACATCTTTAAAATACTTCATCATAATATAAGATATCGTATAGAATCTAAGACATCAAAACATATATGACAGGAAATCAAAAATTCAATCTTAGCTGAAAACATTAAAATAACATAAGACATTTTTTTCATTAGAATTGAATTTTATTAATGTACCTATAAAAGAGACAAAATTTATTAATATTTTTCAAAAGAAAAAAAAAGGAAAAACTTGGAAAAGAACAACTTTTAAATATAGTACGGTTTCCAAATTTCTCCTATTTTCTTTCAAAAATTCTTCCGAGCATTTTTGTAACACTTTTCACATTTTAACACTTACGTCCTAAAATTCGAACATTTCCCTTTATTTTGTTGAATTTGTTAAACCTCGGGTTACGATTAATTAAATTAAAAGCACCTGGTAAATTCTTTTCTGCTTCGTGTACCTGTACAACTTAAACACCTTGAGCATTTTGTTTCAAAATTTTTTATGCATCGTCACTTCGCTCCACTCGAAACTCAATTCGGTATATATTTGCCCCCTGTAACAAGTTTTTTTTGCTTGAAAAAAAAATATTGGTTAGAAGTAGCCCCGCTTTTCTTCTGTAGTTGACTAGTGCATTATGCACAAATATAACACGCGATCAGGCACAGATAAAAGCGATAAGAAGAAACCGGTTACACGAAATACCAACCCGAATCAGGCAACTTCAAGTGGGAGAGGTAGGATTTCCACAGGAACGCAGGACATTAAACAGATTACAGTAGTTACGGGTCGTGGTCGAACTTCGTTAGGTAATAGGTCGAGTAGCACAATTAGTCTAGGGACTACAAAGTCTGATACCAGTACTAAGGCAATAAGGACCTCCTCTGTTCCGAGATCGCTAGAATCTAGTGAGCTCTCTAACACATCCTTGCGAGACACGACACAAAAAGGTTTAAATACCAGCATAATAATGGCGACACAAGACAATACTGGCCTTCCACCGCCTCAGCCAATTTCATCCTCACCGAATAGCGATGCCATGGACACTCTGATAGCGTACGTAAGGGATACCATGAGAAACACACAAGAAGAGTTTAGGAGAGAGATGGAAGACATTAGGAGAAACTTAGGTCAGTCATGTGAAAATCGAGGTACACAACAATCCCCTGGTATAAACTCCCAAGCTTCAAATGTTCATTCAAACGCTTCCTCGGCTTCCTTCTTCATAAAACTAAAAGACTGGAATGTCTCATTTAGTGGAGATGAAGATGTATCAGATTTTTTATTTAAAATTGACACACTCACTGAACGCAGTCAGTGCCCAGAAGATTACCTAATGGCAAATTTTCATATTTTCCTAAAAGGGAAAGCTGAAACCTGGTTCTGGACATACATAAAGCAGAATTCTAGGGCAACCTACCCGGTTTTAAAAAGGGCCATTATTAAACAATTCGGTGCCCTAGAAAGTGATTTCGACATTTTAATGAAGATTTCCGCTAGGAAACAACACCTGAAGGAAAGCTATGATGACTTTCATTCAGCATTGGTTAAAATGAACCTGAAGTTAGAGAGACCCTTAGATGACGACTCCTTAATCAAAATAATAAGGAAAAATATCAGACCCGAACTTTTAAATATGACCTTCGTGTCTCGACCCAATGATTTGGATTCGTACCGTGACTTACTTAGGGAAGCTGAAAGATCACTAATTGCAAATAATGCGCTCAGGTACCCAACAATTCGATCTCGACAAGTTGATGAGATCACGATGGAACCAGTAGGTGAATCGACAAGTTGTGATGAGGTAGACGAAGAATTCGATCCACAAATAGAAACGTTAAGACTTAATAAGCAATACGTTAAGGGGGACTATTCCAAAATTAAATGTTGGAACTGTCTGAAAACAGGACATAGCAACATTTATTGTCCCGAAACCACTCGCTCACTCTTCTGTTTTAAATGTGGACACAGAGGCACTACGACTCCGGAGTGCAACAATGCTCATCCGGGAAACACGTCGGAGCGAGCAAGCGATCGGGAGTGCTCGTTCCACGAGTTAGATCCCGAAATTTGCTTAGACCTTGAGAGTAACCCCTCACAGGGGGATTCAATCTCCGGTCCCCGTCCAAACCCTGACGTTCACTCACCTCGATTACACCGAGCAACAAACAATATTGACTTTCACCACCCTGAATTACAAGCACATCCTCGAATTTACCCAGCAACAAATAACAGTGATTTTTGTAAACCTGACGTACAAACCCATTCTCGATTCTACTCGACCCCAAACAACAGTGACTCTTGTAAACTATTCAACACAAAAGTTTCTCGGCAAATCATTAAATGTAGATCTCGTTATGCTCTTAGGAAAACTTTTAGAAAGACCCTGGAAACAACTTATTTGACAAACTCTGATGATGGTAGGCCCTATGCTAAAATCCAAATTTTTCACAGTGAACTAACTTGCCTCTTAGATTCTGGAGCAAACGTGACAGTCCTAGGGAAAGGAAGCTTAGAATTCGTAAAAAAATACAACATCGACGTGAAACAAGTTAGGTCAAGTATTTCAACTGCAAACGGTTCCAAAAATCAAGTTTTAGGCTATTGTTCACTCCCTGTGAATTTTAATGGAGTTATCAAATCGATAATATGTTATATCGTGCCGACTCTATCTCAAGAAGGATACCTTGGAGTCGATTTTTGGCGCGCTTACGCTATCGCCCCACAAATATTTCCCAAAATCGAGTGCATAGAGGCAAACAATAGCAAAACTGAGGCAATTTATCATGATTTAACTCCAGAACAAAAGCTTAGACTTGAAAACGTTATTCTGAACTTTCCATCATACGAAAAATCAGGACTCGGTTGCACCAATCTGCTAGAACACGATATAAACACAGGTGACGCAACTCCTGTAAAGGCAAAACACTACCCATTGTCCCCTCCAAAGCAGGCCGAAGTATTTGAAGAACTCGATAGACTACTAGAATTAGGTGTAATAGAGGAATCGAACTCTCCCTGGTGTAGCCCCATTGTCACCGTACGTAAACCAGGCAAAATAAGAATATGTCTAGACTGTCGCAAACTTAACGAACTGACGAAAAAGGATTCCTATCCGCTCCCGCATATTAACGGACTACTAAGCCGTCTTAAAGACACCCATTTTATTAGCGGGGTAGACTTAAAGGATGCGTACTTCCAAATTAAATTGTCAGAGAGTTCTAAAGAAAAGACTGCGTTTGCCGTTCCTGGTAGGGCACTTTATCAGTACCGAGTTATGCCATTCGGTGTTTGCAATGGTCCACAAACGATGAGTCGACTGATGGATAAAACCATTCCATCCAGGTTAAGGGACAACGTCTTCATATACCTAGACGACCTCCTTATATGTAGTCAGGATTTTGATAGCCACATGCGCATATTATTTGAAGTTTCACAGTGTTTAAAATCGGCCGGCCTCACAATAAATGTAGGCAAAAGCAAATTTTGCCAACGCGAGATCAAATATCTCGGGTATAGAATTGGTGGCGGCACTCTCAAAGTCGACCCAGAGAAAGTGGCCTCGATGGTCCAATTTCCTATACCCAAAACACCTCGCCAAGTTCGACGTTTCATAGGCATGGCAAATTGGTATCGTGCGTTTATTAAGAACTTCTCAGACCTAGCAGGTCCACTTACCGACTGCCTACGTAAATCCGTAAAACCGTTTCGACTGAGCCCAGAAGCTATTAATTCCTTCAATAGTTTAAAATCTGCGCTATCATGTGCTCCCGTCTTGGCCCAACCAGATTTTTCTAAAGAGTTTACGATTCAGTGCGATGCGTCACGAATTGGCATCGGCGGAGTTTTATTCCAATTAGACGACGACGGTAGGGAACACCCAATTGCGTTCGTGTCCCAGAAATTGAACAAGGCACAGCGTAATTATACTGTGACCGAATTAGAATGTTTGGCGGCTGTGATTTGTGTAAAGAGATTCAGACAATATGTGGAGGGACTCCCATTTAAAATCATCACAGACCATTCGAGCTTACGTTGGCTTATGAGCCAGAAAGATTTAAATGGCAGATTAGCTCGGTGGAGTCTAAAACTCCAAAATTTCGTTTTCACCATTGAACATCGTAAGGGGTCAATGAACGTAGTGCCAGACACCTTATCACGATTTGACGTGGACGAAATACAGGTTTGCGAATCAGCTCCTGAAATAGACCCGAAATCACCGGAATTTAATGACCCAGAATATAAAAGAATAAGGGAAGAAATAATTAGAAATAAGGACCGATTACCCGACTTAGATGTCATAGAAGACCATATTTACAAACGAGTAAAATTTCGAAACGGCGATGATAACGAAGAAAGTCTTTGGAGGTTGTGGTTACCCAAAACCTTAACTGCTGACGTTATAAAGTCTGCTCATAGTGAAGGCTGTCACGGCGGGTATAATAAGACACTGTACCGCATTCGACAAAAATATTTCTGGCCTCAGATGGCACGTGACGTCAAAATGTATGTCAAGAATTGCAACGAATGCAAAATAATAAAACCTTCAAATCAGACCCTACGTCCACCTATGGGAAACCAAATTATAACGACCCGACCTTTTCAGAGGTTATACTGCGATTTTTTGGGACCCTATCCTTGCACAAAATCAAAAAATTGTCAAATGTTTATAGTTATCGATCACCTCAGCAAATTTTTGTTTTTAAAACCTATGAAATCGGCTACGGCAAGTAATGTTATTGAATTTTTCCAGAAGGAGATCTTTTGTACCTACGGGGTACCGCAATATGTCCATAGCGACAATGCCAAACAATTCACGGCTAAGGAAATTAGGGAATTCTTTGAAGTTTACGGTATTACTCACATAACAACAGGATTTTATTCACCTCAGGCGAACGCATCCGAGAGAGCTAACAGGGAAATTATTTCCAAAATTCGTTATTTCGTCAAAGACGAGTCAGATCATACAAATTGGGACAGGGACATTCATAAGATACTGTCAATTGTACGTAGTGATTTTCATACAGCTACCCAATGTTCGCCCTACTTTGCCGTTTTTGGCCAAAATATGATCCTACATGGATCCTCGTACCAACTGTTGGAAAAATTAAATATCATGTCTGATGATACTGTGGTGAAACATTCCGATAAACTTCAACACATAAGGGAAAAGATAAGTCAAAACCTTAATATCGCCCATGAGAAAGCCTCACGAACATATAATATGAGATCCAAACCCGTGAATTTTATTGAAGGTCAAGAAGTATTTCGCCGGAATCACTCCCAAAGCGAGTTCAAAAAAGGAATAAATGCTAAATTTAACCCTAAATTTGTAAAATGCCGAATAAGGAAAAGGATAGGCAATGCCTTGTACGACATCGAAGACCTGCAGGGTAGGTATATTGGCAAATATCACGCCTCTGACATTCGTGCCTGAACGTTCAACACTCAGTTTAGTTGTTGCCCGGCTTCGTGGGTCGTGCCACACGTATACACACATACTTGATTTGTCCTAATTCAGTAATGCCCGGCTTCGTGGGTCGTGCCACACGTATGTTTGTACATATTTTTTTTTATTCTGATCGAGCCAAAATCCTGCCTGTTCAAACCAATTATCTTAGATGTCGATTTGAAGCAGGATTTTTTTTTGACAGTCACTGTTCATGTTAAACTTAGTGATTTCTGCCATACCCAATACATCATACCATATTACGGTACCATCAGATTTCAATTCTTTTATGTCCATATATGTACATACATACTTGTACACCTTGCCTTCTTCCACTTGTTTGCACATACCAACGACATATTTGAAATTCCTCAGTTTTTTTTGTTAGTAACAACTCTCTTTCTCGCTGCTAGGGATTGGTAGTTACGTATTTAAAACTGAGTAAACAAAAAGAACGTTCTAGAAAGAATATGTAACGTGATTGTCGTGCGCACTCATATGTTGTTTCTTTCTCACCCACAAATATACACTCTCATAATTGCGTCGTGTACTTAACATGCATTGTGTAGAGATTTTTTTGTATCAGCTTTGTTGATACACACACACATTCTTACGGTGGAATGCCAAAAATGCAAAGAATGTGGAAAACAGTTATTTTTTTTGTTGGTTGTTATTGCGAATTGGCATTTTTGGTAAAGTTGTACAGGCATCAGCGAAAGGTAAAAAAGTCAGTTGCTAGAAAACAGTTGAAGTGTGAAGTCGCCAGTCGGAAAAAAAATAAAAGAAATTCAAGTTAAAAATGCTAAGAAAATATAGTGAAAAAAGGAAGGACTAAATTAATTTATAAAAATGAAGTGAACTAAAAAGGAAGTGATTTAAAGGAAAAAAGGACTAATTTTAACACTTATATTTTAAATAAATTACAAACCATAATAAATATTGTTACCTGTAATAAAACACAAACTAAATAATTAGCTACAAATATATTATTATAAAAATTGTAGCCAGGTTTAAATAGTTATATTTAACAAAAGCAAAATTAATTTCGTATATCACCACAAAAATTGTAGTGCTAAAAGTTTCCTTCATTTACCATTAAATTTTTATTTGAGTGTGTTTTAATTAATTTTATTATAAAAATTTTGGAATAAAATAACTTTTTCGAAAGGAAAAAAAAACATAAATGTACAAACAACTGTTGACCGTTTTCTATTATTACCCCTATATGAAGAAAAATAATTCTTAAATTAAATGAAATCATTAATGTAATCAATAAATTTATATTTATTTGAGTTTTGTAAAAATAAGCTGGGAAAAACTGGATAAAACTTACCAAAACAACACTACCTACTTTACATTAAATAAAGAAAAAATCAAATATTTAAAAAAAAAAAAAAAAAAAAACACAAATAAATTTTAAGTTTTAATACTTACAATAAATTTGTTAAAAGTAAACCAGACAAAGAATGACAAATTAAAGTTATAGAAAAGAAACAAAACAAAAAAAAAATAAGACTAAAATATAAAAATAAATTTAATAAATTAAGAACAGAAAAGAACACAAACAAAAAAAAATCTACACACTTATAAGATGAGGAAGATAAATGAATAAGTATTCTAGTTTGTAATTTTGCCTTGAGTTCTAAGCTTAAAAATAAAAAAAATAATACGTTAATTTAATATATACATAAATAAATTACAACAACCACATGTGTTAACAACAACAACACCACAACCACCGGCTATTAGCGACAACAACATGTATTAGCAACAACAACCACCAGCTATTAGCGTTAACAACAACAACACCACAACCACCGGCTATTAGCGACAACAACATGTATTAGCAACAACAACCACCAGCTATTAGCGACAACAACAACAACACCACAACCAGCAGCTATTTACAGCGACCCCCATATCCTCCAGTAGGAACGGACACCCAACAAAAACAAAACCCAAGGTGTAGTTTAATGTAAATAAACCCATAAGGTAAAATAAAAGTATTTGTAAATTTAATTTTAATTTAGATTGTAAATTTTCTTCCACTCATATAATTTTTTTTTTAATTATTTTCATTAATTATAACTTATATCTAGAAACACAAAATTAAAACTAAGTGTTATTTAAACCAAAATAAACAAAATAAGAAATGAATTTAAATAAAGAAATTTATAACAATGAAACTGTAAAATATTAAATGTGTTGCTAAAATTTTTTTTTTTAAATGGATGCTAGGAAGAACAGGGCCATAGTACGCAAAATTTTATTTAATGTTTGTTTTGTAAACGGGACAGGTTAAATTCAGGGTACTTCACCAGTCATAGGTTGGGGATGGGACCAGTGTACCCCTATATGGCAACCATCTGGCCATATTAATATAATCATTCCTTTCTTTTCCTTAGGTGCTTTTTGAGATTCCTTTTCAATATTTTAAACATACTTCCTGGGGTGTGAAGTATGTTATATGCTTACGTGCCAAACCCTGGTTGAGATAAATTTTGCTTACTGAACTAGCGGGCCAGCTTTTATACCCCCTTAACCGGTCATTTGGATCGTTATTTAAATTTTCTTTGAAAGTATTTAACGGCGCGTAACAATCGGTGCTTTTACATTCGAAAAAATGTACTGAGTGTGGAGTTAGGAGTATAAGCAAAACATATGTTTTGTGATTCTATTGTTGTTTTTATATTTTTGTTGCCGGTTAAACCAGGAATAAATCGTACACTGAAAAAAATTTTTCTTTTCCATCATTATTTTGTGTAGTGATATTATTTTTTAATTTTAGCTGTGTTTGTTCAATTAATGAATAAATGAGTTTAATTGGAAAACTATTGTTAATTAATAAATGTTTTATATTTTTAATATTTTTGGTATGAAATTGTTTATCACTAATATTTAAAACTCTGAAAATAAAGTTTTTTGCTGTATTAATAATTTGGTGTTTAGGTTGTGTAGAATTGAAGTTCATTAGTCTTCCTGATGATGATTCCTTAGCATACCAATCAAATGTGATCCTGTTATTGTCCCTGTGTATCTTAGTATCTAGATAGGCAATCTGTTTATTTGCTTCCAATTCCGTGGTAAATTGAATTTTGTTGTGGTAAGTATTTAAAACATTTAGTATTTCATCCTTATCTTTAATTTTGATTATCGCTAATATGTCGTCTACATATTTAACTATGTACTTAAAATGGATATTCTACTTCCTAAATTCATTTATCGCTTTGTCAAGTAGGCTATCAAGTATTATATCGGCCACTGTAGGAGAAAGAGGGTTGTCCATAGGCATTCCAAATATTTGGCTATAAATTTCCTCATTAAACACAAAATAATTGTTATCGGAGAGACAAAAATTAAGTATTTTTAGAAACTTCGAGCCTGGAATTCTTGTGAAGTTCTTAATCGTTTCCCATTTTCCCATTATATTTTTTATTGCCGTATGTACCGGGATATTCGTAAACAGAGAAACAACATCAAATGATATTAAAATCTCATCTTCTTCTATTCTAATATTTCTCATCTGATTTTTTAGTTCATTTGAATTTTTAATGTTATATTCGTCTGAAATAATATGTTGTAGTATGTGTCCCACATGTCTTGACAGTCTATAACAGGGAACTTGCAAGGAAACAATTGGCCGAAGTGGAGTATCTCTTTTATGAATTTTTCAAGTTTAATTGGTTTCGGTATGACGTTCATTTCGGGATCACTTAAGCTTTGCAATTTTCTGGCCAATTTATACACACTGCCATGTGAAATCATGTTCATACCGAATAAGGCAAAATACGGTGTCACACCAATTGATGACTGCTTGGACGAACGTATTGAGAATTCGATTTCCAACAAGTACTTATCCCATTCAGTATGGTCATTCTGTAAGTATGATCTGATGGCTGCTAGAATAGTTTGGTTCACACGCTCTGAGGCATTGGCTTGTGGGGAATGGGTGGCTGTTTTCATATGGGTAATTCCGAAATTTTTCACCATATCTTGGAACTCTTTAGAAATAAATTGTTTGCCATTGTCCGATATAATTGTCTCAGACGTGCCAAACTTATGAAAAACTTCCTAAATTAAGAACTTTATGACGTTTTTTGTGTTTGCTTTTGACATGGTCTTAAGAAATACAAATTTAGTGAGATGATCTAACACTATGAAAATAAAACTGTTTCCAATTTTCGACCGCGGGTATAGCCCCAAAAAATCCACAAATATTCGCTGAAATGGTCGTTCAGTTCGCGACTCGACACCCATCGGTGGTCTGAGCGTCCGATTTGCTGGTTTTGTTTCTTTACATGTTTGACATTGTGCCAATAAAAATATTCTTTGACCCTACTTAAAGTTTTACGCAATCCTCCATGTGACAAATGCGGCGGATTGTAGCAAATTTCAATAGTTTTTGTTGTTAAGCTGGCAGTTATCCACAGTTTCCACGAAATTCCTCATTTAAGGGATTGCCACCGTAAGGAACAGTTCGCTTATATATGAGATTGTCCACTACTTTTATGTCAGGCAGTTGATCGGCATTCTTGTTGACATGGGCGATCACATCTAAGTAATCTTGGCTTTTAAAATGTTCTGATTCCAAATCGATAAAATTGTTTATATTTGCTGATATTTCTTCCATGTTATACCTCGACAATATGTCTGGAACTATGTTTTTTGTACCGGGCCGGTGTTATATGTTGAAGAAAAAGGCTTGAAGATGGGGACTCCATCGAGCTAGGCGTCCGCTGAGAGCCTTATGCGTCATTAGCCATTTAAGGCTGCTGTGGTCAGTAATGGCGGTAAAAGGCATAAGCTTTATGTACGGCCTGAATTTCTTTACCGCTAGTACCACGGCCAAGCATTCTCTCTCCGTCACCGAATAATTTTTCTGTGCTGGTGTTAACTTGTGGGAGAAGAACGTTATAGGATGTTCACCCTCGGTTTCATCCTTCTAAAACAGTACGGCTCCAATTCCTATATCCGAAGCGTCACATTGTACGAAGAAATGTTTTTGAAAATCGGGATGTCCTAGCATTGGACTGGTGGTTAGGGCTATTTTCAGCATGCCTCGCTGTTTTCGGGTAATTATATTTAAAAATTGTACATGTCTTTTCGGGATCAGGTTTTAATGTTCCCCCTCCTACTATATACCCTAGGTACCTTAACTCCCGGAAGCAGAACTTTGAGTTCGCGACGTTAATGGTCAGCCCGCCGATGCCAAACAATCAGATACCCGACTAAGCAACTCCAAGTGAGTTTTGAAATCTGGCGATACTATTAGAATATCATCCAGATAGACAAAGATTCGATCACGTAGTGCACCAGGGATCACTTTATCCACTAAACGGCAAAGTCTTTGGCTGCATTACACAACCCAAAAGGCATTACCGTAAAATGGTCAAGTCTTCCAGGCACAGTGAAGGCAGTCTTTTCTCTACTGGCGATTTCTAATGGTATCTGCCAGAAAGCGTCTTTCAAATCTACGCTTGATATATCGATGTGCGGCAGAGGTAGGTGTTCTTGACCGTGAGGACATTTAGCTTACGAGCGTGCAGGCACAACCGATTCTACTCGCCCTTACGGGCCGGATGGCTCCAAGGACTCTCGCTTTGCTCAATGACCCCAAGGTCAAGCATCCTATCAAGCTCTGCGTACATCAACTTTTGCACAGCTGGCGAAAAAGGAAAATTTTCTATCACTTTCTCTAGCGACCCTCGCTGTTCCGATGTTAAACTATGATTCTTAACCTCATCCCCCATATCTTCAGATTCTGCGCACAAGTCTACTCCATTTGTTGTTATACTGTTGATATTTGCTAATAAGTTAAATTTCTTCATGAAATCGATCCCGAAGAAAAGTGGTCTATTTAGTGTTGGCACTAAATAAAAAGTGATGTATTCATTGATATTATAAAAATTTATGGGATTCGCTTTTGATTTGTCATGATAGACGGACGTGTGCGGGTATTGTTTCTTAATAATTAAATCTAAAAATGTCTTTCTGTTTTTAATACGCTTTCTTTAGTGAATGTTGTTATTTATTTAATTATTTTTTGTGTTCACAAATTACAAGAGAAATAGACTCTTTATAATATATATAGTGTTACATTAAAAATGAGCGAGCTTGAAGCTCTTTACTCTACAACAAAATATGACAATATAAATAATAATAAAATTTTAAATAAAACAAAAGATATTAAAAGAAAAAGTGACCTTGAAATGTGCTCTATACCTAAACAACTAAAAAACAATTACTGGTCAGTTCTCTCCAATGACAATAATTGCAATGCTGATCTTGTTGAACAATTTCAAAAATACATTCAAGAGAATAAGAGACCAACAACGTCGAAAATTTCTACGGCAAACAGTGCTGCAGTGAATGTAAACAAAACAAATAAAGAAAACACATCAAATATTAAAAACAATAAAAAAAACCCTCCAATAAATAATTATGATGTGTGTTTAGGCACGAAACCCTATAAACAAGGGAAATCATTTTTTATCGTACGGTAATACTGCAACTGCAGTGTTACTCGTTGCTTTTGTCTCTCATACCGACAGACAATTGTGGTGGTGGTTTTTAAACTACAGATCACTCTTTTTTAAACCATCAAAGATAAAGCATCAATTGTTAAAAGAAACACAACATAAATTCATCCACATTCATACAACGTAATGAAATAAAAAAAAATTGTTATTAAAGTGTAAAACCAAAGTGATTTTTATTTTATACAAAAGAAAAAAAGAGGGAATAAAATTATTTAAAATTAAGAATTCTAAAGAATTATTGTGCATTTACATACCTACTAGCTACACACATAAATAATATAAACTTCAAATTTTAAAAGTGTAGATTTTTTTAGAAACAGATATTTGTGCAGAAATATAAAGTGAAGAAAATTCCAAGAAAAGCACTTTATTTAAGAAGAAAAATAAATCGAATCATCCACTTGGAAAGATTCATTGCTCACATATACACGAACATAAATAACTCGAAACATCGAATTGGAAAGATTCCTTGCTTATACATCATACCCAACAACTTGGACACGACAGGTATACGTCATCATCAACCCCCATCATTCATTTCATCCTACAGTCCACATCAAATCGTAAGTAACCCCCAATATTATTACATATACATCTTATTTTAAACCCGTGTACCCAGACATTTTGGTCCTTCGATCTCTGGTCCGGATCTCTGGGTCATCCGCAACCCAGAGACACCCCTCCCTCACCTTATCATTCCGGGTCATCCATAGCTATTTCATTTTTTCCCGCGTAACTTATATGGCCTATAATATTCCTCCGCAAATTATAGCCATTTTCTTTTTTTTCCGCGCAAAAATATATAGGTATAATATTCCCCCCAAAAATTATAGCTATTTCATTGTTTCCCGCGTAACTTATAAGCCAATAATATTCCTCCGCAAATTATAGCCATTTTCTTTTTTTTCCGCGCGAAAAATATATATGTTATAATATTCCCCCCAAAAATTATAGCTATTTCATTTTTTCCCGCGCAACTGTACAAGGTTATAATATTTCCTCGCCAAAGTTATAACCCAACTTTTTTTCGCGAAAAATTGTTTATATTACCCCCCTGACCCATCTCTAACATATTTTGTGCACACTTAGTCTTTTTGATCCCGTTACAAATTTTTGTCCCATTGTCAGTATGTATGTATAGTCAATCTTTCAAAAAATAAAAATTGCCGTTTTAACAAAAACAACAACGTGTTGTCAGTTGCACATTTTGTTGTCCCTTATTTGCGCTTATTTATCATACGGTAAATTAACGCTTCAACAAAAAAAAGGGAACAACAAAACGTTGGCATCTTAATATTTTGTTGTTTACTTGTTGTGCATTTTTTATAAAACGAGAGACCTAACGGTAGTCTGAAAAAGAAAAATACAAAATACCGCATCGAAACATAGTGCATACTTGTTAATGTTGTTGTTGTATTTTTCTTATACAGACATATGAAATACCTATTGGCATTTTTTGTAAGTCTCATACCAAACAAACAAAAAGCAAATACCAAAGTTATTTCATACCAAGGCAGATTTACATACATACATACAAACCCTGCATTTCACTGTTTCTGTATTCTGAGGTATTTTGTGTGTGCTTGAGTTCTGTTTTCGTTACTCATCTCAAGTACCAATGATTCCCTACACTTCTTATTAAACGAGAGACCTAACGGTAGCCTCAAATAAGCAAAAAATACCCACCACAGCATTGAAACATAGTGCATATATACTTGTTGTTGTTGTATTTTTTCTTATCCAGGCATATGAAATACCTATTGGCAGTTTTTGTAAGTTTCATACCAAACACACAAAAAGCGAATACCAAAAGTTATTTCATAACAAGGCAAATTTACATACAACACATGCAATTTAGAGTTGTGTCGTTCATGAACGACCTAGTTCAATTGAACTATTCACTTATATGAACGATGTGATGTCGTTCAGTATTTTCGTTCTTTATCGTTCAGTCGCTCATTTAGTTCAGTTATTCGTTCTTTTTGGTCGGTCGTTCAGTTCATTTAGTTCAGTTAATCGTTCTTTTTGGTCAGTCGTTCAGTTCATTTAGTTCAATTCATTTTGTTCAGTTTAGTTGTTCTTTTTGTTCAGTTGCAGTGTTGCCACTACCAAAAAAAAATTTGTAACCAAAAAGTTACCAAATGAGAAAAAAAAATAACCAACATTTTTTTATAATTATTTGGTTTGTTTTTTTGACCTTTTATTTTTCAGATGATAAATCTTGTTTAATTAAAACCTAAACCGAAGTTAAAAAATATTATTGAATTTAAATAGATTCACACATGAAAAAAAAATATTTCTTATCCATTTCGCATTTGTTTAAAATAATTTAATGCGCGTTTTTTCGTGTTTGACAAATCAAAGAAATTTTTACATAAAAAATTTTGACGTAAAAAACCCTGTTTATAACAACGTTTATTTTTAAATAATATTAAAAAGCAAAAAAAAAAAGCAAATTTTTTCAAATTAAATAGACACCAAAACATTTATATTTTTGATATTCCTTAAAGTTACCAAAATGAAAAAAAGTTCGCATCTCCACATTGAAGAAAAAAATAACCATTTTTGGTTAAAAATAACCATAACGGCAACGCTGTTCAGTTGTTTGTTCTTTTTGTTCAGTTTATTTACTTTAGTTCAGTCAGTGTTGCCATTTTAGCACTTTCAGTGCCAGATTTAGCATTTTGTTCTACATATGCATTGAAATTTTTAACCTGTAACTGATGGAAATCGAAAACGAGTGAATTTTAGAAGTTAATTTTTTCGTAATATTTCGGTATTAAAACAGTTTAATCCCACAAAATATAAAGATATTTTGCTATTACAGAGAATCTTAAAACAAAAATTTTAAAAATTTGATTAGAAATACTTTAAAATGGACTTCAAAAACTCACTCGTTTTCGATTTTCATCACATATCTGTATGCTAATTGCTTTTTAGCATAATTTGCTTGATAAAAACAAAATTTTTACTATTTTACTCTAAAAAATATTTTTGGAGAAATAAAAAATAACTTTTACTAATATTTCAACTAAATTTCTTTCGGTGTACTAGTAAAATGAACACGGAAATTTTTTAATTAATATATGAAATGTAATCTATTAAAACAGTCAACAATTGTTATGAACAAAATTAGAAAAAACTATAATTTATATTTGTAACATATGAAATAAAAATTGTATTGTTACATTGAAAAAATTTAGCACTTATTTTTTTTTCTGTAGAACATTTTAGCACTTAGTTTTTCAAGTTTTACCATATGTATTTTGAAATTCATTTTCTGGCAACACTGAGTTTAGTTGTTCTTTTTGTTCAGTTCATTTAGTTCAATTCATATCGTTCAGTTCATTTAGGTCAGTTCATTTAGTTCAGTTTATTTAGTTCAGTTCATTTAGTTCAGTTCATATCGTTCAGTTCATTTAGTTCAGTTCAGTTTATATAGTATGCAACCAGCGTTACCATATATATTTTTTTAAAAACTTCTTATACATATATAAAAAAATCCACTTCGTTTCCAAAAAAAAAATTTTGCTACAAAAGTACCAAAATTTTAAAAGAAAACACAAACATGTATTTGCAATTAATATTATTTAAAAATATAAAACCATTTAAAATCAAACACAACATATAATAAAAAACATGGAACAAGTCGATTTTAGTGACTTTGCTCAAAACAAAAATTTCATCAAATAGGGCTTTTAGAGGAGATGACAGCAAAAAAAATTTGTTGGCGGTCACGCCTATTTTCGAGGGGGCGAGCCCTTAAAGTTTAAAATATATAGGCCTATATCTCGGGAACTAGTGAGCGTCTGATAATTTGTAATACATTAAATTAAAGGTACCTTTCCAACGATATGTAACATGACCTATTTATATGGACCACCTATTGATAAATTTCGCAAAATTATTTTTTGATCCGAAATTGTTTTAAAAAATTCGGGAAAAAGTAAATAATTTAAAATATTTTCAAGACAATATATTAATATTGATATATATGGTCTAATAAAAAAAATATAGTTTTCAAGAAAAACCTAAATATATAACAAACTTTGGAGCCGCACCCACTCGAAAATAGGCGTGACCGCCCCAATTTTTTTTATTTTAATCAGAATTTAAAATTCTATTAGTGATTTGATTTGAAAAAAGTTACTTAGCCAAAAACATGAGATCTTTAAAAAAATATCACATACATTTATAAATTTATTTCTTATTTAAATTTAAAGCCTTTTCTTTTATATGTTTATATTTTTTCAAAAACTTATTTTTTACCCGATAAAGTTAAAACTTTTTGGCATCTCAAATAACTTCCAAAAAAAAAGGTGAAAACTTGACAAATGGTAACGCTGTATGCAACTATACTATAGTTGTTTCTTTTCTATCAGTTTTTTTGTATGTTTGTTCTTTTCGTTCACTTGGTCTTTTATTCAAGTGACTGTTATTCATTTTATTCAATTGACTTTTATTCATTTTGTTCAATATTGCCACTCGAAAATTTTCTAATGTGTGTAGTAATTTATAAAGTGAGTGCAAGAGCACAGCTGACAGAGTTTCTTTACAAGTTACTTATGTGAAAAGTAAACTTTTTCAAGTGTTTTTGACAGTAGTACATTATTTTACACAAATAAAAATGCCTGTTGTTTCTGTATTGTGTTGCCGATTTCCACTCACCTTGTATATTGACACCAGTGGAGTTCAGAAATAAAAATGAAGATGTATTGGTGAGAGATTTTGCCCAGAAAACAAATTGTCAAACGCTTAAAATAAGAAAAAAAGAATGAAGTTTTTGACAAATATAAACACCTAAAAAAACATCAGGGACCGTAAATAATAATTATCAATATCAAAAACTAATTTCAGAACAGTTATTTTGAGAAAAAACAAAAAGAAGTTCATCTAAAACAGTTTTTTATTTTTCGTATTCAATCGCGTGTGTTTGCTATACTTCTTCCAACAAGAAGCAACAACAATGCTTAATAAATTTCTGAAAAAAAAATGACAATGATCATCCGCATGTGTTCTCATCGCTTGCTCAACGACGACTGAATGAATGTTGTTAAATTTTACACCATGATACAATCAGCTGTTCAGTGAACTACTGAACGAAAAGAACGACCTAGTTCATTTTTTTCAACTGAACTAAAATGAACAATCACACAAATGAACGATTATGCCCAAGACTAATGCAATTTACTGATTTTGACTTTAAAGAGTCAAAGTCAGTCAATACACATTGTTTGTTGTCTTCTTTACATCACATACTTCTCAATTCTCTCCCGTTTTTTTTTTTTTTTTTTACAAATCTCTCTTTTCTTATTCGCTCTCAATTGTTTTGTCTCTCCTCGATCAACTCGTTGTTTTGATACTCATTGAAAATACCAAGTAAGAAAGGGCATGTACATATTATACATACATATGTATGTACGTATTTTGTATATAACCTATATATATGAAAGAAAATAACTAGGTCAGTGGGACAACAGCTGATAGGTAAATAAGAATTTATGTATTATATCATCGAGGGTCGTTACAAAATTATCAAGAAAAATTAAAATATTTTAGTAATCAAAATAAAATTCGCTTAAGTTATACCCAAGTCGCTTTTACGAAGCGCAACTGAAAATTTCCTTAAATTTTCTTTTAAATTTACTCAAGTCGCCTCTACGAAGCGCAACTGAAAATTTCTTTAAATTTTCTTTACATATTGCCCGTCGCTTTTACGAAGCGCAACTGAAAATTTCCTTTTAAATTTTACCCAAGTCGCTTTACGAAGCGCAACTGAAAATTTCCTTAATTTTTTTTTTAAATTTTACCCAAGTCGCTTTACGAAGCGCAACTGAAAATTTCCTTAAATTTTCTTCTAAATTTTACCCCAGTCGCTTTACGCAGCGCAACTGAAAATTTCATTAAATTTTTTAAAAAATCCCCATTATATATAAATACACCTTAACTATGTCTGCCATAAAAAACTTAATTCGTTATTCGGATCAAGTGGTCGAATTTCAAAGCTACTTTGATGGGCTCGCGGTAGAATCGCACTCGCGACACACTTTTAAGACACAGGGGAAACAGATCCAACTCCATTGGTCCAGATTTGAGTCATCTTACGAAACCGTTCTGGAACAATACGATTCTATCAAAGATGACCTCGATTACGACACCCTCAAGGGACGTTATTACGCCACTTTTAGCGCTTATACCGCTGTCGTGGCGAGAATTCACGAGCTCAACGAAGATCTTGAAGCCAAGGCTAAATTGGTTTCCCCCTCAACCGATACCTCAGTCGATCTAACCCCTCACATTCCACTGCCCCCTTGCGATACCGAAATTTTTCATGGAGATTATCAATCTTGGCCCACCTTCCGTGATATGTTCACAGCTCTTTACCGCAATAATAAACGTCTATCACCGATCGAAAAAATGTGCCATTTGGTAAAAAAGACGCAGGATGAAGCTCGCGAACTTTTGAAGACTTGCGCTATGACAAACGATGGTTTTAACATGGTTTGGCAAAATTTGGTCAATCGATACGAAAATAAGCGCATATTAGTAAATGCCCAATTAAAGTTGCTGTTCAATCTACAACCAATCGTGAAGGAGACTAGTGCTGATCTGCGACAGCTACAGCGTGCCAACAACGACTGTATCACGAATCTGCGTTTGCTACAGATAGAAGCCGACAATTGGGATGTCATTTTCGTGTATATTTGCTCAACTTGTCTGCCCGAAACCACATTAAGTTTATGGGAACAGTCTTTACCGCGCTCTACTGACTTGCCAACGTGGAAAGCATTGGATGAATTCTTGTCCTCGAGATTCCAGACTTTAGATTCGGTCGCAGATATTAGGTCGACATTTATAAGCTCACATTCCCCAAAACCTTCTCAATCGGCAAAATCTAATAAATTAAACCACTTATTAGGATCCAAGATTAACAGCTACCAGTCTAACGCCTCCAATGACAAGCTTGGCAAGTGCGATTTGTGTACCCAATATCACCCCCTCAGATTTTGCTCAAGTTTTCTACAGATGTCAATTGAAGAACGCTATACCGAGGTGAAGAAGCAAAATAGGTGCACTAACTGCTTGGGAACTCATGGAGCGAAAACATGCCCAAGCAAATTTGTTTGCAGGGTGTGTAAAGGGAAACATCATACGTTGCTTCATCGAGTTGAACAAAGAAACGCAAGTGCTACTCCGGTCACCAACACCCCAGTTAATATCACCAATAACCCCCTCGTGATTTAGATTTCTCCCCCTCTACATCGGCACAAGCAGCAAGTAGAACGCTGCAATCCTTTTCCACTCAACTTGAACCCACTACACAATCAGTTATTCTAGGTACAGCGTTAGTTGGCGTTTTTAATAATGACCTCAAGTGCACTGTCCGCGCACTAATCGACTCCGCCTCAGAGACCTCATTTATTTCCAAAAAACTAGAAAGGCATCTCGGCCTCCCTACTCGACAGTCAACAGTTCAAGTCCACGGTTTAAGCGACACCGTACCGCCAACAACCAAAGCTGCCATATAAGAATTGGCTCTCCAATTGATAAGTCATTCGAAACTTATTCAGATGCCTTAGTCATAAATAGGCTTACTGGACAACTCCCTTACTTCCCGTCATCAGATGATCGTTTTTCCCACTTACAATTGGCTGATCCTTATCGCCCCACTTGCTCTGAAGTTGAATTACTTCTCGGTGCGGAATACTACAAGACGGTCTCCAAAGAGACACACGTCAATCTCTGCTAGCACAAAGGACAGTTTTCGGCTGGATAATAACGGGAAAGGTACTTGCAAGTCCGTGCACGAAGGCAGTGTTATAATTTTTTAACACGATAGAGCTAAATAATCAACTTCAACGATTTTGGGAATTAGAGGACATCCCGAGGAGAAACACGGAGGGCACATACTGCGAAAATTTGTACACATCCAATACGTTCTGTAATAAAGAAGGTCGTTATGTAGTTTCACTTTCTTTTAGACCAGAATACCCCGAAAAATTAAATATTGGCCCCTCTCAAAAAATTGCGTTCTCCCAGTTTCTACGAAACGAGGCGAGATTAATCAAAAACCCCCACATGAAAATTGATTACGATAAGGAAATCACGGAGTATTCCACTCTAGGTCAAATGACCAAAGTAACCCCCATAAATGGTGATAGCGGCAACTACTATTTGCCCCACCATGCTGTCTTAAAACCCGACAGCACCACAACAAAATTGCGCGTGGTATTTAATGCCTCAAGCCCCACATCTAACGGCATAAGCTTTAATGATTTGCTTCACCCTGGTCCAATCCTGCAGGCAGATTTAATGATTCTAATTTTGAGATGGAGATTTTTCCGTTATGTTTTCAATGCGGATATAGAGAAAATGTATCGTCAAATCTTGGTGCACCCCACACAAACCCCTTTTCAACGAATTTTGCATCGGAATTCTCCGAGTGAATTACTCCAGGACTTTGAGTTGAACACAGTCACCTTCGGTGTGAACTGTGCCCCCTATTTAGCAATTCGAACCTTGTTAGAACTTGCCAAAGAGAACGAAACTGCCTATCCTAAAGTTGCCGAAATTTTGCCAGAGTATATGTATGTTGACGATGTCCTTTCGGGAGCCCATACAATATCGTCGGCAATCAAATCTCGTGATGAACTCATCAAAGTTATAAAAACAGCGGCTTTTTCTCTACGAAAATGGACTTCCAACCACGAACAGGTATTACAAGGTCTGCCGCCAACACATTTGCTGGGTGAAGAATTCCTACAGCTGTCAGAATCCAGTGTCACAAAGACTTTAGGACTCCGGTGGAATGCGGGAAATGATCACTTCTACTTTCAACTCAAAGCTGACCCGAACCGGGAATTAACTACCAAGAGATGCGTACTCTCCGAAATTGCCAAACTATTCGATCCCGCAGGATGGCTATCTCCCAAAATTATCGTTGCAATAATGATAATGCAACAAATATGGAAAGACGGCACTGACTGGGATGAGGATTTGAACCCCCTTACAATGAACAAATGGCGCGAATTCCTCGACGATTACGTCAGAATTGAGGAAGTTAGAATTCCCCGGTTCATTGACTTCGACCCATCCTATGAAATTGAATTACACGGTTTCTGTGATGCCTCGGAGAAGGCGTATGCAGCCGCCATTTATCTGCGCTCTAAAAACCAAGGATTGGTCAGTAGCCATCTGTTAGCCGCCAAATCGAAAGTTGCCCCTGTTAAATTTGTCTCTCTACCTCGTAAGGAACTTTGCGGAGCAGAATTGCTTGCGAATATGATCGATTCTATTACAGCTCACATAACCCTCAAGCAATATAAACTCTACTTATGGACGGAGTCTACAAACGTACTGGCTTGGCTGAAAAAACCAGCTCAGAAATGGAAAACATTCGTCGAAAATCGAATTTCATCCATAATAGAAAAAGTAGGAAAAGACTCGTGGTCCCATGTCGATTCAAAAAGTAACCCCGCCGACTTGGCGTCCCGTGGTACCACCATACATGAATTGATATCAAGTGAGTTATGGTGGTATGGGCCCGCGTGGCTAAGAAGTCCCCATTCAGATTGGCCATCAGATAGACAAGAATATGAAACACAAGAAGCAGCTAGACCAATCCTCCATACAACAAAATGACATTCTGGAAATCTTTTCAGATCTACCACGGGCATTAAGAGTCATATCATATATTTTCCGTTTTTATACACGAATCCAAGCCAAAAAGCCAACAGAAAACATAAAGGGAATAGCGCTATCACCCAGGAAAATAGTCTACGCAAAAAACCGTCTAATCATAGCCTGTCAGAAATATAATTTTTACGAGAAATACGTACAGTGTAGTTGGAATAAAATCTTTGAGGTTCTTTTACATTCTAGGTGCAACCAAATTGTCGCACTCTAGCTTTATTGACAGTTGAAGTAAAAATCAAGTCTCTTAATACTAAATACATTCTACGTATATACTACTTATGAGAATTTACTAGACTACTAATTCTTAAACTATTGCATGGGAATATTTTGGGTAATTTGATTTGACTTAAAGCAAACCAGACATTCCCATGCATATGGTTGTAGCTAAACGTGTGCATCCACTTCAAGTGCCCTAAACGTTCGACACTTGCAATAGTGTCACTTTACACCATGCCGTCAATGGGCACTCAGTTGTATTTACTTATTTTATTCAAGTGTAATTTGTTTTGTTTAAGTGTAACAGAACACTTGTTTTGATCAGACACTTGAAATGGTGCAATCATGCTACACCTCCTTTCCTAATAAGAATGTTCATATAAATTTTTTTTTTATATGGACATTCTTTTACAAAGTATTTATATTTATTTTTATATTTATGTATTATTAAGGCGCCTTTAAAACTTACAAGTACTTGTATTTTATTTATTGTTATAAATTTTAAGTCTATTCTTATGTATTATTTGTTCTTTATTATTTATCTTATCTACTATAGTTACATTATTTCTTAGATCTATGGTTTTAATTTCATATGGACCTTTATAGAATTCTTCCAACTTGTGTCCTGTTTCATTTTTTAATACTACAAAATCTCCTATACCTAAGTTGTAATCTAATGTATTCCTATCATATTTATCTTTTTGCCTAATTTTACTTATGTCTAATAATTGTTTTGCTCTCTTAAGTGCTACTTCTAACCTATATTTTGCCTCTTTGGCATAATCCTTCACATTATATAGTGGTGCAACTCTATCTATTTCATTGAAATCTTTAAAAATATTTGGTATTTTACTGAAAACTAGTTCGTAAGGACAGTAATTATGTACTGTCGATGGTGTTGTATTAAAACAGTAAGTAAAATACCTAAGCCACTCATCCCAATCATCTTTATCTATTGATATGTAAGAACTTACATACTCGTTAAAAGTTCTATGAGTTCTTTCTATTGTACCTAATGTTTGGTGATGATGTGCTGTTGAAGTTAATTTTTCAATTTTTAATAGGTTGCAGAGTTCAGTCATAGTAGAGTTTTTGTATTCTGTACCCATGTCCGTAATGAACGTCTTCATTGGTCCACAGGTAAGTATAAACTGTTCAAATATAGCTTTGGCTACTGTTTTAGCGCTTTTGTCTTGTATTGGTATTGTTACTAAATACTTAGTTAGGTCGCATATTACTGTTATTGCATATTCATTTCCTTGAATTGATCTAGGAAATGGTCCTACTGTATCTACATATACCGTATCAAATGGTTTGTCAGGAGTTTCCGTGAGAATCATCGGACTTTTGATGTGATTGGTAGTTTTTGCAACTTGACATTTATGACATGCTCTTACATATTTAGCAATGTCCTTTGTCATATTTTTCCACTAATAATATTTTCGTATCTTTTGTGTAGTTCTATATATTCCGCAATGTCCTCCATTTATTGGATCATCGTGGTACTTCAGCAAAATTTCAAGAATTGCCTTGGCATTCTTATTATCAATTTGGGCCACCTGATTGAGTAGCGCTACTCTAATTTTCTTCAATATATTATTGCCCATAAATTTAAAATCATTATAAGAGATAAATTCGAAAATTTTCTCGCTAGGTGCCACTTGTAAATTATAAATGTTATGTTCACCGGCCACTTCTTCGAGCCTAGGGAAAAATTGTCCTAAGTCAAGATTCCCTTTAGTAAATAAATCATTTATTTGTATATATGCTACTATAGATTTTCCTCGTTTGATGTAGCATCTTCCGGGGGAAATCTTTAGTTTATAATATTTTCTGACGTCAGTATTGTTTAAAGGTACATATATACTGGGCTTATTATTTTCATTTTTATTGATTTTTTGCTGTTGAACTACTGTATTATCATTATTATTCTCCCGTTTATTTGTCATTGATCTGGTAGTGACTTTCAGTATTGAATTAGTCATATTCTTTAAGTCGTCAATGGTTATTCTTGATAACGCGTCTGCAATGTAATTATCTTTTCCCCTAAGATATTCAATGGTAAAGTCATATTCTTCTAGGTCGAGTCTCATTCTTATTAGCTTTGAACTTGGATTTTTCATAGAAAATAGGTAAGATAAAGGTCTGTGGTCAGACCGTACTAGGAAGTGTTTTCCATATATGTATGGTCTAAAATGTGTAATGGCCCAATGGATGGCGGTTAATTCTTGTTCAATAGTGGATTTGTTACTTTCGCCCTTACTGAATGCTCTAGAGGCATATGCTATCGGAAGTTGTTTTCCATCGTACTCTTGTGTTAATACTGCCCCACAAGCTTTTTTGCTTGCGTCTGTGGTGATGCAAAATTGTTTAGTGAAATCTGGATATTGGAGTAATGTTGGCTTCATTAAAGCCTTTTTAAGGTATTCAAATGCGGAGTTGCATTCATTAGTCCATTCAAATTTTGTATTCTTCCTAGTTAGTTGTGTTAAATGTCTTGAATATTCCGAAAAATTTTTAATGAATCTTCGATAGTAGTTGCAAAAGGCAACGAATCTTTTTGCACCATCGGCGTCTGTTGGTTTAGGGTAATTTTCAATTATTGCATATTTAGTATCATCCGGCAGTATTCCTTTGTCAGTACACTTGTGACCAAGGTATGTAACTTCCTTCATGAAAAAGGAACATTTTTCTGGGTGTAGTTTCAGATTGCGTTTTCTACATAATTCGAAAACTTCTCTTAGGTTTGAAACCATATGTTTCTCTGAACATCCCAATACAACTAAATCATCCATATACAGGAAGGCTTGATTGGGTTGTAATCCGCTAAAGGCTAGTGTCATCATTCGTTGAAAAGAATTAGGTGCCACTTTTAGACCATATGGTAATCTTGTGAATCTGTATGAACCATTATTTGTTGAAAATGAGGTTAAATCTCTAGATTTATCCTCTAAACCAATCTGGCGAAATCCAGACATTAAATCTAAACAAGAAAAGTATTTTGCTCTACCTAGTTGGTCCAATATATCATCTATTCTAGGTAGTAGAAATTTGTCTGCTATTAGTTTCTTATTTATCTGTCTATAATCTATGACAAGTCTCCATCTTTTGTTTTCAGAATTTGGAAGTGATTTCTTGGGTACTAATAGGATTGGACTGTTGTATTCAGAATAAGACGGTTCTACTATTTTGTCAGTTATTAATTTGTTAACTTGTCTGTCTATTTCTTCTTTATGTGTATGTGGTATTCTGTAGTTCTTTATATATACCGGTGTTTGATCTTTTACTCTTAATTTTTGTTCATAAAAATTGTTAGTGCTTATTGATTCTGTTTCTATTCCAAAAATATCATTGTATTCAGAGCATATTTCAGTTAATATTTTGCTGAAAGGTTTTGGAAAATTTGTCTGTAATATTTGTAGTGTTTTTGATTTTCTTTTTGTGTTACTATTATTCTTACTTGTGATTATATCATAGTCTGACCTTTTTTCTGTTAATATGTTATTCAGATTTATTGTTGAGTTAGTGTCATTAGTATTTAATAAACGAATATAAGCATTATTAGTTCTTATTAGTGTGTTTGCAATAAATATGCCTGGTATTGGTTCCTGATTTGGTACGAATAATTCAGATTCTGTTGAGCGTATAGTTATTTTACGTATAACTTCTGACCTTGCTGGTAAGACAATGGCATTATTATTATTTATAAGTGGTATTTTCATATCATGTGGTATATTTAATGGTCTTAGGATGAGATAATCAAATTCGTCATTAAAATCTAAAACACAATTGTATTTTTTCATAAAGTCCGTTCCAATTATACCGTCGCATGGTATCGGAAATTTATCATTTACTACATGAAAGTTGTGTGGTACATGGAAATTTTGGGTTCTTAACTCAAAAAATTTTGTTCCTAAAGATTTTATTTCACCTTTTCCTATTCCACTCAGTGTCGTTATTTTATTTCTATTGATCTCGGTTAATTTAAAATATTTTGATTTCACTAATGAAATATCTGCTCCAGTATCTACTAACAATGTTATTCGAATATTTGTGTTATTGATATAAGCATTAATATAAAAACAAAAGTTAAGGTTAACACTATATATTTTTGACTTTATTGGTCTGATCCTAGGGGAGGATTCGAGTTTTCCGAATCTCTTTCATTGCTTGACGTTATATTTACGTAATTTCTGTTTCTACCGTTATTAGTTCGTCTTTGATTGTAAGAATTATTGTTATTTCTGTTGTTATTGTTATTGTTCCTATTATTGTTTCGTGTGTAATTGTTTCGTCCACGGAAGCTATTATAATTTCTACGATATGAATTATTATTATTTGGTCGTTGTTTGAAATGTAAAATGGCATTTTGTTGTCCAGTTGCTTCAGAACAACTGCTGACAAATTTGCTAATTGCCTCATTCATGTTATTAAACTGTCCAGCTTCCATGATAAGTTTTACCTTATCAGTGCTGCAGTTTCTCGTGAGTGCTTTCCCAGCTACTTGTGTGGAATATTTACTGGCTAGTTCAGTTGATAGACCGTCAGCAATATAAGCAGTCTGCAAGGATTGTGTCAAGTTCTCAGTCTCATTGCAATATGTTGTTGCAGGCTTACCACCTTGCTTTATATTCATGAATTTTGCCGATATGACCTCCACAGATTCTTCCTTGACATAGGTCTTTAATTTATTAATAATTTCAGAAATTGTGTTCTCATTTTCTAAAAGGTTCCTAGCGTTTCCCTTTAGTTTTGTCTTGATAAGTGAAATTGCAACGGATTCATGAGTTCCTTTTATGGAATCTACTAAGGACACTCAGGAAAGAACGTAAGTTCTCAGGCTTACCATCAAAATCCGTGATTAACTTTGTTTGTTTAAAATTTACTTTTTCATGTAAACTTTCTGGTAAATCAATTTTCAAATCTTTCTTTGATGCTATTGTTAATATTTTATTTCTGATATCAATAAAAAATGCGTCTGCTGCAACTTTGTGTGCGAGTGTTAGTCGTTCATAATTAACGTTTAAAATTATTCTTATTTGCTCTAAACAATGCAAAAGAATGTCAAAATGTTTGTGTATTGTATCATCTTTTATAGGTCTGTCTATATTAGGACATTTATAAGATTTTTCAAATGTTATTTTAATATTTCGGCATTTATCTAAAATACTTTGCCAATCCATACCATAAATAACTCATGAATACTTTTTCCTGTTCTACCATTTTCCTAGTTTCTAAATCTTTTCTATTTGGGACTCTGTCTATTCCCATCTCTTTCCATAAGTTTGAAAGCTATTGTAAGAATATTTCCTTTCCCGTTTCTTCATCCTTAATTTTGTTTGGTGACCAATTAATAGGGTTTTTGGTTTCTTTGGCATTTTGAGAAATAATAATGTTATTTTAAAATAATTAAATTTTATCTAATTCATTGGCTCTGCTGGTATATTTCTTTTTTAACCAACGGCTATGCATCATGTAAATGCGTAGTGCAAAATTCAATCCAATTAGTATTACTATTATTATTAAACAAATTTCTACTGTATGTAAATCTACTGTACCCTGTGTCAATTCTACTTCATTTATAACATTGGCTGATGGCCTATCTAATTTTGTCTGAGACTGACCCATTTTCCATTAAAGGTCCAACAAAATTTATTATTATCTATTTTTTTTTCTTTAGTTACTATTTGTTTTTTTATTTACATTGTTTTCAGTTTGAAATTCCTATTATACTCTTAACATATTAAATTTATTTATAAATTTGTCTCTTATTATGACATTTAACAATTTTCACTAATTTAAAAAAAAAATTCTTGCCACAAGCGGTTAACGCTTACTGGCTCTAAGGGTGCGGATGAATCGCACACCAATTTTAATTGTTATTATTATTTATGTGTATATATTTTTATTTTTTTATATAGGAATCCATAAGGAATTCCAGTTTACCTATCCTCTGCCAGATAGCTGAAGCTCTTTCCCAGCTTGGTGGTGGACCCCGCTGTGCCTCTCGGAGCAATATTGCCTTCTTTCTATTGAGGCGTTGAGTATATCCTCCTCTTCTCTTTGGCTTCTTTATTTTAGGTCATCTGGGGTCTTCTTGGTTCCCTGCACCTTTTGGCCATGTGTTACCTTCCTTCAGGCCGTTATTGGCTGTCTCGACAGTATTATTATTATTTAGAGGTGCTTCAAGAGCACTCTTATAGAATTTTATTTTGTTTTGGGTGCTCTTTAATATAAGCACTCCAAAGGACTTATTTTATATTTCTTTGGGTGCTCTATGTTGAAGCACTCCAAAGGACTGGCAGGATCGCCATGTAGTTGGAATAAAATCTTTGAGGTTCTTTATAGATTCTAGGTGCAACTAAATTGTCGCACTCTAGCTTTATTGACAGTTGAAGTAAAAATCAAGTCTCTTAATACTAAATACATTCTACTTATATACTACTTATGAGAATTTACTAGACTACTAATTCTTAAACTATTGCATGGGAATATTTTGGGTAATTTGATTTGACTTAAAGCAAACCAGACATTCCCATGCATATGGTTGTAGCTAAACGTGTGCATCCACTTCAAGTGCCCTAAACGTTCGACACTTGCAATAGTGTCACTTTACACCATGCCGTCAATGGGCACTCAGTTGTATTTACTTATTTTATTCAAGTGTAATTTGTTTTGTTTAAGTGTAACAGAACACTTGTTTTGGTCAGACACTTGAAATGGTGCAATCATGCTACAACAGTTATCTACTAAGAGACAACTGCCCCGAAAAAGCTCCCTCTTAACCCCTCTCTAGATTCCAACGGAAACATGAGAATAAATGGTCGTCTGACGGACTCCTCTACTCTAAGTTATGATGAACGATACCCCATTTTATTGCCTTACCATGCGCGTTTTACGAGATTGTTTCTCAAATATCTCCACCAATATTCCCTACATGGTCAAAATGCGCTTCTATGCCGCTTGACCAGATTGCATTATTATGTTCCCAAACTCAAGACTCTCATAAAAACAACTCTCTCCCAATGCGTAACATGTGTAAAACATAAGCGTCAACTCAGTCAACAAATAATGGCTGCATTACCCCCCGAGCGTTCGACTTTAACGCGCGCCTTTTTCTCCACTGGGGTTGATTTTGCTGGCCCTTTTGACATCAAATCCTATGCCGGTCATGGCTGCAGAGTAACCAAAGGATATGTGCTAGTCTTCGTATGTTTTTCCACAAAGGCAATCTATCTCGAGGCTACTGGTGATATATCCACTCAAGCCTTTCTAACCGCCTTTGCTCGCTTCTTTTCGCGACAAGGAACACCTTTGTTGGCGCAGCTAACATCCTAAAAGGCGATAAAAAACAATTCCTTTCAATGATACATAAGAGCCTTCTCTATCAAGACGCTTTTTACCCCGTGGAATGGCATTTAATCCCCCTGGCGCCCCTCATATGGGTGGCCTCTGGGAGGCCGGCGTTAAAAGTTTCAAAAACCACTTCAAAAAGCTTAGCCATAACCAAAACTTCACTTATGATGTATTCAGCACCATGTTGGCACGCATTGAGGCGTGCTTAAACTCTAGACCCTTAAGTCCCATGAGTGAAAACCCAAACGATCTGTGCGCTCTAACGCCAGGTCATTTTCTCATTGGGACCCCACTCTTATCTCCACCAGAACCCGATTTCTCAAGTCATTCCATCGGCAATATCAATCGTTGGCAAAAGCTCAAAAAAGCTTTTCCTCGTTAAGGCAAACATGCCTCCCAGTAGCCAAGTCGCCACAATCGAGAAAAGAAGCCAGGCGGAGAGACCGCGACCCAAAAGCCCAGATTGTCGCCTATGCCAAAAAGGTCACCCGCTGCGCAAATGTAATAAATTTTTGCAAATGGCTGTCTCTGCCAGGAAAGATGCCGTGGACCATCATCGGTACTGTCACAATTGCCTCGCACACTCCCACAGACTTGCTAACTGCCGCAGCAAAGAGCGCTGTCGTGACTGCAACGGTCCTCACCACACCCTTCTTCATCAGGCCGAAATAACCCGAGCCAACTCTCACCTGAGCCGGGCAGCCGACACCGCTGTCACCCCCACTGTTATCATCCGGATAAAAATAAAAAATGATTGGCACCCAGTACGAGGCCTAATAGACCCCTGCACCCCCACGAGCTCCATAGCAGAGTTTATTGTGGAACGGTATCATCTACCGTTTGAGAGGTTTGATGCCGATAAGTGGTGCCAATTCACTTTTCGGAGCAGGTTTGAAGAAGACAAAGAGAACTTCACAATACAAGCAATAATTAATAACGACCTGCCCGTGGAAACATCAAAAAGGACATTGGACCGCAGCGTGAGTGACACATACCGCAATTTGAGGCTGGCCGATCCTGATTTTTTTGAAAGCCATTCAATTAACTTCATCCTGGGAGCGGATATCTACCCTAGCATGATACGAAGCGGCATTCAGGTGGCAAACATTGGTCCACTAGCTCAGGACACGGTCTTAGGATTGGTCCTTATTGGAAAGTTCGGGGTGTGACAATATTAACTTTAACCAGATCCATCATTTTATTGTTTTATATATATAAAATATGAATATTAAATCACCATAAAATTTAATTATACATATGTACCTACCCTATTTCCTAAAAAGTGAATTCTACTTGTATTTTCTACTTACCTCTTTTTTTTATTAAAAATTAACTCATTGTAAAATTATATTATATTGAATTATACACATACATTTACTTACCTTATTTACCTAAAAATTTAATTATACATATGTACCTACCTTATTTCCTAAAAATTGAATTCTACTTGTATTTTCTACTTACCTCTTTTTTATTAAAAATTAACTCATTGTAAAATTATATTATATTGAATTATACACATACATTTACTTACCTAGAAATTGAATTTATTTTATATTGAATTGAATTCTCCTTGTATTTATACTTACCTCTTTTTTACATTCGCATTGTTTCATTTATATTGAATTGTATATATTGAATATATTATTGTTATGATACATACTCAATTGATTATTATATATTAATGAATTATTATAGTTATACTATTTAAAATTATCATAGTGATTCTCTATTTTATTATAATGTAAACACAATTGCCTGTCTGGTATGGAACCCTGAACATTCACCAACTTTGTTATCATGGATATAACAAGGGGGGCGGGATGTTTAGGCACGAAACCCTATAAACAAGGGAAATCATTTTTTTATCGTACGGTAACACTGTAACTGCAGTGTTACTCGTTGCTTTTGTTTCTCATACCGACAGACAATTGTGGTGGTGGTTTTTAAACTACAGATCACTCTTTGTTAACCCATCAAAGATAAAGCATCAATTGTTAAAAGAAACACAACATAAATCCATCCACATTCATACAACGTAATGAAATAAAAAAAAATTGTTATTAAAGTGTAAAACCAAAGTGATTTTTATTTTATACAAAAGAAAAAAAGAGGGAATAAAATTATTTAAAATTAAGAATTCTAAAGAATTATTGTGCATTTACATACGTACTAGCTACACACATAAATAATTTTAACTTCAAATTTTAAAAGTATAGATTTTTTTAGAAACAGATATTTGTGCAGAAATATAAAGTGAAGAAAATTCCAAGAAAAGCACTTTATTTAAGAAGAAAAATAAATCGAATCATCCACTTGGAAAGATTCATTGCTCACATATACACGAACATAAATAACTCGAAACATCCAATTGGAAAGATTCCTTGCTCATACATCATACCCAACAACTTGGACACGACAGGTATACGTCATCATCAACCCCCATCATTCATTTCATCCTACAGTCCACATCAAATCGTAAGTAACCCCCAATATTATTACATATACATCTTATTTGAAACCCGTGTACCCATACAATGTGGACCTAAGAGACTTATTGAGTTTATAAAAGATGCGCTAAATATCAAAGAATTTAAAATAAAAGAATTTAACAATAACAAAATAGCCTTGTATACCACAACAGCTGATGATTACTTTAAAATAAAAACATACTTAGAAAAAACAAAAACAAAATTTTTGACTTATACACCCAAACACATTAAGACAAAATCATATTTAATAAAGGGCCTAAGTGCCAACATAGAACCAAAAGAAATATGAGATGAACTTATTAAACATCAAAATGAAAACCTAAAAATTCTAAAAGTCAGCCCATTTACCACAAAACAATCTACAGTCACGGGTCAAGCGTTACCTATTTATATAGTGCAAATATCCGGAGACTGTAACGAATAACTTTCTATTATATGGTAACCCTTTCCAAAGGAAAAAAATTTTAAAAGGTTTAACCCTTTTTTACTTGCGGAGTAGAAATCGGGAGGGGACCCGTCTCTGCAGCTAGCTTCAGTGGTGGGGAGGTCCTTGGCCCCTTTCTCCACAATCCCTTCGTTACATGATTTTATTTACAGAGTCCCCATAACAACTAATAAATATAACATCATAATGAACAATGATATACTTTTGCCTATTTATCCTAAAAAAAAACAAATTAACTTTAATAGAATTTAAATGAAGAACAAAAAAAAACAAGTGCCATTTAAGAACTTCGTAGAACATAAACATTCTAGGACAATATCTACGCCCTATGGATTCTCATCCCACCTCAACCTATGTTCCCTTTTTGGTCCAAAAAAAAAATATTATTAGGAACCCGGTAACACAATCTTATCTAAACCACAAGGAAAAGTCTTCTTTTATTTTCAGTTATCCATATTATTTGATTTACTAATTATTTCATTTTTAATTCATTTATCAATTTTTTTTTTTAAATTTTTTTTATACACAATTCATTAAGCTATATTAAACTACCTTATATCAAAAAAAAAAACTCAAACCCTAATTAAAGATAATATCCAAAAACAAAATTTTTAACTGAAGAAAATTTTATTTATAGTTTCTTTTTTTCTTCTAATTTTTTTCTATTTCTATTTTAATTAAAAAAAAATGTAATCCAACACGTTAAATTAGTGCATAAATTACCAAAACCAAATCTTGCATCGAAATAAATAGTATAAAAATATGCATGGTAAATTAGGCAAAATACTATTGTTTAATTATATTGCATGTGTAAATTTTATAAAGGTCTTCTTCAAAAAAAATTGTTTTTTTTTTATTTTTTTTTTATCCGTTAATTTTCTTAAAAGTGATAAGGATTTAACAAATTTTGTTGTTTTTTTTTTTTTATTTTAAACAATAATATTTTCCAGAAAAAAAATCAAAAAAAAACATTTTTAATTTAATTTACAATAAAAGTAAATAAAACAACACTTACTTGCAGTCCGCTGAAAGATTCCATGGTGCTGCAGGGGAGTTTGAGAATCGATGTAGATGTTGTTGTAAAACACATTAGTTGTGCGTGTTCTTCCACACTTTTACCATATTATGGTTTATTCACTATTTTTGTTTTAAATTTGCTTTTCTTTTTTTCTTTCTTTATTTTTAACTGTTTGGTCTGAATTAAAGAAATCCGAGTTCATTAAATGTATATTTTTAAATTTATATAATTAAATATTATTATTAGTAAAATATACTGAGTAATTTAAAAGTAAAAAGAATTAAACTGAATTTATTAAAATAATACATTTATCGCTCAGTGTATTATCATTCGTTAATGTTTCATATTACTTTATAAGAGAATGTAAATTGTAAAGATTAAAGCGCAACTGGTGTTATAATGAGTTTTGAAATATGCAAGTGACTGAATAAAACCATCAACCTGTGCAGTCGCATTGGTTTTGTTAAGCGCAAAGACGTTGAATTTTTATTTATTGTTGTTTGCCTTTTTAACTTTATCTATTCTGTTTGCAACTTCGGTAAAAATTATTATCGAACATTTTTTGGCGCCCGAGCAGGGACTGCAGTTTTCAAAGAATAAATCGATGTAAAAAAAGGTTAAAAAGGTTGGTAAACACCTTTGTCAACATCATCATCATTCCATACATTTGGAAAGTTCAATGAAGGACGTTCGCCGTTAATCTGATAGATTGGACCTAATCACAAAATAAGGCAAGGGACTTCTTATACAACATCAAGGTACTGTACATAAGTATTGAAAGTGCAGGCGATAGTTCATAATAATTGACTGTACATGTCAATTTTACATACCTAGAAGCAAAGTTAAACCGTAAAGTCGACTGCACTCGCAATCAAATATACATGCATACAAACATTAATTTTTTCCAATATCTGCTAAAGCACCAAATAAGAAATAATCAATATATACAAGAAATTAACCGCTATTTTTATTCGTTGTTGTTGTCGTTGAGAAGATCGTTTCTCACAATCATCACTACAGTGGTTATTGCTATAATACTCATTCCTTTCATTTACAAACGTGTAAAATATTTGTTGTAGCTACACTCCTGACTCTCCTAAATTGAACGTATATACATAAATATGATAATTGCTCATTGGAAAACACATTAAATCTACTCAAACATTTTATTTGATTTCGAACTTGTTGTCGCAACAAAACATTTTTCCAAATTTAATATTTGCTGTTAAACCAAATCGTCGGTTACTTTGTTTCGGATACATTTGTTGTGTTGTTGAACTTAAAGACACATATTATAGAAAATTAATACATCATTATCAACATATTTATAAACATTGTTCATCACCTACGTTTACACTTACAAACATTTTAGTGAAACTGCCAACAGATTATAGGATACATACAATAAAAACAACCTGTTTTTTTGAACGCCGTCGCACATAAACCGTATCAAAATTAAGAAAAATGCCTGCAGATTCAGATTCTAGTGAAGCTGCTACTGCAGTTTCAGATAATTTGAGTACATTACGTCAGCAAAGAAGCATAGCTAAAGGTAATATTACACGTATCAAGAATAATATAGGTAATACTGAGCGGTCGGTGGTTGAAATAGAATGTAGGCTTGACATTTTAAATTCCTATATCAAGCAAATAATGAGCTATCGAACTGCAATCGAAAAAATAAACCCACAAGACGATCGTCGTCCTGAAATCGAAGAACTTTGCATTAGTGCTAAAACAAGAGTTATGTCGTTACTTGGTTCTCGCCAACCAAGAGACAGTTCATTTTTAGATACCACCTTGTCAGTACGCCCATTAAATCGTTTGCCAAATTTGAAGTTGCCGACTTTTGATGGTAAATATTCGGACTATAAGAATTTTATTGCTTCCTTTAACAATTTAGATCATAATGAACCAAAGTTAACGTCTATAGAAAAATTCAATCACCTGTTGATGTGCTTGGATGAAGATGCTCTTCGCACTGTAAAAGCATTCCAAATCACTGAAAATAATTACCCAAAGGCGCTACAACGATTGGCAGAGCGATATGACAAGAAATGTTTAATTTTCTTTGACAATATAGAGCAAATTGTGGATATTCCGAAAATAAACAAACCTAATGCATCGTGGAATGGAATTAACAGCTTGATTATGCAACATTACCTACATGGGAAAATTGCGCAAAGGTTTTGATTAGACGGTGTCAATCCTTAGAGGTAAACGAAGATAAGGCAAGTAAAACTGATAACTTTTTGTTGAATAGTAAAACGGATTGGAGTAATGAAAAGGTAAAGCGTAAATCGTCATTTGCATGCGCTCAAAAAACTATTACACCTAAGTGCCTGTACTGCCGGGCACCTGATCATCACATTTACCACTGTAAAATGTTTGTATCAACTGATTTCACACAGAGATATAATTTTGTAAAATCAAACGCTCTTTGTTTAAATTGTTTAAAAAAGGGTCACTCTGTTGCACATTGTAATAGCTCTCGTTGCCGTACATGTAAAGGTCCACACCATACTTTGTTGCATAAGCAACAAAACCAGCCAACTAATACTAATGCGGACTCCCCATCAACATCAAAAAATGCTGCTCAAAGTGCTACTCAAAATGCTACTCAAACCACTACTCCACATGCTTTATCATCTATGCATACTAATTCCGCTGATAACTTGGTCTTGCTTGCTACTGCTGTAGTTCAACTACGTGATAAATACGGAAATTTACAAAGTGCTCGCGCAATGCTTGATTCAGGTTCACAAATAAATATTATGACCAATGAGTGTGTTAATCGGTTGAAAATTAAACGTACTGATGCAAATATTCACATTACTGGTAATGGCAATATCACTGCCAATGTAAGTCAACAAACTTCTGCTGTCATAAAGTCAAGATGTAATGATTATGAGTTCGTTGCTGATTTTCACATCATGAAATCTATTTCCACCTTTCAACCTAATGTCAATATACCAACACAAAACTGGAAATTGCCTCAAAATATAATTCTTGCTGACCCACAATTTCATAAGCGACAAAAGGTTGATATATTATTGGGTACAGACGTGTTTTTTTAACCTTCTGTGCGTGGGCCAAGTTAAAATGGGTGAATACATGCCAGTATTACAAAAGACTCATCTTGGATGGGTGGTTTCAGGTCGATTTGCACCATTAAATCAACATGCGCAAAAAACATTCCATTTGGTTCAAGAGGAGGACGTATTGCATAACATTGATTGTACGTTGAAGAAGTTTTGGCAAATTGATGACTTACCAAACTGTAATCAAAAAATGTCTAAAGATGATCAAGCTTGTGAAGATCATTTCAAAGAAAATATCAAATTATTGCCAGAAGGTCGTTTTCAAGTACGCCTACCTTTTAAGACCGATCCTGCTTATCTAGGCTCTTCATTTGATATTGCGAAACGTCGTTTTTTAGCTCTTGAAAAAAGACTTTCAAAAACTCCAGAAATCCAGCAATTGTATAACGAATTTATGGCAGAATACTTGCATCTCAACCATATGACGCTTACTGATAATGTAATTCCACTCAATGCGCACTATTTTATTCCACACCAAGTTGTTTTAAAACCTGAGAGTGTGACTACAAAACTACGTGTAGTTTTTGATGCGTCAGCGAAAACTTCATCTCAATTGTCGTTGAACGACACATTATTAGTTGGTCCTACTATTCAACCAGATTTGTATACTATACTGCTTAAGTTTCGTCTCAGAAAGTATGCGATTACCGCGGATATCACTAAAATGTACCGCCAAATGTTAGTTCATGAAAAAGATAGAAAGCACCAACTGATTCTGTGGAGAAAAAATTCAAGCATGCCTATACAGATCTACCAATTAAACACAGTGACGTATGGAACATCACCAGCCCCTTTCTTAGCAATACGTTGTTTGTATGAGATAGCAGAAAAATATAGGAATATATTTCCAGAAGGAGCAAGGGTAATCAAAGAAGAGTTTTATGTCGACGATTTACTTTCAGGTGGTGAGAGTATACAAGAATTAGAAAATATTCGTACGCAAACAACACACATTTTGGATTCGGCTGGGTTTAAACTGGCAAAATGGTTTTCAAACCACAAATCGTACAGCAAAAATTCCTTTGAGGAAAAACTTTTAGATTTTAATAGTGACGAAACTACAAAAACGTTGGGTCTCAAATGGTCTCCAAATACTGATGTATTAATATTTCAGATGCCAAAAGACTTTGAAAACTTAACGTCAACGAAGCGTAACATATTGTCGACAATTTCGAGGCTATTTGATCCATTAGGGCTTGTGTGCCCAATAATCACTAAATCAAAGATATTACTCCAGGACTTGTGGATAAACAAGTTAGATTGGGATGAGTCTATCCCCCAAAATCTAGATACACAATGGCGTTATTTCAAAGCAGATATCAACAGAATTTCAAAGGTTTCTATTCGCCGTTATGTTTACACACAAAGTTACAATTCACGGTTTTTCAGACGCCTCAATGCGTGCACATGGTTGTTGTTTTTATGTTGCTGCCACTGAAAATCAAAAAATATTTTCAAGACTATTAACAGCAAAATCTAAAGTCGCACCGACTAAAACTATAACACTGCCACGACTCGAGTTGTGTGCTGCGCATTTACTGGCAAATGTTTGGAGACAAATTGAATCGCTTCTTTCACCATATTTTGCAGAACTTATATTTTGGACTGATTCCGAGATCGTTTTACACTGGTTAAAAATGCAGCCGTCGCCCTCAACACTTTTGTTGGTAACCGTGTGTCTCAAATACAAGAATGGAGCAGTAAAGCAGAATGGCGGCACGTTCCAACCAATAAAAATCCGGCAGATATTGTATCTAGGGGCTGTACTGTTACCGAGTTGTGTTCATCTTATTTGTTTGAAGGACCAGACTTCATGCAACAAGGTAGAGAGTACTGGCCAGACAACCCACACTTTAAAACAAGTCAGGTAGCTAATTTACCAGATGTCAGAAAGTTGAAGTCTTTGTGCGTCGTTTCTCAATTGCAAAACCACTTAATTATCGAAATAATAAGTCGATACTCGTCGTATATTAAGATCTTGAGAACTATAGCATATGTTTATAGATTTATCACGCCTAGAAATAGCAACAAACCGAAACAGTTAACTGCCATAGAAATGGAATGGTCTTTTCATAAAATCATAGCGACAATACAACAACAAGAATTCGAATGTGAAATAAAATGTATACAAAACTCACAACTATTGAGTTCAAAGTATCAGAAGAGAACACCATTTATACAAGATATTTAGCAAAATGGGAGAAGAATTAGCTTGTTGCGAGTTGGCGGTCGACTTCTTAATGCAGATGTGCCATACGATGCAAAATTTCCCCTGCTGTTGCCAGCGCATACAAGATTTGTTTAGCTGTACATGAAGCACTTGCACTTTCCTCTAACTGGTCTTTTTAAACCTCGTGCCGCCTTCCATAACGAATAGTCAGATTGTGGGGAACTGTCAATTCCCTCCAAGTATGATTTAAGTGAAGCCATTCTTTGGGTTTCTAAGAAATTTCTTAGTATATCTCTGCATTCCCGTAGCCTAGCTTTCAGTTGAGGAGACCTGTGAATTTGCCACTCTCTTCTAACTCTTCTTTTTTCTGTCAGGAGATGTTCGAGTTCAGCGAAATAAGTTCTGTTTGTCCTATTTCTGCATTCAACGTCATATGTGGAAGCGTGATGCACAGCTCTTCGTATGTGCTCAGTAAACTTGCCAATCGACCCATCAATATCCTCGGTAGTTCTCAACACTACATTTTCCGTGCAGTGGGAACTTAAATACTTTTTATACTTTATCCAACTTACTCTGGATTTAGACATGTCCCGAAATGGAGAGCCATACCCTTGAAGGAAACGCATTTAAATAATAGAAGGAGAGTGATCTGAAGACAAGTCTAATGAAGGCTCCACTTGTATCCATTCTACAGGGATATTTTTCACTACTCCGAAGTCAATAATATCGGGAATCTTCCGCCGGTCCGTGGGCCAGTAGGTGGGATGCCCGCTTGAGAGTACATCTAAGCCCATTTTGGCAATGGTGTTGAAGAGTTCACGACCCTTCGGGGTCACTAGACGTGAACCCCAAAATGTGTGTTTGGCGTTAAAGTCACCAGCAACCAAAAATCTAGCTCCAAGGGAATTGAAGAAGCTGTAGTATTGATGTTCTTTTATTGAAAATCGAGGCGGCGAATAAATTGATGATAAAACAAAGTTGTATTGACAGAATTCAATACAAATGTTTGTTGCTTGTAGGTAATCCTCACATATGTTGTTCATTAAATAATGTTTTATTCTGTTCTTTATAAGAATTGCCGAACCTCCACATGCTCTTCCGCGGGGATCTTTAGTATCATACAACACGTATCCATTAATTTTGAAGTACCCTGTCGCCGTCAAGTGAGTTTCAGCAATCATCATGACATCAATCTGCTTATCCATCAGGAAGTGTTCCAGTTCGTTTTTATGTTGGCGGAGGCCGTTCGCGTTCCAAAAACAAATTTTTAAACAAATCATTTCTTTAAAATTGCTTGTAAGATAGTGGATTGCATTTTCAGCATTTCCTGCATCATGGATGTCATAGTGGTCGTAAAAGTGTTCATAGTTTGGACAAGTGTCTGCAAAGTAGTCTCTAGAGTGTTAATATTAGGCTCGTAATATTGAGATTTAGGTTCCTGCTCCAAACCTGGCATATTAGATTTAACCACGTTAGCGTAAGAAACTTGTCTAGAACTAGGCGCGTTTTCATGACTAGTGGGCCGTAACAATTGAGGAAAATTGTTACTCGATGCAAAATTAGGCTGTTGTGGATGAACAGGTAATACTGACGTCTTGTTGGTCCTTATGCCTTTCAAATGAGTGTAAACTGGACAACCTCTATAATTTGCGGTATGATTACCTCCGCAGTTACTGCATTTTTTGATTTTTGAGTCGGTTTTCGACTTATCACATTGAGCAGTTGTATGTAGTTCCCCACACGCAACACAAACTGACGGCAATTTACAATATGCTTTAGTGTGACCAAATTCTTGACAATTAAGACACTGGACGGGTCCCTCACGCTTATGCGGTTCTTCCACGGTGATTCTACGATGCAGAAGGTAAATCAGATTGTAGATGGGATGGGACTCGTTTTTCTTTAAGAATATATCTCCGGGTTCCAATTCCACCCTGAACATAGGCTGAGGAATCTTTTCACGGTTTCTAATATTCGTTATGTTCTTAATTTTGAAGCCATTTTCCATTAAACTAGTCTTTATCTCGGCAGGATCAACATCTGGGTCTATACCCTTTAGAACGACTTGGAGTCCTTTTGCGCTTTTCAGCTGGTAGGTATAGAAATCCCTACTCTCCCTCTCCAACTGGTTGGACAATTTTCGAAAGTCATCTTCCTTTTTCACTTGAATTTTGGTTTCGCTGATATTTCCATGTTTAATTGAGGTTACGCTAAACATATTTTCACCTATTACCGAAACAATTCCTTGTACCAATTTACTGGAAGTGGGCTCTCTCAGATAAATTGGTGGGGGCTTAAACGTTTTTTTAGGAAGTTCTGGATCATCCGTCTGGAGGAGAGCAAACCTGTTTTGATCATTTGGATTGTCAATACTCACGGTCTTGGGAGCTTTTGAATTTGATGACGTTTGAGCAGATGTCGGGCTCCTCTGTCGCTTAAGAACTGTGACGTATTTATCCATACCTACTTGTTTTCTAGGTTTGACTGCACTATTTGATGTAGAAGATATTGATGTTTTATCATCTGATGAAATCACTGTATTGGGCGAACAGGAACGGCGCCGTTCTACGGCTCTTGTAGTGAGAAGATTCTCCACAGATTTTTTTAAGGATTCTTCCTCAGAGATCCATAAAGATTTTCTAGTCGAGCTAAGCTCTTTCTCAGAATTACATCTGAGAGGAACACTCATACAGTTTTTATGTGATTTTTAATGTTTTTTATTATTTTTTTTTTTTTTTTTAATGTTTTTTATTTTTTTTAATGTTTTTTATTTTTTTTTTTTTTTTACCGTAGGTATTTTTACCTATTACGAATTATTTTTTTAACTTTTTGTTTTATTTCGACCTATTACACTTTTTCACCTATTACGATTTTTTCACCGAAAATTCAGCCGCACTAAAAATAACACGTCCGAACAGTTCAACAACACTATGTGTAATCATATGGATCATCAACGCTCGTGAAATAGCCCGAAAAATAGTGAGAAGCTGCTTGCATTGTTTCAAATATAATCCCAAGTTAGCAACACAGATAATGGGAAACTTGCCTGCCGACCGGCTAAAAACTATGCGCCCTTTTCTTATAGCTGGTGTAGATTTCTGTAGATTTCGTCTACACTACTTACCGTATACGTGGAAAGTTACCATAAAAAACGTATATCGCTGTATTTGTGTGCTTTTCATCAAAAGCAGTTCATATAGAAGCGGTGTCAGATTTATCTTCTAACGCATTTATTTCTTGTTTAAAAAGGTTTATAGGCAGACGCGGCTTACCAGAGAAATTGTACTGCGACAATGCCACTAATTTTGTTGGAGCCAACTCCGAATTACAAGAATTAAAAAGAAAATTTTTTAATGATCAAAATCGTGCAGAGCTGCTGAATTTCGTTGCAGAACGTGGTATAGAGTTTGTCTTTATTCCGCCGCGTGCTCCGCACTGTGGTGGCCTCTGGGAAGCTGCAGTTAAATCTACAAAGAACTTGATGATACGCCCTGTGGCAAATTCGAACCTTACATTCGAAGAACTGTCAACTGTACTTATTGAGATTGAGGCCATACTGAACTCGCGGCCTATTGCACCATTATCTGAGGATCCTAATGATGGCGAGGCCCTGACGCCGGCTCATCTACTCATTGGGTCAACACTAAATACAATTCCTGAAAATATTTCAGAAGCCCATACTGTGAAGTATACAAAACGATACCAGCTAATTTCTCATCTAAAGGCACAATTTTGGCGTATATTTCAACGCGATTATATACTTGGACAGCAGGAACGCGTTAAATGGTCAAAACCTCAATACAATTTAAAAGTTGGTGATTTGGTTTTGGTGCACGATATGAATCTTCCTCCTCTAAGCTGGATGCTCGGTCGTGTAGTGAATGTCAACGCTGGTGCTGATGGAAAGGTGAGAGTTGCTGACGTACAGACCAAGTCAGGTCTATTAAAGCGAGCAATCCATAAATTGGCGTTGTTACCAAACTAACTTTGAAGCCTAACATAGGCTTTCAACGCGGCCGGAATGTTTGGTTTGAATTAAAGAAATCCGAGTTCATTAAATGTATATTTTTAAATTTATATAATTAAATATTATTATTAGTAAAATACACTGAGTAATTTAAAAGTAAAAAGAATTAAACTGAATTTATTAAAATAATACATTTATCGCTCAGTGTATTATCATTCGTTAATGTTTCATATTACTTTATAAGAGAATGTAAATTGTAAAGATTAAAGCGCAACTGGTGTTATAATGAGTTTTGAAATATGCAAGTGAGAGACTGAATAAAACCATCAACCTGTGCAGTCGCATTGGTTTTGTTAAGCGCAAAGACGTTGAATTTTTATTTATTGTTGTTTGCCTTTTTAACTTTATCTATTCTGTTTGCAACGTCGGTAAAAATTATTATCGAACATTAACACTGATATTCTTTTTATTACACTATTTATCCAGATGCATGATTTTTTTTTTGTTGTTTTCTTATTTTATGTGTAACTAATTTATTTCATTTTTTTATTTCATTTGTTATTTGCTTTATTTTAAATTAAATTTAATTAAGACTGAATTTGTTAAATAACTGTGTGTTTTTCTTTTTCTGTCTTTCTTTCTTAACGTTGTTGTTTTTGTTTGCTTCTTGTAATTATTGTTACTGTTGTTGTTATACATATATGGATATGTAATTCTTTCATTCCAAATATGTTTTATTAATAAACAAAAAAAATGACAATTCTTCCTTTTCTATATTTAAATTAACCAATTTTTGTTGTTGATGTGTTTCAATAATGAGTTTAGCTTTGATACTTTAAGTATGTTTGTTGGTTGTTGTAGTTGTTTAGAAATAGTTTTTGGTACTTATTATTGTGGCTGTTGCGTAATTTACTAGTTAACCAGCTACCTGAGTAAGTAGGTGGACAAAGATTTGGGGCGTTCACTGGGCAGATCCAAAGCAAGAATCCAGAGAAAGAAAGCTAACACGCCGAGTGAACCTTTACATGGGGCCAGCGGTTCTGCTCTTGCCGACTCTATCGGATTGTTGCCCGACTTTGTAAATCTTGGATACCAATGAGAAGAGTTATAGTAGTACAGAGATTCCGCAGTAGCTAACCTTGCAAATCTTTCCGTCTCGTACCTTGATAGGTAACACCTATGTTGACCCCCGTTTATATTAGCCCAATAAACATAAAACGTGGATTAGATGAGGCTCTTCTAATGGACTATAATACCACAGTCCGGAGTAATTACGTAAATCTAATTACTTGGAGTGGATGCGGACCGATTAAAATCTTGAGATGCTGATGCCAGGCCAGTCAAAAACGGAAAGAAAGATTTTCTCGGCCTTTTGCATTACCTATTATTCGGCCAGATCTACATCGTAACCTTTATGAATGGCGTACCTACATTACAAGCCGATATTGTCAATGAACTTGGCTTCACTCGTAATAATTCTAGTCATATCACACGCCCTTCCAGACATGATATTCAACTTACACGTGAAAAAAAAATTTTGTTTTTACACCCGAAACAAAATATTTGTCGGACTATCTATATTTTCCCTTCGGTCATGTTTGTTCTGACATATCTCAGGATTGCTCATTACAAAACCGTATAATTTTTCAAGTGTTAACGCAAAAACAAAATTAGCCGGAAAAACAATCCGACACTTTTGTTATGTACATATCATTTAATTGACAATGTTTATAATTTCATATCTTTTGCGTGATTAGTTCCTATACCTTTCCCTTCAAAATCTTCCAAAACGTAGTAAGAACTACCCAATTTCTCTTTTACCTTCGCTTTTATATATAACGGACATAGTTTAGCGCTAAATTTCTGATCGGCCTTACTCTGCGCAAAATTTTTTCTAAATACTTCTTGTCCTACGGAGTAGTTTACCGGTCTCGTTCTCAAGTTATATTGCTTGACATTTAGCTCGTAAGCCTTTTTCATCCTTCTAGCAATTGCATCTCTTAGCAATGTCAATTCATCATCCCGTTTCAATTTCACCTCGGGTTCTCCTAGAGATTGTATAGTTCTTAATAAATTATAAGACGACGCATGAGTGATCATGTCAAAACCATATATTGCGTGATAAGGAGATAATCCTATGGAACTGTGCGTAGCATTACGAAGAGCACAGCTAATCGCGGAAATATTTACATCCCATTCGCGGTGATCTTTTTTCAGGTATGCACGTATGGCTGCGATTATTGACCTATTGACTCTCTCTGATGCGTTACTTTGAGGGGAGTATAATGTTGTATATGTGTGATGCACTCCATATCTGGTTAAAAATGCGTTAAATTCATTGCTGCGAAACTGACTTCCGTTGTCACTGATTATAATCTGGGGAACACCGTAATGATGAAAGATTTGTTTTTCCATGAATTCAATAATAACAGAAGACGTGAATTTCTTTATAGGTATCAGTGATATTTGGAAAAGTGATCAAGAGCAATAAATAAACCTATATAACCCTTCTTACTTCGAGGATATGGTCCTAAAAGATCAACATAGATTCTTTGAAAAGGTCTAATAGATGTGTTCATTTTTCCCATTTCTGGTGTTTGTCTCATATTTGTCGCTTTAGTGGTTTTACACACATCACAATTGTTCACATATTCCCTAACATCGGAAGCTAATTTCGGCCAAAAGAAATATCTTCGCACTAATTCTAAGGTCTTGGCTATTCCCCCGTGAGACGCTAACACAGAATCATGACATCTCCTTAATATACCTAATCTTAGAGCTTCTGAACCCATAATTTCCACGCTGTGTCATCAATTTCTTCAATACCTAATGAAAATTTTGTACGAATATAAATATACCTATCTAAAATTTTATATCAGTATAATTCTTGTCCAGGAAATGGGTCGAATCTATATCTATTCCTGGTTCAATAAGTTCCAACGACGATACACTGTTTTCGTACATCCTGCTTAAAGCATCAGGAACTATATTATCCTTACCCTTCCTATGACTTATAGAGAATTTATAATATTGCAATTTAAGTACCCATCGCGCAAGCCTTCCTTTCAAATTAGGTTGTTTCATGAGCCAAAGGCGGCTACTATGATCCGTAATAACTTCGAACTCTTGAAGCTCTATATAATACCTAAACCTTTCAATTGCTTCAATGGCGGCTAGACACTCCTTTTCCGTTACGGAATAGTTTCTTTGCGATGAATTAAGTTTTTTGGACATATACGCGATTGGATTCTCTTTTCCATTTTCCGATTGTTGCACAAGTACAGCACCATGGCACTTGCATCACAATGGACGTACAATTTTTTAGTAAAATCCGGGTTCTTTAATATTGGAGCGCTGGTTAGTAATAGCTTAATTTTATTGAATGCTTTATCTGCTTCTTCCGTCCATTCAAATTTTTTCTTTTTGGATAGCAGTTCGGTGATAGGACATGTTATATCTGAAAAATTTGCGATAAATCGCCTATACCAGCCCGTTAACTTGATAAAGCCTCGTACTTGTTTTAAGCTCCTAGGCGTTGGCCAGTTTACCGCGGATTCTATTTTTTTCGGATCAGTAGAAATTCCACCATTTCCAATAACATAGCCCAGGTACGGTACCTCTCTTACACAAAATTGGCATTTATCGAGATTAACAGTTAAGTTTCCCTTTTTAAACTGTTCGGCAAGTATAATGAGAATGGCGAGGTGTTCTTCGAATGTATCTGATACGACACATACGTCATCCAAATACCGATTTTTTTAAATCAGGGGGGATAATAGAGTCCATTAGGCGGCACGTAGTTTGGGGGGCATTGCATAACCCAAATGGCATCACAGTAAACTGATAAAGCGGTCTTCCGGGGATTGTAAATGCGGTAATGGTCTTCGATTGTTCTTCCAATGCTATTTGCCAATATGCGTCTTTTAAATCAATTTTACTTATAAAGTTTGCTTTTGGTAAACGAGCAAAAATTTCTTCTATATTGGGAAATGGGTATGCATCTAGTCGTTAAATCATTTATTTTTCTAGCATCCAAGCACAGTCTAACCTTGCCTGGTTTCATGACTAGTCTCATCGGTGAACTCCACGCACTAGGACGTTCTTCAATGACTCCTAAACTCAACATACGATCTACCTCAGTGTACATTAATTTTTCCACTGCCGGTGAGACAGGATAGAATCTTTGTTTCACTGGCTTTGCATTACCTACATCTATATTATGTTTAATTAGAGATGTCTGACCTAAACCTTGTTTTTCGAAACTGGGAAATAACGATTTTACCACATTTAGTTGTTGTTTTTGAATTTCGCTCAATGGATAGTTATCTGAATTAATTTCGTCTGTAGCATCTGTTGCCTGCAAATTTATACTCGCAACAATATTTTCCATCAGTCCAAACGTACGCCAAAATCAAGTCCCAGTATGAGTCGTTGGCTAAATTCCGGAATTATAAACACTGTCATTTTATGGGTCTTTCCTTCATATAACATGTCTACTTCGATTAACCCAACGACTTCTTGAGTTTTACCATCGGCGGTACGAACTTTGGATGTAATCTTCTTATATCCCGGGTAATTTGAAAAATTATCTAACGCTAAGTCATTTCCTATACACGATATATTCGCTCCTGTATCCAGCAAACCTAATTCTACCTTATCCAAAAATTTTACCTTCGCATACAGTCTGCCATCCAACTCTGAATTTATTATAGTGGAAACCAGCAATTGTTTAGTGTTCTTTATTTTATTATAAAATTTCCTCATACGTGCAGTAGATCTATTGTATTTCTTTACTAATTTTCTATCTAATTTTTCATAATTGAAAATTCTAAATCTAGCACTAATATATTGTTTCAAGCGCTCATGAAAAGGACGAATTTTAAATATTATACTATCTTCCGCCATAAACCTATTTTCCTTGTTTTCGTTAGTTCTTATTTTTACAACTTCTTCATTATTACTATTATCTAAAATTTCAATTCTATTATTCTGACTTTCCTCAATATTTCCAGTCTTAATACTATTCACTAATTCAATTTTGGATCTAATCGATAACCCTGATAGTTTTTTGAGTATCTCATATTTTTAGCACAGTTTACACATTGCGGCTTATATACGTTCTTTAACCCACACCCATAACAAAATATCTGACGATCCTTAAGATACATATTCACAATTCCAGCATTTCACTACTCTGTCTATTCTACCCTCAATGGCATGTACTTCCAAATCTTTCGACACATAATTTGCAACGTCCTTATTGTTATCTTCATCTCCTGTGATATTTGATTCAACAGCTGAGACGCGACGCTGTGGTCCTACTGTCGCATAGCGATTAATGTTACTCCTACGAAAAGCTTCCTCGTTAAGCAACTTTTCACGTTTCTGGCAAAGTTGTTTCAATTGACCTATCGACCTAACTTGTACATATAGCAACTCGTTCCTAATTTCGGGTCTCAGATTTCTAGTAACAATTTCTATCAGCTCTTCTTCATCCAGAGGTAATGCCAAACGATCAACAATGCTATTAATGGCGTCATAAAATGTTTCGAAAGATTCATGGAGCTTTTGTTTTCTGCTGTGAAGTTCTTCCTGAATGTCATAGGTTGTTCTATAGTCCTTAAATTGTTTCTTAAATTCCACGCAGAAAGTTTCCCACAAAATTCTATGTACTGTTTTACGATACCTCCAGTACCATGTTCTCGCTTTTCCGGTCATCAGAATATGTAAATTTTTTCCTACACTATCATCAAAATTTCCCTGGAAAGTTTCCTCCACTAAACACTTGATCCTATACAAAAACTCTTCACACGGCAGTCCATCCGACGAACCATCGAACTTAGCGTTCCAACTTTGGATTATGGTTGATATCTTATCTCGATTCATTCTTAAACTATTTGTATTGTGATCGTTTTGATCTAGAATCTGATTACTTGGAATTGACATTTGTGGTGAATTAGACTCTAAATTAATAGTAGGCCTTGGATTAGGAGAAGGTTGGCTACAGGGACTTTGTACTGGCAACTGCGGTGGTATTTGAAACGAGCTCAATCGAAGTTGACTAAACATTCTTTGCACTGTATTTTCAATAATTTGGGTCATTCGATACGTATTGCGATTCATACGTACACTTCCGTTAGATGTATTGGTTGTATTATGGGTAATGTTATTTTGGTTTTGAACGTTATCATTTTCATTGACTACTAGTTTCGCTTCTCGATCCTTCTCAACATCTTTCGATTCCTCCATTGACTGAGCCGAATTATTAGAATTTTTATGAGATCTTGTATTGTAAGTTCTTGCGTTGGATGCATAACCTCTACCACGGTAATACGAACTTTTAGATTTTTGTAATGGGTTAACACCAGCTTGGACCAAGTCTTTTACATGACAAAGTTTTTTACAATTGGGACACTCATTAGCATCATCTAACCATTTCGAAACACACTCACGATGAAATGTGTGTTTGCATTTGGTAACTACACAGTCATTTAAAACTAGCATTTCCTTTTCACATAGTGAACAGGCAAGGCCTAACGAAGTCTCTGTCGCTATTGGAATATCTTCTGTACTTCGAACTACTGCCATTTTAAATTATTAACAAACAACCAAAACAACAAACAAAAACAAAACAAAAAAAAACTTATAAATACCTAAATCCGTAAATGCTTCAAAACTAATTTATACGAGTATTCTTATACCAATTAATCAGGTACTAAACTTGAACACTAATATTTGCTATTAATTGAGAAAAAATATTTTTCTTCTATTAAATTATAAATGTATTTCAATATTAAATTTTATGACTTTCCTTATATGTGGTTAGATAACGATTTGGTTACAATAAAAAATTAATTATTATCAAATGTAATTATGGAATGTTGTTCATGTTAACAAAAAAAAACTGGGCTATTGTGATCTAAGTCAATTGAATTAAACATCAACATATTGACAATAAATGTAGATACCGGATTGGAGTCCGCCCTATACAGCAACTAACCAATATTCCAATCTGTTTAACAGTATTCAACTCAATAATTTTAGATAGTCTCCAACCTCTCTTCATGAGTTATAGAACATAAAGGAACTCTAGATTCTCAAACGGTCGAAAATACTTACAACACTATAATTATAAGTACCGAATTCCAGTAAGATTTTTAAAGCTTATTATGAACATATATGTCAGCGAAGAAGGATTGATTTTCTTTAAAACAAAAACTAAAACCAATTACAAAAAAATATATTTATGCAAACAGACTTTACTGCTACACAGGAGTTGCATAAACAAATTTTTATTCGCTTGAACTACCCCTTAATAGAAACCTAACATTTCGCCAAGAAATCCACACTAGAGTATACATAACTTAACGAAATAGTCAGGCCCCACGTTGGGCGCCATTTTCTGTAATGAATAACTTTCGATTGTATGGTAACCCTTTCCAAAGGAAAAAAATTTTAAAAGGTTTAACCCTTTTTTACTTGCGGAGTAGAAATCGGGAGGGGACCCGTCTCTGCAGCTAGCTTCAGTGGTGGGGAGGTCCTTGACCCCTTTCTCCACAATCCCTTCCTTACATGATTTTTATTACAGAGTCCCCATAACAACTAATAAATATAACATCATAATGAACAATGATATACTCTTGCCTATTTCTCCTAAAAAACCAAATTAACTTTAATAGAATTTAAATGAAGAACAAAAAAAAAACAAGTGCCATTTAAGAACTTCGTAGAACATAAACATCATTCCAGGACAAGATCTACGCCCTATGGACTCGCAACCCACCTCAACCTTTTTGTTCCCTTTTTGGTCCAAAAAAAAAAAAAGATTATTAGGAACCCGGTAACACAATCTTATCTAAACCACAAGGAAAAGTCTTCTTTTATTTTCAGTTATCCATATTATTTGATTTACTAATTATTTCATTTTTAATTCATTTATCAATTTTTTTTTTAAATTTTTTTTTATACACAATTCATTAAGCTATATTAAACTACCTTATATCAAAAAAAAAACTCAAACCCTAATTAAAGATAATATCCAAAAACAAAATTTTTAACTGAAGAAAATTTTATTTATAGTTTCTTTTTTTCTTCTAATTTTTTTCTATTTCTATTTTACTTAAAAAAAAAATGTAATCCAACACGTTAAATTAGTGCATAAATTACCAAAACCAAATCTTGCATCGAAATAAATAGTATAAAAATATGCATGTTAAATTAGGCAAAATACTATTGTTTAATTATATTGCATGTGTAAATTTTATAAAGGTCTTCTTTAAAAAAATTGTTTTTTTTTATTTTTTTTTATCCGTTAATTTTCTTAAAAGTGATAAGGATTTAACAAATTTTGTTGTTTTTTTTTTTTATTTGAAACAATAATATTTTCCAGAAAAAAAAATAAAAAAAAAACATTTGTAATTTAATAAAACAATAAAAGTAAATAAAACAAAACTTACTTGCAGTCCGCTGAAAGCTTCCATGGTGCTGCAGGGGAGTTTGAGAATCGATGTAGATGTTGTTGTAAAACACATTAGTTGTGCGTGTTCTTCTTCCACACTTTTACCATATTATGGTTTATTCACTATTTTTGTTTTAAATTTGCTTTTCTTTTTTTTTCTTTCTTTATTTTTAACACTGATATTCTTTTTATTACACTATTTATCCAGATGCATGATTTTTTTTTTGTTGTTTTCTTATTTTATGTGTAACTAATTTATTTCATTTTTTTATTTCATTTGTTATTTGCTTTATTTTAAATTAAATTAAATTTAATTAAGACTGAATTTGTTAAATAACTGTGTGTTTTTCTTTTTCTGTCTTTCTTTCTTAACGTTGTTGTTTTTGTTTGCTTCTTGTAATTATTGTTACTATTGTTGTTATACATGTAATTCTTTCATTCCAAATATGTTTTATTAATAAACAAAAGAAAAAATGACAATTCTTCCTTTTCTATATTTAAATTAACCAATTTTTGTGGTTGATGTGTTTCAATAATGAGTTTAGCTTTGATACTTTAAGTATGTTTGTTGGTTGTTGTAGTTGTTTAGAAATAGTTTTTGGTACTTATTATTGTGGCTGTTGCGTAATTTACTAGTTAACCAGCTACCTGAGTAAGTAGGTGGACAAAGATTTGGGGCGTTCACTGGGCAGATCCAAAGCAAGAATCCAGAGAAAGAAAGCTAACACGCCGAGTGAGCCTTTACATGGGGCCAGCGGTTCTGCTGTTGCCGACTCTGTCGGATTGTTGCCCGACTTTGTAAATCTTGGATACCAATGGGAAGAGTTATAGTAGTACATAGATTCCGCAGTAGCTAACCTTGCAAATCTTTCCGTCTCGTACCTTGATAGGTAACACCTATGTTAACCCCCGTTTATATTAGCACAATAAACATAAAACGTGGATTTGATGAGGCTCTTCTAATGGACTATAATACCACAGTCCGGAGTAATTACGTAAATCTAATTACTTGGAGTGGATGCGGACCGATTAAAATCTTGAGATGCTAATGCCAGGCCAGTCAAAAACGGAAAGAAAGATTTTCTCGGCCTTTTGAATTACCTATTATTCGGCCAGATCTACATCGTAACCTTTATGAATGGCGTACCTACATTACAAGCCGATATTGTCAATGAACTTGGCTTCACTCGTAATAAGTCTAGTCATATCACACGCCCTTCCAGACATGATATTCAACTTACACGTGAAAAAAAAATTTTGTTTTTACACCCGAAACAAAATATTTGTCGGACTACCTATATTTTCCCTTCGGTCATGTTTGTTCTGACATATCTCAGGATTGCTTATTACAAGACAGCAAAGTAAATGAACTCAAACAAATTAAAAGTATTTTATACCGATGTATACGCTGGGAAGCACTACGTAAAACAGAGATTCCACAATGTAGAAACTGCCAACGTTTCTTTCACAGTGCATCCAATTGTTACTTACCACGAAGATGTGTTAAATGCAATCAAGCCCACGAAATAGGAAAATGTACGCTCAAAGATATTCCGAATAATGAAAAGGAAAAACTTTTTTGTGTTGTATGCAATAAATACGGTCACCCAGCATCCTACAAGGGTTGCGAAAAATATAAAGAACTACAACTAAAACGCCGTGCTAAGAAACAAAATCTCTCCCAGGGAAGATCTATTAATCCAACAATTTCATTCCAAAATAACAGAAGTTTTGCAGATATAGTGAAAAACAATAATACACCTATGGAAAACAACAATAACTCAATTAACAATGTGTTAGAGCAATTGAACAATTCTATACAAAATAATGCAAATCAACTAATAAACTTAAATAAACAATTACAAATACAAACGTCTAGAATAGACACACTCTTTTCGATGTTGGGAGCTTAATTTATCACAATAAAACACACAATTAAAAAAAACTCTTAATATTATACATATCAACATCAATTCCTTAATAAAATTAAGTAGGAGATATGATTTAAGTAACTTTATAACTAATAACAATCCCGATCTAGTCTTACTTAATGAAACTAAACTTAACTCTAAGCATAAAGTACAAATTATAGTTATTAATTTTATAAGAAAAGATAGAAAAGATGCAAAAAGAGGAGGTGGGGCTGGTATTTTGATAAAAAAAACAATATTAAATATATGAGTTACACAAACAATATTATAAATAAATTTGTATCTTTAGAAACTTGTATTATTAAAATACCATTACCTCACAACAAATTGCTTTATATAATTTCAGCATATTTTCCTTTTGGAAAAAGCTGTATCACTTTAAAGTCGGAATTATCTCAACTTTTCCAATCATTAGATTTGGATAATTTAAATAATTACCTTATCCTAGCAGGGGATCTGAACTGTAAGCATGAAAACTGGGGTAACAATACAAATAATGCACAAGGAAATATATTGAAAGAATGGATTCATTGTAATGAAATCAGATATAGGTGTACTGTGCTTGCTTCTTATTATCCCTCATATCCTCGTTGCGGATCATTTCTAGAATTATGCATCGCAGATGCTAGATTGAATATTCATAAAATTAATAATACTTTAAACTGCCTTGAAACCTTAGATTATGACAGTGACCACAATGCAATTAAAATTGAATTAATCAATATTGAAAATGATCATCCACTCACCCTTTTCAAAGAAACACCAATCTTAAAACTCAACTATAAGAAAACAAATTGGAAGAAATTTAGCAATAATATGTTATCTAATTTCAAAAATATTGAACCAATATCTAATGACAAAAACCTCACAAATTCAGAAATTTCACCTTTGTAGAATTAATCAATTAATACACAAATCCATAGAAAAAACTATCCCCAAATATAATAGTAAAAACCAACTCGAGAAATTCACTAATCCGATCATAAAGAAGCTTTACTCGGAAAAAAGCAAATTAGTTACTTTAAGAAAAAAACATAACAGACTTGAGATTAGTTTGTCTATGAATAATACAATTTTAATTAAAGCTAAACTGAAACTTATCAAAAAACTACTAAATGATAACTTCATCTTGGTGGTCAATAAATATTATCATGATAAGTTAGAAAAAATCAATCAAAACAACCCCTCTGAAATGTTTAGCGAGATAAAAAAAAGCAATTTAAACATACACCGTTAAACACATCTAGTGTTATCAAAATACCTATAGAACAAGAAGCCTTTATAAGAAATGCAGGTATAAACCCAGACATATTAGAAAAAGATTGTAACGGCGATGTATTCTTAGTGACAGATGAGACTGAGAAATTAAATGTAATAGGAACATTTTTAGAAACCGTTCACTCGCATAAAGAAATAGATTTCGATAATAGATTACACGTACAAATTGATAACAGCTTCAACAGATTTTTAAGAGAAAAAATCAGTATGAATGCAATAAATCAACAATTACCTCATTTACTTTATCCAAAAATGCCAATAACTTGAATGAATCTTCTAATAAAAACTATTTTGTTTCCAAAGACACAATTTTATATGTTTTCAGAAAGTTGAGAAAAAAAATGTCTGCAGGTTTCGATAATATACCGAATATCGTCTTAAAAAATATAGCAGAAGTAATTATCCTAGAACATTGTGCCCTCTTTAACAATATGCTAAATAACTCATACTTTCCGCACGCTTGGAAAAAAGCTAAAGTTGTGGTTATACCAAAAAAAAAACAAGGATAACAGTAACCCACAAAATTTAAGAGCAATTAGTTTGCTCCCAAATATTAGCAAAATATTTGAAATTTCTATAAATATCAACATAGAAAATATATGTAAAAATAGAAAATTATTATGCGAAAAACAATTTGGGTTTAAACACAATCATTCTACAATACAAGCAATTTAAATAAATCACTAGCAACCGGGGCTTGTTTAATTGATTTTGAAAAAGCTTTTGATAACGTGTGGATTCCTGGTTTAATTTTTAAACTAACTAGGTATGGATTCCCATTTCATTTAATTTGTCTAATTTATAATATGCTAAATAATAAATCATTTAAAGTCTGCAATGGTGAGGCAGTAAGTACAAACGAATTCATTATTGTTAATGGGCTACAACAGGGTACTGTTAATGCACCAATACTTTTCAATTTATTTATTAACGAATTGAAAATATTATTGGATTCGCTGATGATATTATTATATATCATCCCGATGACACAATTGTAAAAATTAATGATAAATTACAAAAATATTTTTATATTATCGAAAAATATACAATAAATTGGCAAATGAAAATCAACCTAAACAAATGTGAAACAATACTGTTTCGATCACCGGTTGGAAAATGCAATAACAATATTAAACGTAATTGGAAATCCTTTAAGGTAAAATCTATTGATAACGAACTTATTCCAAAGAAACAAGTAGTAAAGTATTTAGGTATTCACCTAGATAAATTTTTGTACATTTACGATCACATTAAATCCCAAATAAAAAAAGCAAGGAAAGCTTTTTTCCTGCAAAAAAACTGTTTTTTTCTGCAGTTCTCAACACTAAAATCAAGACTATTAATTATCAATCTTTAATACGACCCATTCTAACATATGGTTGCCATATTTGGTTCAACATATCTCCATCATATATGGAACAATTAAGAGTCTTTGAAAGAAAATGTCTTAGAAGCTGTACCTCCTTGTACAGATCTGCAAAAAGCAATTACAAAAAATACATATCAAACAAACGATTATATAACGAGGCAAAAATTAGTAGAATAGATAATTTTATTATTCATTTAATAAGAAGGCACATTTTAAAAAGTATTTCATGCTACGAAAATAATTTAATATTAGCCCCTTACTACGTGAATGAAGAATACATTGCTGAAATGTTACGAAAAGATTTTGTTTCTTCCGAAGCCTTTCTTTATCTTGATAAACATGGATTTATGCAAAACGGTGCAGGCATACCTATATTTTATCACATCTATAGAAGAGCCAATAATAAAACCATAACAAGTAATCAATTAACTAATATAAATTGCAGATTTGATACTTATATTTAATTAAGCAGATAAAAACACAAATACAAATCTAAACAAGAAAAAATACTGGTGGCTCACCGAATAATTTCCATCAAGTTTTTTTTCTTTTTAACCCTTGACATACACTCTTAAATTCAAATAATAAAGTGAGATTTTTCGACTTTTTGCCTCGCATTATAAATATAATTTTAAAAACAAACACACTATCAATTATGTATTTATAATATTTGCTAAGCATAATAAATTATATAATATTATATATTGTACTTGAGTGCCCATTGAAAGGGACTGTGTATTATAAAGTATATATGCATACTATTTGTTTATTTATAGTTAAAATTTTATGTATTTTTAATAAATAAACGAAATAAAAAAAAAATTAAAATTTATGTTTATTTTAACACGACCTACTATCTTGTGGGGGCTGCCGTCAGCAGTTTTTATAACAGAATGAAAATTGGTTACTATAGTAATCCACTGTCCTGGAAAAACTCCATGAAACCTTTTGCTACAAGTTATAGTGGTTCGACTATCGAGTAGCCCTGAAATTTCCCTATCACCAATCTTAATTTTCGCGTATAATCTATATATCGTATAATCTTATCTTGCCTTTTGAATCCTACTCCATACCTTGCCAAAAATTCTAATTTTTGCCTCATTATATTCTCTCAGTCGTTGGTGCAGAGGTTTAAGCGGTCGAACTGTGGGTTCCTGGTCAGCGACCTTTTCCCTTGTGGTGTTAATTAAAATTTTTAAGGGTTTCCCACAGTCGACGCTGTTATCTATTTTTTAGGCTGGGCTTACGTTTGTGTTGAACGAGTCTCCCCAGTGCGAGGCTGGCTCAACTGTAAGTTTCCCTGGCACTTCGGACATTTCGGTGTTGCTACTTTATCTCGACCACATCGGAAACAGAAAATTCGGTGAGTCGGTGACGGGCAATCCATAAAGCTATGGCCCACTTGCTTGCAGTTCCAGCAAGTGTATCTGCTATTTGTAGTGATGGCATCAACCTCGACCTCCAAGTTTCTTTCTAACTCCTCTTCCTCAAATTAAATTTCGTGGACACGCTGTGGCGCAAATGGACGGGGTTGGAATGGCTGTTTCTGGTTCATTACTAAATTTTCAGCTCTTTTGGCCTGTTGACAAAACTCGTTTAAATTGTTTATTTTTACAGCAAACAGGAGTTGTGAAAGCGACACCTTTAAATTTGCCTTCATAATTTCGATGAGAACCTTTCCGTGTATGGCGAGCGTTGTTGGTTTCTTAACCTCATGATCGCATTATAAAAATCCTCGAATGCCGCTTGCGGTAATTGACGCCAGTCCATAATCTTTATTTGTAACTGCAATTCATTTTCGTATCGCCGGTATTGAGTCAGAAAGACTCTTTCTAAATCTTCCCAGGATTGGAGTCAGCTTACGCACGTTTCAGTACCAATCTAGGGCCGGACCTGCCAATAACAGATGAAAACTGCGGCGAATATCGTTAAAAGAGCAGTTATAGTCCTGTTTCAATACGTCCACCCTAAAAATGAAGTCTTCGGCACTCATTGACTTAGCGAAACCATAGAATTTGATTCCCCATTTCAATAAATCGATCTTACGGGACGGAAAACCAAACTCTGGTGGTATACTTGGTGCTGGTGACGAGTACGTTGCATAAACAGGTGCTGGCCGTGTACCCAATGACTGATGTTGTGCAATAGCAGAATCTACTGGTGTTCGCTGCAAATTGTCAGGCGCTTGCAAATTTGGTTGAGGTACGTAACTTTGTTGTTGTTATTGTGTCAAGTTATTCAGTGATCCGATTTCCTGCATCCTAGGTGGTTGCGGAGCGTATGTGCATGGTGGTGGAGGATTTATTCCTCGATTGTGTTGTATTGGCCAATTCTGTGCAATCCCATTATGGTTTACATTACCAGCTGATATACTCTCCAGCACGCGCGAAATTTCCTGGTGCATTTTTCGTTGCATTTCCTGTATTTTCCTTGTAAACTCGACCTGTATTGACCGCACGATCTCCTCCCCTGAGTCCACGTTATTGGTTGGTTGTGGTGCTGGGGCAGCCGTTGTACCTTGCCTAAATTCCTGCCGAACGTTTCTGGCGGTGATGCTACTATATTCGGGTGAGGTTATTGTGCCGTTCGATATGTTTGTTATTCCAGCTTTATTAGAAAAATTTGTTCGTTCCTGCGCCAAGGACATAAATTGCTATACCGCAGGTGTTATTGTTGCCATGTTTGTCGTGATGACTCCTGTGGTTACTACGGCATGAACTGGGGCAGCTGTCGATACGCGTGTTTCTTTTGTAGAGTGGGGTATATTAAGCATATTTGACGTTGTTTCCACAATCACTCCTTCAGACTCTAAGCTTCCCTTGGCAGAACGGGTTAGAACCATATGTTGTTCTTGGGGTCGTTTGATTAAAAACCATAAAAAGAATTTTCCCAAAAAAAAAACTTCCAAAAGTTCAGTTGTCGTTACAACTGACAAAAGTAAAAATAAAAATTAAAAAAAAAAACAACCTGTGATGAAATTACCAAGCCACTGTAAGGTGCAAACCCGAAATATGAATTTAATGGTTGTGATGATAAACCAAAATTTATAAAATATATAAAAATTTTGTAAATAAATATAATAAAAGAGAATGGAAAAATAAAAAAATAATTGAACCAAATCAAAAAAAAAAAATAATAATTGATAAAAAAAAGAACAAAAAGAATTAAAACATATTAGGTAACAATAGGTTTTTTCAGGTGATGGTTCGGAGCAAACGAAGTAGATTATCAACTCCCAATCGATCAAGATTTCTTTTGTGCAAATATTTATGGGTAATTTTCTTTCGTAGTACACTGGTGCAAAAGGTGAGTATAAAATAAAACTATTTAGTTTCCTGAGAACCACGAACGAAATTTGGTAGTGAGCAACTAAGCATCTGCCCTACGGACAATTGCTACCTAGGACTAAACACTGCCCTCCCGTCCGAAACGGTCTGCTGGCAATGAATCCCATGAGTTGTTGGCGATAAAAAAGGAAACTAAATTTTGTCTATTAAAAAAAATTTTTGGATGTAATCTCTTGATTCTTGTTTTTAACGTAGCAATGAAATTTTAAAGCTTATTTAGCTATTAATAAATCAGACTACATTAAAACCAAAATTCAAAGATTCAAATTTTTGTATAGATATAACGACTTATGGCGTCGCTACGCGAAAGAAGCTCTATAGCCATATCTTTCGGGACTTACGGTCAAAGGTAAGCTACTTCTATATAAAACATTAAAATATTGCATGTAATTTTAATTAATTCTCCCTTATCTCAGACAGATTCCCTCACCCGCAAACTTAACGTCGCAACGCGTTGAGGACTCTTTTATGACTCACACGGGGCTTACGTCAGTCGTAGGCCCAGGATCGGTTCAGACGAAATCTAATAAATTGTTCACTTTCGGGCCCCACGTTGGGAGCCATTTTTGTAATCGCAGCTTTTGGTGTTCCCTAAAGACACACTGTAAACACTATTCAGTGTAGGGTATCCAGATTGTTGACGGCGCTGGCATGCTGACGTAAGTCCGGCTAGGGCTCGCCGTATTGGGGGGGTGGTTCTTGTCAACCAATCTGGCACTAGGCTGCTACAAAAAGATTCATGCCAGCTAATTATAAATAAAACACAAGTCATTATTGAAAAGATAAAGAAAGGAGCCCGAAAATGAACGTAAAACAAACTATTCTATTGCCACTATTTAAAACCTTTTTGCCCTGTGTACTTACGATTTTGCCGCATCTCTTACCTAGGAGTTGAGTTGGCGGATGTTCTGCCAACGAAATCCCTCCCGCGTGAAATCCGGATGGACGTCGCCATGACGACCTGAAATAAATATTGTTTGGAACGTCCCAAAATCGTTCGTTTGCTCGCCCATCACCCTCCTATTATTTTACCCCAAGTGAGTTTATCTACTCATCATTTGCAAATAAAAACAATTTTATTTTAAATACGTTATAATTCGCATACTAAGGAATTTATTACTTGAGTATATTTTAATTCATTTTGGTAATATGTTTATATGGACAGTGCAATCATCATTCAATCTAAACTAAATCTTACTTAAGGAAATATTTTTTTTATTTACTAAGAAAATTTATGTTTTGTTTCACACAAAAAATTTTAAGGAAAAAGTTTATTTCAACAAAACTAATTAATTTTTTTTTATTTGTTTTCTCTTTTCTTTTTTTCTGAGTAAGCTATTTGTACGTCTGTGATGTGTCCTATCTGGGTATTGATTGACGTACGAGGTAAGTCGAATCTCAAAATTTTTGTAATATATATATATATATATATTTGTCTTATACATTTTCTTTTTATTTTATTAATTTTCGAACATAAGGAAAACGAAGGATTCCACCTATTGGGCAACTACCCTACGAAAAGTTTCAGGCCTGAGCTCAACCCCTAAACTGTGTATACGCGCACCTGGGCAAAGACGCCGCCAGGGACTGACTATAGAGGTAGAAGAACTTTGTATGTGCCTTAAGTTTTCCCTATCTAAAAAAAATAAATAAAATTTATTTTATAAATACTTATATATATACACCTATGTTCGTCTCAATTCGTTCATCTGTTAGGTCCTTTTATTTATTTGCAGTTTTTTGGTAAATTTATGTAATTTATAATAAATTTCGCTACTCATCAAAGAAAAATACCTGGGGTTTGTTGATAGTTGGTTGGTTTCTGACCACTTATCAAAACTAAGATATTAAGATACCTGGTGTTTGTTGGCCCTATGGTGCCTGTTATAAGGACTGGTGTTTGAGCAGGTCCTTGTGCTGGTGTGGGTACAGGTGTTTGTACATGCGTTGGAGCTGTGGCTCTTTGTTGGCCCTATGTTGCCTGTTGTTAGGGCTTTCGTTCGTGTTGCTGTAGAGGCTGGTGTTATTGTTTATACAGGCGTTGGAGTTGTTGCTCTTTGTTGGCCCTAAGTTGGGGCTTCGGGCAATATTCCAAATAAACTACCTCGCGTTTGCGCTGCTGTTGTTGTTTGGCCCTAGGTTGCCTGCTGGGCTTGTGCTGGCGTCAAGTCTTCTTTTCGCCTTTATTGTCCCTGTGTAGCCTGTTGTGTTGGAATTGATGTCTCGGCTTGCGTTTGTGTGGGTGTTTGAGCTGGTGTTGAAACTTCTTACTAGACTTTATTGGCCCTGCGTAACTTGTTGTTGGAGCTCTTGATGAGACTGGTGTTTCAACAGGTGTTTGTATTAGGCCCTATGTTACCGGTTGTTAGGGCTGTAGTTTGAGCGTGGGCTTGTGCTGGTGTGTGTACTTTGTTTGTACAGGTGTTTGTACTTGTGTTGGAGCTCCTTGGTGAGCCCGGCGTGTGTCACAATTTTTATATTTTATTTATTTTTCTTTTGCATTTTATGTTTGCACACGCAAGAGTTTGTTTAATTCATTTTCACAAAAATTTTTTTTATTTCTATTTTGCACTCCCACCACAGATCTATCGTTACCGCACTCGACAAGCTCACAAACCAGAATGTTCTTCTGCCATCTTCTTTTCGACATCAAACACGCCAATTCAAAAAAATAAAAAAATGTCTTTCCTAGAGCCATTTTTATTTTTTTTTACCGCCATAACCTTTCAGCCACCTGATCCTATGAGTAGTATGTTTATGTACCTTCGCGCAGACTTTTTCCATACAAATTTGGGATCATGCCTAGTTGGGAGTATGTAATTGTTAAAAAGAATTTCTTATTGTAAAATGTGTTTGGTGAATGTGGAATTGTGTTGATGTTTCCATCCCTGGATATAATTGTAATTAGTATAAGTGAGTGTTTGTTGGATGGGAGTATGTGATTGTTAAAATGAAATAGTGTAAAATGTGTTTGTGTAGGATGTTTGAGTAGGAGGGTGCGAGTAGGGTGTTTGAGTAAGGGGTTAGAGTGGGGTGTGAGAGGAGGGTGGTATTACGTTTTCCAAATGAAATAGTTAGTGTAAAATGTGTTTGTGTTTTATGAATGTGGTATTGTATTGGTGCTACCATGCCTGGATATAGTTGTGGTTAGCGTAAGTGAGTGTTTGTTTTTTATTTGCTTTAGTTGCAGTTTTATGTTTTTTTCATTCTTTTGTTTATTTAATGAAATTTGTTGATCATTAATTTGAGTTTGATTTATGCGTTGGAGTGTGTGTGTGTGTGTGTATGTATGTTTTTAGTAAATATTAATAAGCATTCTTTGTTGATGTATGTTGTTGTTATTGTTGTGGGTTAATGTTTTGTTTTAAGTAAGGATCTTGCATTAACAGATTCTTTTTTTGTTTATAACATACTTTTTAAAGATTACAATATAAACTGAGAAATGTTGTCAAGCATTCAAGGGAGAGTTAATTAAGTATATATGTTTATATTAATTATGCAAAGAAAATTTGATAGGATTAAAATGAACAAACATATAATAACGAATCAATGTCAATGACACTTGATTTGTTAAATCAATCCCGATTTATGTATTTTTATAGTTTTGTTTTGAAAAATATTTTTTATGTTTTGTTTTGATGAATATTCTTAAATATTCTAATAGGAACTGTAAGAATTTTTTCCAATAAGAAAATTGTACTATAAAAGGATAAGTTTGAAAATATTTCTAGTAGTATTTTTTAAAAAATTTTAATATCAAGTAATATGTGTGTAAACTGTGTCTGCAATTTAAAATTAAAATCCTCACTGAAGTTATGGCTGAACGAGGAATTTGAAAGAGCCCTGGAAAACAGTGCGAAATTCTTTTCGAGGGCTCGAAAAGAAAAGGGATTTAAAATAATTTTTGAGGAAATCCTAATAAATAATGTTCTAGTTGAAAACCTAGAGCCTCATATTGAAAACTTATGGATGGAATGGGATTCCAGGATGAAAGAAATTAAGATAAAAATAATTACTGCTGGGGAAGAGAGCACTTGCTCCAAGCCTCCAAGAAGATGGAGTACTATTTGATAATATCAAATATTATATTTTGTTTAAATCATTTACAGAATGTGATATAGAATAAAAATGTTTTTGTATTTAAAAAATTTTATTTTGTGTTTTATTTAAATTTTATTAAAAGTGCAATTTTTACATTTTATTAAATAGTAAAAATTTATAATTTTTTTAGCTTCTTCTTCTGCTTCCCTCTTTCTATGTTTATAGTTGTTACATCGACAAGTGTCCGGTCCACATGTTGTATTTTCATCAGCCCATGCACAATCTTCAAAATGTTCACCATGTTTGTTAGTTATTATTAACAAATTTTGTATATATTCTAGTTGTGATTGAATGTTTAGAAGTTTAGTTTTATCCTGCTCCGAAATTAAATGATAAAATGTTTTTAAGAACTTGTATATATCTTTTAGTATCATGTTGATGACTATACGTTTTATTACTGAATACTAATGTGTACTGTTTGTGAATAATCTTTAATGTTAGTTGTTCTAATATTTATATCATTTGATGATAATTCAAATACTAGACTTGTTTTATACGCTTCACTTGTTCCTCTACCATTAAAGTATAGTGCATCTCTTTAAATAAAAGTGTTATATTCAAAACAGTAAGTATTAAGTTTAAAATATTAATAGTTACTATATTAACTGTTTAATTTCACAATATTGCGTAATAAAAATTAATAACTTACCACTACTAAAAATAAAAGATAATTAGAAAAACAATGTATTTTTTTTTTAAAGACAAAATTAATATTTTATTGGAACAAAATTTATATATATATATATATTAGAGTTTTTACAATAGTTTTTTTACTTCATTTGTGAGAGGAATGTATTGAAACATTTTATCATGTATAATTATGCAATATGCAGATGTATCAGCTGGCATATTTTTTAGAGTTTTAATCTCAATACGTATATCTATTGGTCCTGTTTTAACCGTTTCATTTTGATGAGTCACATCCAGAACTATTAATGGCGCCAAAATTTAAAATTTTTCAAGTGTCAACAATGGTTGAGGATTACGAAAATAATAGCTTTGTTGAAATTTTAAATACATATCGTATAATAGAGCAAACCTATTTCTATCAAATTTAAGATTTAGATCATCATATGGATAAGTTTCTGAATTTAGGTATACTTTTATGTCAGACAGATCACAATGTATGAATTTTTTTTCACTATTTGGAAAACCTAAAATCAGAAAACGTGGTCTTTCGTTTTCGTTGGTTAGTTTAACATTCCACAAGACGGTTGTATTTGTTGGAAGTGTAGGATAATAGTGCATATCCCAACTTCTAAATGATATATTTAATGGTTGACGATTGTTGATTATTTTAAACATTTGTAGTTTGTGAGTGTCATCAAGTTGAACATGTGGAACTTTCCATGTTATATTTAGAATAGATAACTGTGGCTTTTCGGTTGTGACGCTGGACTTTAAAACTTGTTTATCATCTTTGGCACGTAAAAGTATTAATTCATGTTTGGAATTAACTATTATCTTATTGAAATCTTCTGCAAATCCAAGTAAATGCTTTAGTGGTATACAAAAATTTAAATATCCGCTTACAAGAGATAGATCATCTTTATTCAATGGTGCCCAACCAGCATTTAAAAGATTATCACTTTCTAGTTTATTTAGCGAGACATAGGTTTTTATTTCTGTTGCGATTCCTAAATGTCGTGTACGATCAATTTCTATACCATTAAGCTCATATCAAATTTCATCAAATATATGTGCTACACAATTGTTTAAGAATTGTATATTTGTTGATAATGTTGAATCTTCCTTCGTTGCATATTGATTTATTTATTTATTGAATTTTTTCATTTCCTGTACAACAAGACTAAGTCTTATATTTATAGTACAGGAACGCATTACGTTATAAACAATTTTATCATGAGCATGAACAAATTAGTTACAGAAAAACCTATATTGATAACATCTTACGTGTAAAAGTTATATAAAAAATTTCTGAAACTATTAGCATTACTATTTATTTGTTGATTTCGTGGAAGATTGTTCCAAAGACGAGCGGCATGTACATAAAACTGCCATTCAGACACTAGATATTGATGTCGAGGTATTATAATATTTCGATTTCGAGACGATTGGAAGAAACGTATTTTTTCAAATATATATTTGGGAGTTTGAGTATTTATTATTTTGTGCAAGAAGACAAGAATACGAATTTTTAATAGGCTATCAAGTGAAACTCCGTAAAGTTTATTGGAAACAGCAGAAACATGATCAAACCTTCTCAATCCATACACATATCTTATAATGTTGTTAAACAATATATTAAGCTTACTTTTACTACTTGAATCACAGCTTCCAAATAACTCGCACCCATAAATTAGAGAAGGAATCAGATACGTCTTGGCTAGTAAGGTTCGTATTCTTATTGGTGTAAAATATTGTGTAGACCAGAGAGCTCGTAACTTTATATAAGTTTGACCAACCAGTGAGTTTATATGATCAGTCCATGTCAGATTGCTATTGAAAATTACACCGAGATTTTTCGCTGAATTAACAATTTTAATTTTTTCGCCATTTAAAACAATATCTTCTGGAATGTAACGATTTAAGCTCCTTTTACATATCACAATGCATTTAGATTTGTGTGGATTCAAACAGAGTCCATTTGCACAAGCCCAGAGGTAAATTTTGTTCAAATCCTCATTTAGAGATGATATTCCTGAAACTATATTTTGAACAGAGCTACTTAGAGTAAGTTGCACGTCATCTGCGTATAAATGGATGTTGCATTTAGAGAGTTGGTTTGGCAAATCGTTTATATATAAAGAAAATAAGAGTGGTCCTAAAATAGAACCTTGAGGTACTCCTCTATTAAGGGATACGCTATCTGACCATGTATTGTTCACAAACACCGATTGTGTGCGGTTCGTAAGATACGAAGATATAAGTTTAGTAGAAGTGTCGTTAAACTGAAAAAAGTGGTCCAGTTTTTTAATAAGTATATTATGGTCTACTGTATCGAACGCCTTAGAATGGTCTAGAAGTACTAAAAAATTCATACAACCTTCATCTAATCCTTGACGTATATTTTCGCTAACCTCCACAAGAGCCGTAACGCAGCTGTGATTCTGACGAAACCCCGATTGCGTGCTGGAAAGTAAACTATGAGTATCAATATATTCCATCATTTGTTTGTACAAGAGCTTCTCTAAAACCTTCGATAGAAAACACAAGATAGCTATCGGTCTATATTCTCCATTCGATTTAGGTAATGGTATAATTTTTGCGTGTTTCCAGTTTAACGGATACGTACTTGACATTATAATAGTATTAAATAAATATCCCTCAATGTATAGAAGGCTTTCGTGTGGAAGAACGTATAAATCTTGATTCTGAATTGATATACCAATTTCATCATTATTTTTAAAAGATTGGAAATATGATGTATAGCTATGATATTCTTTTTTAGTAATAGAATTATCAATATGTGGTTTTTGTAAAACGTTTATAATATCACTCATTTTAATCGAAATCCTAATTTTTCTAAAAACTCTTGATTACTTTTAGTTAGTGATGATGGTTTTAATGTTGATGTTGTTGCTGTTGATTTTTCTCTTACTTTCGATGTTGATGGTGCAAGACTGAATGATGATTCACTATTCAAGTTGTTTATATATCTATTTGCTATATTGTTGTTGTTGTTATTGTAGACAATCATTTTATTAATATGGTTTTAAATGTAGTTTTATTGTTATATTCTCTCCACGAAAATTTATTAAATTACCATCCTGGTCGGTAACTTTTAAAACTACTGAATGTATTGTTCTAACATTAACTGGTAAATAAATTACATTAGACGGTGTCTCCGTTATTTTATATCCTGGAGGGACAACAAGTGTGAACTGATGAAGAGTATGCGATTACACATTATTTATAAAAGATCCGCTAATAATATTACAATGAATTAGTATTGTATTTATTTTAGTTATTTCTATAGTTTTATCAGAATAATGATCTTCACCCTGTTTTAAAATTCTTTCACTAAATCCCAACAGCGAACCGATTGATCGTTTCTTATTAAAATATACTGGCTCTATAGAACTTCGTATATATAATTAGCCTTAATGATAAGATTTCCATTTGAATTTATTTTTTTATATTTTGTTGTAAGCAAATCATTAATATCAGACAATTCATATGAACCCACAGGAATTTCAATTTCATGATCTCCTATATGAAACAGATTGTTTCCTATATCAACGTTTGGTATTGAGTGATATGTACCGAAGCTTATTAATCCACATACCTAATTTTCACTTAATTGAATCGGTGGAAAGTAGTTTGCTGATAATATTGAACTATTGCCGTATATTTTTAATGTAATTGACATAGTTGCAGTTGATTTAATAATAATTCGATATATAAATGTTCTAATGTATTGTATACAGATGAACTGTTAATCCAAGAGTTGTGTTCTGATGAAAATCCTAATCACTTTACATACAACATATTACCTCTCTTTCTTATTACTTTTTCAATTAAATATATATCAGGATATTTAGTTCTTATGAGTTCGTAATCATAAAAGCCACCCTTAATTTTATGACCTCGATAATTTTGTAATATATATGTATTGGGGTTTGTATTTCTTACAATCTTAACTTTAAAGATTTCCGTCGTCCAATTTGGCGTATAACCCTTTTCAAATAAATGCTTATATTTACTTATTCGAATATTGTCACCAACTTTAAACTTGGGCTTTTGAAAAACTTTTAATTTGCTGTAGACTGTATTCAATAATGATTTTTCGTTTGATGAATTTACTTGATTTGGTGTCATCTTTATAGTTCTATGATATGTGTTATTATACATATCTAAAAGATTTTTATATATATGAATCCATTTATATGTTCCCTGATAGCTAAACTCTTTCCTCATTAATCCTTTTACTGTTCTATTAAAACGTTCAACAATGGACTTAAAGGCGTCCACTATATGTTGGATAGTGATTAATTTCTTTCGATTGCATCAGTTGACGAAATTGACTATTGAAAAATTCTTTACCGTCATCAGTTTGTAGGTTTTTTGGTTTTCTATGACTCTCATTAAATATTGTTTTCATAGCGTTTGTAATGCTTTGAGCAGTTTTATTTTTTACTGCAAGTGCCCACTCATTTTTCGAAAATGTATCTATTACAGTTAAAAGATATCGATAACCATTATTATAATCAGCATAATTATTCATTTCCACTAAATCTGCTTGCCATAAATCATCAATTCCCTTGACAACAACTCTCCTTCTCTTAAAATTTTTTCTCACTTGTCTATGTAGCTCATTAACAATTTCTCTTTTGTCTACACTTAAATTCATTATTGTTTCTGCGGTCTTCCAATAATATTTTTGTAAAGGTAATCTTCAATATTATTTAATCTTTCTTCGGCTGCAACCCATTTAAAAATATATTCTTCAATTTTGTTAAATCTTTCTTCGATTTTATTCGTATATTCCTTGTTTGCGTTCATTATATGTTTTTTAATAGTTTGTTCAATTGTTTTATCTTGTTTACTTATATGATTTTGAACAGATTTGCTAACATTTTCTATATCCGTATGAGCCTTTCTAAGATTATTATTCAGTAATTCACTGAGATCATTTTTCAATTCTTTTATATCAGTTGTATGTATAGTATTTATATTTTCTATTTCGTTATGCAACTCTTTTAACTGTATAATGGAAGTTTGATGATCTTTAAGATGCTTGTATACGTTTTGTTGATTATTAGTTAATGTGTTATTAACTGTATGCTTAACCTCTTCTATATCAGCTGTATGTGTATTATTTATGATATTAATTGTCTTTAGGATCAATAGGTTCTAACAAATTACAAATTCTTTTTTTATTAAGATCAAAACATTCATTATTTATACTAACATCAAGTACTTTTAATATATCAATATTTAATTTATCATTAACGATTTCTTTTCGACGTTCATTTAAATTTTCTCCAAATTTATTAATATAACTCATTTTCCGTTTGTTATTAGCAAATTATATTAGCTTCTTTTAGTTCCTCAATAATGGAAATTATTTCGTGTTTATGATTATTATGACCAGCACCTGTCGATGCAATAAGTAAACGTAACCTGTTGACTAATTCATTAGGATCATCGCAATATATATAGTTTGATTTTCTATTGTCTACTGATTTTAATAATCAGTAGTATGTTTATGCCGGTTCGGCAGCACTTTTTCCATACAAATTTGGGAGCATGCCTGGATGGGAGTATGTAATTGTAAAAATGAATTTCTTATTGTAAAATGTGTTTGGTGAATGTGGTAATGTGTTGATGTTTCCATCCCTGGATATAATTGTGATTAGTATAAGTGAGTGGTTGTTGGATGCGAGTATGTGATTGTTAAAATGAAATAGTGTAAAATGTGTTTGAGTAGGGGGTGAGAGGAGGGGTGGTATTACGTTTTCCAAATGAAATAGTTAGTGTAAAATGTGTTTGTGTTTTATGAATGTGGTATTGTATTGGTGTTACCATGCCTGGATATAGTTGTGGTTAGCGTAAGTGAGTGTTTGTTTTGTTTATTGGATAATTGATTCTTAATAAAAAAGAAGTGCGTGTTTGTTTTGTTTGATTGTTTGTTTTGTTTATTGGATAATGTAAACAATATTTTAAATTTTTAATACTCTAACATAAGTACACTAACAACCACACATATTTATAAACATTAAACATACAAACATACATATTAAATGCTCAGCTATTAACCTAACAAAGGAATGCTACTAACAAACACTACACACTAACATATAATAAGATCACACAGATAAGTATAAACATATTCCGATTTTATTTACTAATTGTTCCACTTAAACAAAAATGCAATGTTAGCATTAAGTATACAAATGAATATGACATATTATTTAATATACAATTTTGATTGTTAGAGTTAGTGTGTGTTGTAGGAGTAGGGGGGGGGGGGGGGGTGAGTAGGGGATGCGTTGATGTTTCCATTTGATTTATCAAATAAATTTTTATAATAAAAAATATATATTTTCTTTTGGCATTTTATTTAAATTTTATTAAATATACAATTTTTACATTTTATTAAATAGTAAAAATTCATAATTTTTTTAGCTTCTTCTTCTGCTTCCCTCTTTCTATGTTTATAGTTGTTAAATCGACAAGTGTCCGGTCCACATGTTGTATTTTCATCAGCCCATGCACAATCTTCAAAATGTTCACCATGTTTGTTAGTTATTGTTAACAAATTTTGTATATATTCTAGTTGTCATTGAATGTTTAGAAGTTTAGTTTTATCCTGCTCCGAAATTAAATGATAAAATGTTTTTAGTAGCATTTTATTACTGTATAGTAATGTGTACTGTTTGCGAATAATCTTTAATGTTAGTTGTTCTAATATGTATATCATTTGATGATAATTCAAATAATAGACTTGTTTCATCTTCAAATATAAAATAATTTTAATAGAATAGTATAAGATTCTTTTATGTTTAGAAACAGTGTTTTTCTCTTAATTTCACAATATTGCGTAATAAAAATTAATAACTTACCACTACTAAAAAAATTAAAGATAAATAGAAAAACAATATATTTTATTTAAAGAAAAAAATTAATATTTTATTGAAACAAAATTTATATATATATATATATTAGAGTTTTTACAATAGTTTTCTTACTTCATTTGTGAGAGGAATGTATTGAAACATTTTATCATGTATAATTATGCAATATGCAGATGTATCAGCTGGCATATTTTTTAGAGTTTTAATCTCAATACGTATATCTATTGGTCCTGTTTTAACCGTTTCATTTTGATGAGTCACATCCAGAACTATTAATGGCGCCAAAATTTAAAATTTTTCAAGTGTCAACAATGGTTGAGGATTACGAAAATAATAGCTTTGTTGAAATTTTAAATACATATCGTATAATAGAGCAAACCGATTTCTATCAAATTTAAGATTTAGATCATCATATGGATAAGTTTCTGAATTTAGGCATACTTTTATGTCAGACAGATCACAATGTATGAATTTTTTTTCACTATTTGGAAAACCTAAAATCAGAAAACGTGGTCTTTCGTTTTCGTTGGTTAGTTTAACATTCCACAAGACGGTTGTATTTGTTGGAAGTGTAGGATAATAGTGCATATCCCAACTTCTAAATGATATATTTAATGGTTGACGATTGTTGATTATTTTAAACATTTGTAGTTTGTGAGTGTCATCAAGTTGAACATGTGGAACTTTCCATGTTATATTTAGAATAGATAACTGAGGCTTTTCGGTTATAACGCTGGACTTTAAAACTTGTTTATCATCTTTGGCACGTAAAAGTATTAATTCATGTTTGGAATTGACTATTATCTTATTGAAATCTTCTGCAAACCCAAGTAAATGTTTTAGTGGTATACAAAAATTGAAATATCCGCTTACAAGAGATAGATCATCTTCATTCAATGGTGCCCAACCGGCATTTAAAAGATTATCACTTTCTAGTTTATTTAGCGAGACATAGTTTTTTATTTCTGTTGCGATTCCCAAATGTCGTGTACGATCAATTTCTATACCATTAAGCTCGTATCGAATTTCATCAAATAGATGTGCTACACAATTGTTTAAGAGTTGTATATTTGTTGATATTGTAGAATCTTCTTTCGTTGTATATCCCTCAATGTATAGAAGGCTTTCGTGTGGAAGAACGTATAAATCTTGATTCTGAATTGATATACGAATTTCATCATTATTTTTAAAAGATTGTAAATATGATGTATAACTATGATATTCTTTTATAATAATAGAATTATCAATATGAGGTTTTTGTAAAACGTTTATAATATCACTCATTTTAATCGAAATCCTACTTTTTCTAAAAACTCTTGATTACTTTTAGTTAGTGATGATGGTTTTAAAGCTGATGTTCTTGATGGTGATGTTGATTTTTCTCTTACTTTCAATGTTGATGGTGCAAGACTGAATGATGATTCACTATTCAAGTTGTTTATATATCTATTTGCTATATTGTTGTTGTTGGTATTGTAGACAATCATTTTATTAATATGGTTTTAAATGTAGTTTTATTGTTATTTTCTCTCCCCGAAAATTTATTAAATTACTAACCTGATCGGTAACTTTTAAAACTACTGAATGTATTGTTCTAATATTAACTGGTAAATAAATTACATTAGACGGTGTCTCCGTTATTTTATATCCTGGAGGGACAACAAGTGTGAACTGATGAAGAGTATGCGATGACACGTTATTTATAAAAGATCCACTTATAATATTACAATGAATTAGTATTGTATTTATTTTAGTTATTTCTATAGTTTTATCAGAATAATGGTCTTCACCCTGTTTTAAAATTCTGTCACTAAATCCCAACAGCGAACCGATTGATCGTTCCTTATTAAAATATACTGGATCTATAGAACTTCTTATATATGTTTGTATAGTATTATAGTTAGCCTTAATGATAAGATTTCCATTTGAATTTATTTTTTTATATTTTGTTGTAAGCAAATCATTAATATCAGAAAATTCGTATGAACCCACAGCAATTTCAATTTCATGACTTCCTATATGAAAGAGATTGTTTCCTATATCAACATTTGGTATTGAGTGATATGTATCAAAGCTTATTAATCCACATACATAATTTTCACTTAGTTGAATCGGTGGAAAGTAGTTTGCTGATAATATTGAACTATTACCGTTTATTGTTAATGTAATTGACATAGTTGCAGTTGCTTTAATAATAACTAGATTTATAAATGTTCTAGTGTATTTTATACAGATGAACTGTTAATCCAAGAGTTGTGTTCTGATGAAAATCCTAACCACTTCACATATTACCTCTCTTTCTTATTACTTTTTCAATTAAATATATATCAGAATATTTAGTTTTCATGAGTTCGTAATCATAAAAGCCACCCTTAATTTCATGACCTTGATAATCTTGTAATATATATGTGTTGGGATTTGTATTTCTTACAATCTTAACTTTAAAGACTTCCGTAGTCCAATTTGGGATGTAACCCTTTTCAAATATATGTTCATATTTACTTATTCGAACATTGTCGCCAACTTTAAACTTGGGCTTTTGAAAAACTTTTAATTTGCTGTATACTGTATTCAATAGTGATTTTTCGTTTGATGAATTTACTTGATTTGGTGTCATCTTTATAGTTCTATGATAGGTGTTATTATATATATCTAAAAGATTTTTATATATATGAATCCATTTATATGTTCCCTGATAGCTAAACTCTTTCCACATTAATCCTTTTAGTGTTCTATTAAAACGTTCAACAATGGACGCCTTTAAGACACTATATGTTGAATAGTGATTAATTTCTTTCGATTGCATCAGCTGGCGAAATTGACTATTGAAAAATTCTTTACCGTCATCAGTTTGTAGGTTTTTTGGTTTTCTATGACTCTCATTAAATATTGTTTTCATAGCGTTTGTAACGCTTTGAGCAGTTTTATTTTTTACTGCAAGTGCCCACGCATTTTTCGAAAATGTATCTATTACAGTTAAAAGATATCGATAACCATTATTATAATCAGCATAATTATTCATTTCCACTAAATCTGCTTGCCATAAATCATCAATTCCCTTGACAACAACTCTCCTTCTCTTAAAATTTTTTCTCACCTGTCTATGTAGCTCATTAACAATTTCTCTTTTATCTACACTTGAATTCATTATTGTTTCTCGGGTCTTCCAATAATATTTTTGTAAAGGTAATCTTCAATATTATTTAATCTTTCATCGGCTGCAACCCATTTAAAAATATATTCTTCAATTTTGTTAAATCTTTCTTCGATTTTATTCATATATTCCTTATTTGCGTTCAGTATATGTTTTTTAATAGTTTGTTCAATTGTTTTATCTTGTTTACTTATATGATTTTGAACAGATTTGCTAACATTTTCTATATCCGTATGAGCCTTTCTAAGATTATTATTCAGTAATTCACTGAGATCATTTTTCAATTCTTTTATATCAGTTTTATGTATAGTATTTATATTTTCTATTTCGTTATGCAACTCTTTTAACTGTATAATGGAAGTTTGATGATCTTTAAGATGCTTGTATACGTTTTGTTGATTATTAGTTAATGTGTTATTAACTGTATGCTTAACCTCTTCTATATCAGCTGTATGTGTATTATTTATGATATTAATTGTACTATTTAAATACGCTTTTGTAACGGCATCTTTAGGATCAATAGGTTCTAACATATTACAAATTCTTTTTTTATTAAGATCAAAACATTCATTATTTATACTAACATCAAGTACTTTACATAAATCGATATTTAATTTATTATTAACGGTTTCTTTTCGACGTTTATTTAAACTTTCTCCAAATTTATTAATATAACTCATTTTCCGTTTGTTATTAGCAAATTATATTAGCTTCTTTTAGTTCCTCAATAATGGAAATTATTTCGTTTTTATGATTATTATGACCAGCACCCGTCGATGCAATAAGTAAACGTAGTCTGTTGACTAATTCATTAGGATCATCCCAATATATATAGTTTGATTTTCTATTTTCTAATAATCTACTACCTTTTGTTAGAATATTGAACTTTTCATTAAGTAATTTTTTTATAACACGTTGATATTTAAATGCTTTTGTGCCTTTAATTTGTTTATTTGATTGATAGTTACGTTTGTGTACATTTGTATTAGTTATAATATTTTTATATTTTTTTAAATCGATTTTATAATGTAAAGGTTTAGAGTGAAATAATAATTCAAATAATCATGGTGTAATTCTTATTCTTTCATCTCCTATATATAAAGCGTTGTTATTTTTACTAAATTTTAATTTATTTGATCCATATCGCCAGTTTCCAGTTTGATCTATATTAAATCCATAAACTTTATCTAACATTCCATTTTTCATTAATAATTTTATGTTATCAATAAGTGAAGATTTATTTGTATTACTATTATTGATTTTAATTCTTTTTTCATCCTTATTTAGTTGTGATTGACTCTTTCGTTTTGAAAATAAATGAGTGTTTTTATTTTTTTTAATATTATTTTCATCGAATCTACTTTATGGGGCTAGAAGGGTTTTTTCGTTTGGGTCTGCTTAACATCTTTACTGAATCATTTCCAACGCTCATATTATGTGTATGGTTTGTAGGATTTTGTTTTTGAAAATTAGAATCATTTTGAATTAAATGTGAAGAAGATAAAGGTTCTATATATGATGACAATTTTAGTTTACTTTTATTTTTTCTATTAGATATATATCTTTGTTTTGCTTGTGATGAATTTGAAGGTTTTTCGTTTATATACGATGATGATGATTTTAGTATACGCTGGGTTTTGTTATTATATGTAGGACTATTCAGTATTAATCTATTTCTTTTAAGGTTTCCTCTTCCATCATCATCAATACTCCCATAATCCATAACATCATCATCAATATTCTCATAAACCATGGAATGATCATCATCAATATTCTCATAATCCATAACATTATAAGATTTAATTTTATTTTGATCAGAACTAGTAGGACCACCAATATGAAATGATAATGGAAGATTAGTATTTTGATCTGAATTTAAATTTAAGGGTGTTGAAGTTGTTAACATATGATTTTTAGGATTAGAAAAACTAGATATTATTTCATCATAATCCATATCGCTATTTACACCAATAAAATCGGTTTTATCGTTAATACTATCATTATATGTTGTTGGTGTTATTGATTGTTGTGAAGATAAAGATGGATATGATAAATTTAAAGTTGATTTGAATTTATTATTTTTCATTAAGGGTTGATAATCATCTAGTTTATTAATTATATTTTTTAAAGGTTTAGTTATAGGTTGAAATGTATCTTCTAACAGATTAACTTTTTCCATTTCATTTAATTTTATATTTTTAAGTTTTTCCTTTAATACTGCTCTAGTATTTATAAGTTCTTTCATTAGATTTTTGTCCATGATTATGATTTTATTGGCTTCTGATCTGCCTTTTATCTGTTTCTGATCTGCCTTTTATCTGCTTTTGATCAGCTTTATATCAGCTTTTGATCAGCTTTATCAGCTTTTTATCTGCTTTTGATCTGCTTTTTATCTGCTTTTGATCTGCTTTATATCTGCTTTTGATCAGCTTAATATCTGCTTTTGATCAGCTTTATCAGCTTTTTATCTGCTTTTGATCTGCTTTATATCTGCTTTTGATCAGCTTTTGATCAGCTTTATCAGCTTTTTATCTGCTTTTGATCTGTTTTTATCTGCTTTTGATCTGCTTTTGATCAGCTTTATATCTGCTTTTAATCAGTTTTATATGCTTTTAATCAGTTTTATCTGCTTTTTATATGCTTTTGATCAGTTTTATCTGCTTTTTATATGCTTTTGATCAGCTTTATCTGCTTTTTATCTGCTTTTGAGCAGTTTTATCTGCTTTTAATCAGCTTTATCTGCTTCTGATCTGCTTCTGATCAGCTTTATAACTGTTTCTGATCTGTTTTTGATCAGCTTTATATCTAGCATCACCTTACAATTGAATAAAACTATTAAAACCTTTTCTATAACGTCCTTTATTAACTGAATCATCCTTACTTATAGTTAGAAAACCATATTTATCTTTCCAACATTCACTACAAATCATTGTAAATTTATTAAATGACATATCACCGATAACATGATCATTATAGATATGCCGTAAATTCATTTCATCTTGTTTAAATGCAATAATCATATTTGCATTATCACGTATTAAATGTTTTGGAATTTTCGTATATGTTTGACTCAGGTAAAAACAGTCGATTTGTTTATGTCTACCCATACAAAAATAATCTCGTATATTATCTTGTTTACCACAAATTACATCATCGAATATTATTAGTGAATATGGTTTTGCTTTTTCTGGACTTAAAACTTTATCATTTTCCGAGAATGTAAATAGATTTATGTCTTTGATTGGTTCAATCAATCTCTTAAGATAACAATATTTTGGTTGATATAATGATTTTGAATATATGTATATATTTTTAAAGCAAAGTCCATTAGGACTCTCTATGAGACTAATCATAACATTAGTCTTGCCACAATTAGATGGTACCACAATTAATGCTCGTATTGAATTAGGTAATAGAGTACTATGTCGACTTCTATCTATTTTTTTCTCTTCATTATCAACATTTCTAATTACGATTTGTTTAGATTGTTTAATTAACCGCATTTTAATGACTGATGAATTTTAAGTAAAACTAACCTTATATATCATGTATATATATATAAGAGATAAACACTTTTAGCTTTTTATTAATCGGTTAACATTCATAGATGAAGAATGGTAATAAAAAACTATAAAAACGAGAATAGTAATCAGTCTATAACTGGAAGTGGTTTGGTAAAAACGTTAATAAATAAATTACCTTTTGAATTACACTTACCGGGATATCAGTTTTGTGGACCTGGTACAAAACTTCAAGAACGCTTGGCAAGAGGAGATAAAGGAATAAATTTATTAGACGCTGCATGCAAGAATCACGATATTGCTTACTCACAATCAAAAGATTTAAATGAAAGACATAAAGCTGATAAAATATTAGCTGAAAAAGCCTGGCAACGAGTAAAATCTAAAGATAGTGATTTTAAAGAACGAGCAAACGCTTGGTTTGTTACGAATGCAATGAAGGCTAAAGTTAAATTTGGATTAGGTATGAATCAAACGCAAACAACTAAAACTAAAAAAAGTAAATCGAAGAAGAAAAATGTAAAAAGAAAGAGTCGAAAGGTGTGTAATAAAAAACTATTTTCAAACACCGTTAAAAATACATTAAAACAATTGAAAAAAGAAAATCCGAATAATATTCATGATGCTATTAAAATTGCGAAGAAAGCTGTTCATACTAATTTCAAGGGCAAGAGGAGATCTACTATTAGTGTACCGAGAGTAATTCCATTACCTAAAATTGGTGGATTTCTGCCATTAATTCCTGTCTTGACAGCATTATCAGCAGTAGGTGGTTTAGCTACAGGTGGATCAGCTATAGTAAAAGCTATAAATAACGTAAAAAATGGAAAAGAACAGCTAGCAGAAGCTAATCGTCATAATAGACATATGGAATCAATTGCTATGGGAAAAGGACTCTATCTAAAACCATATAAAACTGGATATGGATTATATTATAGTCCGGCTCCAAAAAACTTTTAAAAAGTCTACCCAATCGCCCCCTAACGGATATAGATGTAAAAAAATACTGTAAACAATTTAAACATTTTAGAGGTGTTTTCATGCGAGATTCTTTACCTAAAATTCCATTAAAACAAGAATGTGGTATTGTTAATTTAGATAACGTAAAAGGTGATGGAACACATTGGGTAGCATATTATAAAAATCATAATTATAAAGAATATTTTGACAGCTTTGGAGACTTGCAACCACCACTTGAAATCGTCAACTATTTAAAATTACCCATTGAATATAATTATGAACGACAACAACAATTCAATACATTTAATTGTGGTCACTTGTGTTTAAAGTTTTTGTATAATATATATAATTTAAAATGAAAAAATTTTTTAAAGTTTTTGTATAATAAATATAATTTAAAAATGAAATAAAAAGAAAAAATTGTTTAGTTTATATTTAAGTATATATTTTTTATTAATTCATATTATTTTTTTACATTACATTCTTATAAACTACTTAATCTATATTTACATTTAAAAAAATTTCATCATCATCATCATTCATAATTTCATTATATAAATTTGATGGAGAATTTATTTTATAATGTCCCCATGCATATGTGTTAATACCATTTTCTCTTATATATCTCTTATCATCTAAATAACTTAATGTTAGTTTACTTATATTTTGAGTATAAATTTGATGTAGCTTAGATTTAAATATATACATTTGATCATAATACAATTTTTTTTCTAATAAACATTTTCTAGTCACTTATTCTTAATTTATTAGTTACACATTGTTTAACTCCTTTAATTCTTTTAATTTCTTTATCACTTTGATCAATTTTAACAGAATACATTTTAGCTCTTAAACCAATGAATTCCTTAATAAGTTTACCATTACACTCATCCTTCATCATACCTAAAACTTTTTTATTAACAAGTGGTATATTGAATACATTATCTCTCGGATATACAGATGTATCAAAATGTGTGCTAATATCATTTTTAATATCATCATACAGATCAGTTGTTTTAATATCATAAATAAAAGAATCAGTATCCATATAATTGAGTCTAATGTTTTCTCGATATTTAGGTTTTATGTAATCATAATGAAAACTATACATTTTCCATTTTGATATTTCTAAAACTGAAATTCCTATATAAATAGGTTTATTATATTCAGTTTTAACTCTAGTCATTTGAATAGCATGCATATTTTCATGAATTTTTAATGAACTATGAAAATTTGGTTTAGCAATCAGAGCTCCTAAACGTTTACCTCTATTCTCCCATTGACATACTATTTTAATGTCTTTCCTCTTGTCAACATTTTCCATAGTTTTCCCATATACAGCATTATTCAACAATTTAAAAAAATTTTGTTCAAATGAATTTTTAGCTAGTGTTCTGTGATGGTTATTTAAATCAATATATTTTTTAAGCCAATTTGATTGATCGAATTGCAGAATTCTATGTATTTTCTTTAAAATTAACCCATGCTGAATACATTGCTGTAGATTACGATAATGTATTATGTAATTAAATTTCTTGTTTAAATCAGTTATAAGTTTTTTCTGTATCATAGTTTCAATTTTCTTATTTTCTGCACAAAAAGGAAAATCATTGTGATAATCATGTAATGTATATGGATATTCTAAATCCACTTCCAATATATAACCTAGTGGAGAATCTTCCTTTATGTTATTAACATTGAATTGTTCACAATTTTCAACCCATTTAAAATTTTTATAGGGGAGGTATTGTGACATTGCATAACCATATAAGTTATTTACATCTAAATATATTAAGTAATTTGATTCCTTGTTAGAATCATAATCACTAATATATTTATTATTAGCTACCGAATGTCTGTTAGAACATTGAACAATACCTCCCCTAATACCACGAACAACAAAATTCTATATGTTAATGTCAGTCAACAACTCTAATTCTATTTCAGTTGTTTTCAACATTGCGTCCCAAGACAGACCGGGAGCTGTATAATACTGACAGGGATCTAAATTGTAAATATTTTTACAAACTTTTCTAAAATTTTCAAAGATATCACAAAGTAAAAGAACATCAACTTTTAGATATAAAAGTAAATAGTCTTTTAAGGTTATACATTTAAAAGTGGTCCATACTTTTTGAGCATGTTCATAATCATCTACACTACATGATACATTAACAAGTTTATTAAAAAAGTTAACACGAGGCGGTAATTGTGTTTCTTCAAGACGACTCGCTGAATCTAAATAGTCATATGGAAAGACACCTTTACGTCTCATTAAATTAAATTCTTCGTCATTTGGATAAGATGATCGCACTACCGTTAAATCGCTATCGGATAAATAACTTGCTAATTTTTCTAAACTCGATGGCATAAATCGAAATGAATCGAGAAAACGTAATTCAATAGTATGTTTTTCAATTACTGAAATTTTCTTAGATATTGATACATATAATTCTTTATTTAAAGGAATTATTTTTATATCACCTTCAATAGAGGAAAGTTCTTTTACAAACAAATGACAATCATATGCTGAAAAATTATGGAAAAATATAGGAATGAAGTTTGCAAGTTGATATTCTAAATTACAATTGTTGTGAGCAGGACCTCTTGTGTGAATTTATCTGAGCAAACTGTTTTCGGTTCGATAAACAACTTTCAAGTACATTAAGATCTTTACCAGCAAATTCATAAAAACTCAACTTTTGCAGCAAGATGCGATGATCAATAATATCAAAAGCCTTCGTTAAATCAAAAAACACACCAATTACACCACTGTGACCTTCGTCAAGTCCCTTACAGATAAAGTTGGTAACATTAATCACTGCTTCTTCGGTACCACAGCCTTTTCTAAAACCATACTGGAACTCATTTAATAAATTGTTATTTTCCATAAAGGATGAAATTTGTTCATACAAAATTCGTTCAAAAACATTATCAATAACGGGTAAAACTGTAATTGGTCGAAATTGATCAACGGTATTAGCATGAATCATCTTTGGAATAGGAATGACTTTGTGAATCTTCAATATGTCTGGATATGATCCCAAGCTAATTATGTTGTTGAATATGTTCACCAGATAATGAACAAGCGTGTTCTTACTTTCTTTAATTATTTTAGAAGAAACTTTATCATGACCTGAACTTTTGTGTAATTTCAGGTTTTGTATAGTATTGAGAACCTCTTCAGGTGTTGTGTAGCTAAATTGAAATCTTACAGTAGTTTGAACTAACGTTGTTAAGGAGTTAAACGAATCTGAAGATAGTTGCTCTATTTGACACCTTAAATCTTTGACTGATTTTATAAAATAGTTGTTAAATATTTCTGCTTTGCGCAAATCACAACTAATAAGCTGACTATTTTCATCTCTAATGTTTATAGATTGTTTTGGACCTCTACCAAGAGTTTCATTTATAAATTTCCAGCTTTTTCTGGGATCATGCTGAATCTCCTTTAAATTATTATCGTAGTAACTGTTCATAGAGTCTTTGTATGCTTTTTTAATTATGTTACTGATTCTTCTTAGTCTCTCATTCAATTCTGCCTTATTAGAACATCTTCTTCGTTGTTTCAAAAGTTTGTGTTTATATTCTATAATTTTTAGCAAATTTCCATTAACCCACGGCGTGATTTCTTTCTTTAATAATTTTCTTTCTAATATTTCTAGAGAAGAGTTTGATATAGCCTCTTGTAAGCAGGATACTAAAGCTGACGTGTCATCTGAAGGATTAACTGATTGCAGTATTCTGGGTAAATTACTATCAATGTATAGTTTTACTTTGTTGTAATTACAATGTACAATCGGCTTCTCAACATAAGACCGGTTTACGTTTTCAAATTCTATTCTACAGGACATTAAATTATTAAATTCTATAGAAACTATATATAACGAGTTCTGAATGTTGCTGTATATGTGGTCTATCGACGATCCACTGATTGAGCGAGTGATTAATGAATGACAATTCCTAAAATCGTAATTATGCAGTATATTGACAAGATCATTTTGTGGATGTACTTCAAAACTGTTAATATTGGAATCACCCACAATAATACAGGGACTACGGCCATTTACACGGATTATATTCTCCAGAAATAATAAGAAGTTGCTTACGCTACACTTTTGCGATCTATAGAAAGTTAGCACTTTAATTGCTTTACTATTAAGTTTTTGATTTTCCAATGTTAAGCCCACTGATTCAACGGAATTGTTGCTCTCACAAATGTCACACGTATATTGTAGGTTATCTCGGATAAAGATAGATGTGCCTCCAAAACCATCAGATCTACAGCAATGCACACTATTATAGCCATATATGTTATAGATTTGAACAACATCCTTACAGATCCAGGTTTCTTGAACAGCAATAATACTTGGTAGCCTTGGTAGCATGAAAAGCATGGTTTTAAATTTATTAAATTTATCAATAGAAGAAATACTTCTCACGTTTATACTTATTATATCAAAATATTTGTTTTTATAAGTTTTTAAATAATTTTCATAAGATTTTAAAGAAAAAAAGTATTGATTATTTATCATAAAAGAGAATAAAGATTAAACAACAATAACAAAACAATAAACAACAGTAATTAAGGTTAATAAATAGCTTTAGGTGACAACTATATATCTTCTTCAGCTGCAACATCTGGAGCTTCATGACGTGATCGTCGACCTCTCGATGCAGTTGTAGCTTCTAATAGGAGATTATCGACATCGTCCTCATTATTAATACATTTAGGTCTGGACAATTCGCTCCTCTTTACAAAAACTTTTCCACCGGCACTGCACGATAACCCACATTCTTCAGAGATTTTGCGTGCTTAAACAATCTTAAAGTTTCCCGACTCAAACAGTCACGAACAAAGATGCGTTGGGTTGCTTCATTTTCTTTCATTACACATAGTGTTGTTGAACTGTTCGGACGTGTTATTTTTAGTGCGGCTGAATTTTCGGTGAAAAAATCGTAATAGGTGAAAAAGTGTAATAGGTCGAAATAAAACAAAAAAGTTAAAAAATAATTCGTAATAGGTAAAAATACCTACGATAAAAAAATAAAAAACATTAAAAAAATAAAAATAAGCAACATTAAAAATCGCATAAAAACTGTATGAGTGTTCCTCTCAGATGTAATTCTGAGAAAGAGCTTAGCTCGACTAGAAAATCTTTATGGATTTCTGAGGAAGAATCCTTAAAAAAATCTGTGGAGAATCTTCTCACTACAAGAGCCGTAGAACGGCGCCGTTCCTGTTCGCCCAATATAGTGATTTCATCAGATGATAAAACATCAACATCTTCTACATCAAAAAGCGCAGTCAAACCTAGAAAACAAGTCACACAGTTCTTAAGCGACAGAGGAGCCCGACATCTGCTCAAATATCATCAAATTCAAAAGCTCCCAAGACCGTGAGTATTGACAATCCAAATGATCAAAACAGGTTTGCTCTCCTCCAGACGGATGATCCAGAACTTCCTAAAAAGACGTTTAAGCCCCCACCAATTTATCTGAGAGAGCCCACTTCCAGTAAATTGGTACAAGGAATTGTTTCGGTAATAGGTGAAAATATGTTTAGCGTAACCTCAATTAAACATGGAAATATCAGCGAAACCAAAATTCAAGTGAAAAAGGAAGATGATTTTCGAAAATTGTCCAACCAGTTGGAGAGGGAGAGTAGGGATTTCTATACCTACCAGCTGAAAAGCGCAAAAGGACTCCAAGTAGTTCTAAAGGGTATAGACCCAGATGTTGATCCTGTCGAGATAAAGACTAGTTTAATGGAAAATGGCTTCAAAATTAAGAGCATAACGAATATTAGAAACCGTGAAAAGATTCCTCAGCCGATGTTCAGGGTGGAATTGTAACCTGAAGATATCGTCTTAAAGAAAAACGAGTCCCATCCCATCTACAATCTGATTTACCTCCGGCATCGGAGAATCACCGTGGAAGAACCGCATAAGCGTCAGGGACCCGTCCAGTGTCTTAATTGTCAAGAATTTGGTCACACCAAAGCGTATTGTAAATTGCCGTCAGTTTGTGTTGCGTGTGGGGAACTACATACAACTGCTCAATGTGATAAGTCGAAAACTGACTCAAAAATCAAAAAATGCAGTAACTGCGGAGGTAATCATACCGCAAATTATAGAGGTTGTCCAGTTTACACTCATTTGAAAGGCATAAGGACCAACAAGACGTCAGTATTACCTGATCATCCTCAACAGCCTAATTTTGCATCGAGTAACAATTTTCCTCAATTGTTACGGCCCACTAGTCACGTAAACGTGCCTAGTTCTAGACAAGTTTCTTACGCTAACGTGGTTAAATCTAATATGCCAGGTTTGGAGCAGGAACCTAAATCACAATATTACGAGCCTAATATTAACACTCTAGAGACTACTTTGCAGACACTTGTCCAAACTATGAACACTTTTACGACCACTATGACATCCATGATGCAGGAAATGCTGAAAATGCAATCCACTATCTTGCAAGCCATTTTAAAGAAATGATTTATTTAAAAATTTGTTTTTGGAACGCGAACGGCCTCCGCCAACATAAAAACGAACTGGAATACTTCCTGATGGATAAGCAGATTGATGTTATAATGATTGCTGAAACTCACTTGACGTCGACAGGGTACTTAAAAATTAATGGCTACGTGTTGTACGATACTAAAGATCCCCGCGGAAGAGCTTGTGGAGGTTCGGCAATTCTTATAAAGAACAGAATAAAACATTATCTAATGAATAACATAAGTGAGGATTACCTCCAAGCAACAAATATTTGCATTGAATTCTGTCAATACAAATTTGTTTTATCATCGATTTATTCTCCGCCTCGATTCTCAATAAAAGAACACCAATACAATACCATAACTTCTTTAATTCCCTTGGAGCTAGATTTTTAGTTGCTGGCGACTTTAACGCCAAACACACATTTTGGGGTTCACGTCTGGTAACCCCAAAGGGTCGCGTACTCTTCAACACCATTGCTCAAATGGGCTTAGATGTACTCTCAAGCGGACATCCCACCTACTGGCCGACGGACCGACGGAAGATTCCCGATGTTATTGACTTTGGAGTAGTGAAAAATATCCCTGTAGAATGGATGCAAGTGGATCCTTCATTAGACTTGTCCTCAGATCACTCTCCTACTATCATTTCAATGCATTTCCCTCAAGTGTGTGGCTCTCCATTTAGAAACATGACTAAGACCCGAGTAAGCTGGATAAAATACAAAAAGTATTTAAGTTCTCATTGCACGGAAAATATTGTGTTAAGAACTACCGACGATATCGATTGGCAACTTTACCGAGGACCTTCGACGAGCTGTGCATCACGCTTCCACTTATCACGTTGAATGTAGAAATAGGACAAACAGAACTTATTTATCTGAACTCGAACATCTCCTATCAGAAAAAAGAAGAATGAGAAGAGAGTGGCAACTCCACAGGTCTCCTGAACTGAAAGCTAGGCTACGGGTATGCAGAGATATACTAAGACATTTCTTAGAAACCCAAAGAACGGCTTCACTTAGATCCTACTTGGAGGGTCTTGATAGTACCCCACAATCTGACTACTCGTTATGGAGGGCGGCAAGAGGTTTAAAAAGACCAGTGAGAGGAAAACCTCCTTTGCGAAATCCGACTGGTGACTGGGCTAGAAACGATTCCGAGAAAGCGACATTATTTGTTAACCATTTAAGAAATGTGTTTACTAAAAACAACTCAAATAACGTATCTGATTTGCCACCACTCGTTATTAGACCTCCTGTACCTCTAAGACTAAACTTTGGTGATGTCCAAAGCGCTATTGGTACTCTGAACCTTAGAAAGGCTCCAGGTATGGATAACATCAGCAATAAAATGCTTGTGGAGTTACCTCGTGTAGCTAGAAGAATTATCCTCTTTATCTTCAACGCTATTTTACGCCTAGAATACTATCCTGCAGATTGGAAGGTGTCTATGATCACTATGATTCCTAAGTCAGGGAAGGATCACACCAAAGTAGAGTCATATTGGCCAATTAGCCTACTGCCGACAATTTCTAAACTGTTCGAAAAATTGTTAATGACTAAGTTGATTCCAATTCTGAACGACACTGAATGCATTCCTAATCATCAATTCGGCTTCAGAGCTAAACACAGCACCATCGAACAAACACACAGATTGGTAAATGTGATAAGAGGGTCGTTTGAAGACAAAAAATACTGCTCCGCCCTTTTCATTGATGTGTCCCAAGCGTTCGACAAAGTTTGGCATGACGGTTTAATGCACAAAATAAAATTAACTCTGCCTGCTAACACCCATAAACTTATGGAAAGCTATTTATACGGTCGCAAATTTAAAATCAAAGAAGGCAATTTTTTAAGTCCCGCTCAGCCAATTGAAACAGGTGTGCCACAGGGTAGCATACTGGGTCCTACTTTATATTTGATTTATGCCTCCGACATGCCGTCAGACCCCAAAATCCACACGTCAACTTTCGCAGACGATACAGCCTTTATTAGCGTTCATAAGGACCACCAAGTAGCATCACAGAATTTGCAGAATTATGTTTATAAACTAGAGAATTGGCTAGAGCTTTGGAAAATCAGGGTTAATGAACAGAAATGTATTCATATCACTTTCACATTGCGAAAAGAAACTTGCTCGTCCATCAGAATAAATAACCAAATTATTCCGCAACACAATGAAGTCAAATACCTCGGAATCCACCTCGATCGTCGTTTAACCTGGAAATCTCATAGTGACGCAAAACTTACACAGATGAGATTAAAAGCAGTGCAACTTAATTGGCTAATCGGCAGAAATTCTACATTAAAGTTAGATTGCAAACTTTTGTTGTACAATGCAATTCTAAAGCCAATCTGGTGTTATGGAATTCAATTATGGGGTACTGCCTCAGCATCCAACATTGAAAAAATTCAAAGGGGTCAAAATAAAATTCTACGTATAATTACTGCAGCTCCATGGTACGTTAAAAATTCTCGAATTCACAAAGATCTAGGCATTCCTTTGGTGAAAGTCGAATTTACAAAATACGCCTCAAAATATGTCAGCAAACTTGAACACCATCCAAACCCACTTGCACGAGACATCCTTAACTTTAGTGGCCATGTTCGGTTGAGAAGGAGGGATACCCTTGCTTTAACTCAAACGCAAAACAGATGACTGGATCAGTGGATGTAAATTTTTTGTAGTATCATAATATTTTGTCTAGCACTGGCTGGACTTATTATTTTCTTTTAGTATTAAGATTCGAAAACTTATTGTCATTTCAATATCTGAAGATTCAATAAATAAATATAATGTATTATAAAAAAAAAAAAAAAATTTTCTTTCAACTTTGGCTTTACTGACATCATCATGTCCTTCGATTTCTTGGAATTGAATTTCACAATCACCATTTGTTTTTTATTTTCATTACTTATGTTACTGTTTTTGTTTCCTATAAAATATGCATCATCTATAGTTTCGGGTTGTAGCTTTACACCAATATCGCTGGTTAACTTCAGCACAGTATCTATTGCCGACGATCCAGATGTCACCTCTAGACCACTAACAATACAGTCATTTTTAACACGCTGATCATTTAAGTACTTTATTGAGTCTTTTAAATTTTTAACTTCAGCTTTCAGCATTTTATTTTCTTTTTGCATGACATCTATTTTCCTCTTATTTTCTTGAACTCCCTTAATGATTTCATCTAATTGTTTTGACATAAAAGTCATTGTTTCAGTCAACACAGCCAGCTGATCCAATTTTTTTAATTCTCTTTTGATTTCATTAAGCTCATGTTTAATATTACCACTACTATCACACAGATGACATGTATATTCTTCATCTTCATTTTGTAAAAAGAAATCGTACTTGCGTTTATCTAATGTTGTACAAAGTACATGGTAAACGTTGGTGCACTTGTCACACTCAATAAAATCGTCTTGTTCTTCATTCACCACGAATTTGCATTGACCACAAAGTTTTTTATTATTTTTAACACTGCGACGAATTTTATTCATTCTATTTTATATGATTGAATCGCTTTATACTTTGTTTATTTCGCGAAAGAAAAAAATGTTTTTAACTCGCAATTATTATTTTAATTGGTGTTTTGTTTAAATTTAATAAAAACTTGCAGAGCAGAAAAAAAACACAACTTGTCACGACAGAGCTGCCAACTTTAACTTTCCGATGCTAGTGTGAATGCACTACACTGTTAACAGCTGTTGTATATAAATTAATACAAGTGGTATAAGAACGTATGGAATGGAACACTGATCTTAGTAAATTGAAAACAAACGAATGAGACAACAAAGAAAAATTTGAGAAAATATTAATATTTCTTGTGTAATTTTAATAGAATTAAAATTATTACAACGATAATAATACCGGCGGCAATACGAATTATAAATAAATTCTTTATTTGTCTCTCAACAACAAAAGAGACCAAATTATATGTGCGTGTGTGTGTATGTATGTTTATTAACACAATTAACACTTTCACTTCTAAGGGTGGTTTATTTTTTATAAAATATTAAATAAACAAATTGTTTCACAAACTTTAAAAGTGTAAAAAATATTTCTTGTGTTCGACTTGCAAAGCGAATTAATAATTTTTGATTAAATTACAAAAATCTCTTAAATTTTATTAAATTAAAAATTTAAGGTTATATATAACACAAATATTTTTTACACTTGTTACCTCTGGTTCAGTTTCGGAATTACTCCCCTGGTTTCTCTCAGCTCTACAAATGATACAGCCGCAACGACGAGGCATCAGGAATACTTTGGAGAATTGATGAATATGCCCAGTGGTCGTAGAATGTATTGTTGCTATTGTTTGTTTGTTTTTAATTTTTATGTTTATTCGTTTAGTGTTTTGTGTTTTATATGTGTGTTTTGTTTTATTTATGTTATTTAATAGTTTGTAATAACTTTTGTTTTACACAACACTTGTTGTTTTTTATTGTTTGTTTTTTAAACAACACTTTTTTAATTGTTTTTTGATTTAAATTAACTTATTAAATCACTGTGTTTTTATTAATTTCACTAGTCCCTGCTCGGGCGCCAAAATGTTTATCCAAGATTTTTTGGATATTTTTTAAATTAATTAAATTGTAATTTAAATTTTAAAAATGGGCACTTGGTGAACTTCAAAAATAAAAACACGACCGAATGGTTTTGATTCAAATTTGCAAGTGTTTATTTTATATATGTACAAAAAAAGCCTACTTTTTCTTAAAACTACTTTTCAGCAAACCCGTTACACTTTACATTGTAAGCTGTAAGGGTTTACAACTTATATTAAATTTTTATTATTTTTAAGTTTAAGATAGATATTTTGAATTCATTTATTATTATTATTATAATTATTGTTATTATTATTAAAATACATAAGTATATAATTAATACGACCCAACACTATTCTAAATATAACATGGAAAGTTCCACATGTTCAACTTGATGACACTCACAAACTACAAATGTTTAAAATAATCAACAATCGTCAACCATTAAATATATCATTTAGAAGTTGGGATATGCACTATTATCCTACACTTCCAACAAATACAACCGTCTTGTGGAATGTTAAACTAACCAACGAAAACGAAAGACCACGTTTTCTGATTTTAGGTTTTCCAAATAGTGAAAAAAAATTCATACATTGTGATCTGTCTGACATAAAAGTATACCTAAATTCAGAAACTTATCCATATGATGATCTAAATCTTAAATTTGATAGAAATCGGTTTGCTCTATTATACGATATGTATTTAAAATTTCAACAAAGCTATTATTTTCGTAATCCTCAACCATTGTTGACACTTGAAAAATTTTAAATTTTGGCGCCATTAATAGTTCTGGATGTGACTCATCAAAATGAAACGGTTAAAACAGGACCAATAGATATACGTATTGAGATTAAAACTCTAAAAAATATGCCAGCTGATACATCTGCATATTGCATAATTATACATGATAAAATGTTTCAATACATTCCTCTCACAAATGAAGTAAAAAAACTATTGTAAAAACTCTAATATATACATATATAAAACTTTTGTTCCAATAAAATATTAATTTTGTCTTTAAAAAAAAAATACATTGTTTTTCTAATTATCTTTTATTTTTAGTAGTGGTAAGTTATTAATTTTTATTACGCAATATTGTGAAATTAAACAGTTAATATAGTAACTATTAATATTTTAAACTTAATACTTACTGTTTTGAATATAACACTTTTATTTAAAGAGATGCACTATACTTTAATGGTAGAGGAACAAGTGAAGCGTATAAAACAAGTCTAGTATTTGAATTATCATCAAATGATATAAATATTAGAACAACTAACATTAAAGATTATTCACAAACAGTACACATTAGTATTCAGTAATAAAACGTATAGTCATCAACATGATACTAAAAGATATATACAAGTTCTTAAAAACATTTTATCATTTAATTTCGGAGCAGGATAAAACTAAACTTCTAAACATTCAATCACAACTAGAATATATACAAAATTTGTTAATAATAACTAACAAACATGGTGAACATTTTGAAGATTGTGCATGGGCTGATGAAAATACAACATGTGGACCGGACACTTGTCGATGTAACAACTATAAACATAGAAAGAGGGAAGCAGAAGAAGAAGCTAAAAAAATTATAAATTTTTACTATTTAATAAAATGTAAAAATTGCACTTTTAATAAAATTTAAATAAAACACAAAATAAAATTTTTTAAATACAAAAACATTTTTATTCTATATCACATTCTGTAAATGATTTAAACAAAATATAATATTTGATATTATCAAACAGTACTCCATCTTCTTGGAGGCTTGGAGCAAGTGCTCTCTTCCCCAGCAGTAATTATTTTTATCTTAATTTCTTTCATCCTGGAATCCCATTCCATCCATAAGTTTTCAATATGAGGCTCTAGGTTTTCAACTAGAACATTATTTATTAGGATTTCCTCAAAAATTATTTTAAATCCCTTTTCTTTTCGAGCCCTCGAAAAGAATTTCGCACTGTTTTCCAGGGCTCTTTCAAATTCCTCGTTCAGCCATAACTTCAGTGAGGATTTTAATTTTAAATTGCAGACACAGTTTACACACATATTACTTGATATTAAAATTTTTTAAAAAATACTACTAGAAATATTTTCAAACTTATCCTTTTATAGTACAATTTTCTTATTGGAAAAAATTCTTACAGTTCCTATTAGAATATTTAAGAATATTCATCAAAACAAAACATAAAAAATATTTTTCAAAACAAAACTATAAAAATACATAAATCGGGATTGATTTAACAAATCAAGTGTCATTGACATTGATTCGTTATTATATGTTTGTTCATTTTAATCCTATCAAATTTTCTTTGCATAATTAATATAAACATATATACTTAATTAACTCTCCCTTGAATGCTTGACAACATTTCTCAGTTTATATTGTAATCTTTAAAAAGTATGTTATAAACAAAAAAAGAATCTGTTAATGCAAGATCCTTACTTAAAACAAAACATTAACCCACAACAATAACAACAACATACATCAACAAAGAATGCTTATTAATATTTACTAAAAACATACATACACACACACACACACACTCCAACGCATAAATCAAACTCAAATTAATGATCAACAAATTTCATTAAATAAACAAAAGAATGAAAAAAACATAAAACTGCAACTAAAGCAAATAAAAAACAAACACTTACGCTAACCACAACTATATCCAGGCATGGTAGCACCAATACAATACCACATTCATAAAACACAAACACATTTTACACTAACTATTTCATTTGGAAAACGTATTCTCAGTTTATATTATAATCTTTAAAAAGTATGTTATAAACAAAAAAAGATTCTGTTAATGCAAGATCCTTACTTAAAACAAAACATATGGAAGAGGAAACCTTAAAAGAAATAGATTAATACTGAATAGTCCTACATATAATATCAAAACCCAGCGTATACTAAAATCATCATCATCGTATATAAACGAAAAACCTTCAAATTCATCACAAGCAAAACAAAGATATATATCTAATAGAAAAAATAAAAGTAAACTAAAATTGTCATCATATATAGAACCTTTATCTTCTTCACATTTAATTCAAAATGATTCTAATTTTCAAAAACAAAATCCTACAAACCATACACATAATATGAGCGTTGGAAATGATTCAGTAAAGATGTTAAGCAGACCCAAACGAAAAAACCCTTCTAGCCCCATAAAGTAGATTCGATGAAAATAATATTAAAAAAAATAAAAACACTCATTTATTTTCAAAACGAAAGAGTCAATCACAACTAAATAAGGATGAAAAAAGAATTAAAATCAATAATAGTAATACAAATAAATCTTCACTTATTGATAACATAAAATTATTAATGAAAAATGGAATGTTAGATAAAGTTTATGGATTTAATATAGATCAAACTGGAAACTGGCGATATGGAGCAAATAAATTAAAATTTAGTAAAAATAACAACGCTTTATATATAGGAGATGAAAGAATAATAATTACACCAGGATTATTTAAATTATTAATTCACTCTAAACCTTTACATTATACTAAAATCGATTTAAAAAAATATAAAAATATTATATCTAATATAAATGTACACAAACGTAACTATCAATCAATCAAATAAACAAATTAAAGGTACAAAATCATTTAAATATCAACGTGTTATAAAAAATGTATTTAATGAAAAGTTCAATATTCTAACAAAAGGTAGTATATTATTAAAATCAGTAGACAATAGAAAATCAGACTATATATATATATATTGGGATGATCCTAATGAATTAGTCAACAGACTACGTTTACTTATTGCATCGACAGGTGCTGGTCATAATAATCATTAAAACGAAATAATTTCCATTATTGAGGAACTAAAAGTAGCTAATATAATTTGCTAATAACAAACGGAAAATGAGTTATATTAATAAATTTGGAGAAAATTTAAATGCACGTCGAAAAGAAATCGTTAATGATAAATTAAATATTTTTTTTTTTTTTTTTTTTTTTTTTTTTTTTTTTATAACCTTTATTTATTTATTGAATCTTCATATAATGAAATGACAATAAGTATTCAAATCTTAATACTAAAAAGAAAATAATAAGCCCAGCCAGTGCTAGACAAAAATTTTATGATACTAAAAAAATTTCACATCAACTGATCCAGTCATCTATTTTGCGCTTGAGTTAAAGCAAGGGTATCCCTCCTTCTCAACCGATTATGGCCACTAAAGTTAAGGATGTCTCGTGCAAGTGGGTTTGGGTGGTGTTCAAGTTTGCTGACATACTTTGACGCGTGTTTTGTAAATTCAACTTTTACTGATGGCACGCATAGATCTTTGTGAATTCGAGAATTTTTAACATACCATGGAGCTGCAGTAATTATACGTAGAATTTTATTTTGACCCCTTTGAATTTTTTCAATGTTTGATGCTGAGGCAGTACCCCATAATTGAATTCCATAGCACCAGATTGGCTTTAGAATTGCATTGTACAACAATAGTTTGCAGTCCAACTTTAGTGAAGAATTTCTGCCAATTAGCCAATTAAGTTGCACTGCTTTTAATCTCATCTGTGTAAGTTTCGCTTCAATATGATAATTAAATATTGATATATTAAAAGTACTTGATGTTAGTATAAATAATGAATGTTTTGATCTTATATATTTGTAGGACAGGACGACAACATCTAATAAATCTTCTAGTTCAATTCCCTAAAAAAAGAAAATATATAAGAATACAAGCAAAACTATTTTATGCTTACCACAATTTTACTTGAAATTGTGTTGTAAGTTTTGATTGCTGGATTTATGTGAAGTTGACATTGATGGTGTAATACTTGCAACATATTCAGAATAACATCTGAGGTTAATATCCTACAAGATCTCAAAATAAAACGTTTTAGTTTTTGACAGTATTGTAAAAGTTGGAAAGCACACTGATTGCTGATAAAATAGCAGTCCCTAATATAAAGTCCACTTCCAGAAATCACTTAAATGTATATTTTCTTAAAAATGTTGGTATTCAAAAAAAATTTGACACAAATAAGTTTCTTATATACAGATATATACGGTTCATAGTTAGTCGAAACTCTTAATGAACTCTATTAATTTATAATCAGTTATTAATTGTTCGTTATATGGATAACATTTAATAATTAATAATTTCATTTTTATAAAGATAAATTAAAAATGGTTACATCATCTGAACTAAAAGAGCTGTTGGATAAATATAGTAACCGTATTGATCATAATCATATAAATTTCTTTCTCAAAATGATCAATGAATTGCGAATGTATAATAACATTATATTTCAATAACAATATTCACAAATATGACTGTAAAAATATTCAAATGGAATCGTTTAATATATGTGCTTGTAAATCATATAATAATCAATATATATTAACAATAAAGCTTTATAATTTATACAAACGTATTTTTAATTTTCCTCCAGAAAAAAAAATAAAAAAACAATATAATTTTAATTTTAAAACAAATAATTTTAGTATTAAGATTTATTGTATTTTATTTCTCATGCACATATATAGTAATAATAAAATAAACAATACAAATTTATATTAATGATTTTCAATGATTGGGATTGCTTTCATAAAAACACGATCACCAGAGTGCTTTATTATTTGTAGAACTTCTATCTTTTTTCTACATTGAGGGCATTCATTTGTTCTCAGCAATCTATAACATTTTTTACAGATTTGGTGACTGCAATTTGGGAAATAAACATCTCTTCCTGGAATGTTATCTTCCAAACACACCGGACAGCTATATAACTTTCGATAAATTACTTCGAATTCGTTTTTTGGTTTAATTTTTTCATATACTGATACTCTATGCTTTTTGTATTCTTTGTATATTTGCTTTGCCTTTTGTATTATTTTTTTCAGTTTTCTCTCCTTTTCTAAGGAAATTAAATATTCCTCACGTTTTTGTTCTAACTCATGTACTCGTGCTTTTGCTATATCTATTTGAGTTTGTAGTACACTACAAAACTCATTCTGAAGATTTGTATATTCCCCATTTATATTAGTCTCCATGCCTGAAGTAGAATCGGAATCTGAATCTGAATTAATATTGATTGCTTCTATTTCTCCTTCATCATCATCGTCATCACCATCACTATCATCGTTGAGAACAATTGGTGTATTATTTACAATTGAGTCACCGTTCAACGGAATGTTGGGTAAAACCTCAACTAGTTGACCCGGTTCCAAAAGCTGAGTCTCCTCATCATCAGTTAAGGCAAACATATTTCTGCTCATTATTAAATGTTTCAAGAAAGACTAATAAAAAATATTTTTAAATCTATCCCTTTTATATTAGGTATATTTTTTCTTATTGTAAAATAATAGTTCTTGCCTTTCTTATCAGAATGTTTATTTGAATATTTCTTAAAACAAAACCCAAAAAAATATATTGTTATGAGTACAAATTGGGATTTAGTTGATAAATCAAATGGACAACATCAACATAATATTAAAAAAAAAATCAAAATATTGTATACATTATCCCATAAACAATACAATGAAAAAAAGCCCAAAACTGCAACTAAAGCAAATAAAAAAACTAAACAAAACAAACACTCACTTCTGTTTTTTATTAAGAAGTGGTATATTGTATACATTATCTAATAAACAAAACAAACAATCAAACACCAACACAATACCACATTCACAAAACATTTTGCACCAAAGATGGAAAACGCAACACTCACTTTTAACGCTTTCTTATTTAAAAAACATTTACCTCAACGATGGAAAACATAACACCCCCCCCCCCCCTCATCACACCACCCATCTTCAAACACCCTACTCACACTCCCCCTACTAATCATTTAACAATTATATACTCCCATCCAACAAACAGCTCTCCTACTCACACCCCTCCTACTCAAACACCCTACTCACAGCCCCCCTACTCATCATTTAACAATCACATACTCCCATACAACAAACACCCTACTCAAACACATTACCTTATTCAAACACCCTACTCACACCCCTCCTACTGTTTTACTATTTAATAAAATGTAAAAACTGTATATTTAATAAAATTTAAATAAAACAAAAAAATATATATTTTTTTCTTTTTTACTACTACTTTTTTTACCTACTCACACCCCCCTACTCAAACACCCTACTCACAACCCCCCTACTCATCATTTAACAATCACATACTCCCATACAACAAACACCCTACTCAAATACCCTACTCACACCCCTCCTACTGTTTTACTATTTAATAAAATGTAAAAACTGTATATTTAATAAAATTTAAATAAAACAAAAAAATATATATATTTTTCTTTTTTACTACTACTTTTTTTACCCACTCACACTATATGAATATGTCATATTCATTTTGTACTTAATGCTAACATTACATTTTGTTCAAGTGGAACAATTAGTAAATAAAATCGGAATATGTTTATACTTATGTGTATGTTAGTGTGTAGTGTTTGTTAGTAGAATTCCTTTGTTGGGTTAATAGCTGAGCATTGAATATGTATGTTTATATGTTTAGTGTTTATAAATATGTATGTGTGGTTGTTAGTGTTCTTATATTAGGGGTATAGTTGTTTACTTATGTTAGGGTGACGTAACTCGCGCAATAAAAAAATCAAATTAATTCAATAAACAAAACAATGAAAAAAACAAAAACTGCAACTAAAGCAAATAAAAAAATTAAACCATTTCAATAAACGAAATAAAACAAACAGTTTACTCCAACGATGGAAAACGCAACACCCCCTCCCCCCTCCTCAAACACCCTACTCGCACACAACACTAACTCCAACAATCAAAATTTTACCATTACACTCATCCTTCATCGTCTATAAAAACTTTTTTTATTAAGAAGTGGTATATTGTATACATTATCCAAAGTAATAAATTTACAAAGAATTTAATTGTGAAAAAAAAGATATTAAATAATATGTCATATTCATTTTGTAGTTAATGTTAACATTGCATTTTCTTCAAGTGGAACAATTAGTAAATAAAATCGGAATATGTTTATACTTATGTGTGTGATCTTATTATATGTTAGTGTGTAGTGTTTGTTAGTAGTATTCCTTTATTAGGTAAATAGCTGAGCATTTAATATGTATGTTTTTATGTTTAATGTTTAAAAATATGTTAGTTAGTGTACTTATGTTAGAGTATTAAAAATTTTAAATATTGTTTACATTATCCAATAAACAAAACAAACACACACTTATACTAACCACAACTAGGGAAGGAAACAGCAGCACAATACCACATTCACCAACCAATACTACTCACATATCAAACAAAATTTCACGCCTCCCCGACTCACACATTACCTATCAACACACACACATACCTTTCATGTCAAATCCAAATACTCTACTTGGCATAACTTCCCCGCATGCTCCCAAATTTGTATGGAAATGCTCTGCGCGAAGGTACATAAACATACTACTCTGATAATCGTCCTGACGTCGACCCTGAAACTCTAACTGTGCAAGAAACCCAACGATTGATTGAAGAATATCCTGTAGTAGTGAGTCGTCAATTTATGATCCAAGTGTCTGCAATTATGAAAGTTTTAAGGAATAGCGATAAAGTGTTTGGGTCTAAAGTCAAAGATTTCTGGTGGCGAATAGAATTCCAAAATCGAGGAAGCCCACATCTTCACATGGTCGTCTGGCTGGAATATTGCCTTAAATTCGACACTCCTGAAGGTTTACAACACATCGACAAACCCTGTTCCAACTAGTAAAAAAGTGTCAGACACATCGACACACCGTTACTTGCAAAAAAAAAAACTCAACGGTTAATTGTCGATTTGGTTTCCCTAGACAAGAATGTTCAGAGACTAAAATAGTTGCTCATTCTTCAGAAGAGTTTGTTCGAAGTAACGGACGCATTGTTTTGCTGAAAAGGCGCAAAGAAGATAAATAAACAATTATAACCCAACACTTTTGAGGTTCTGGAAAGGTAACATGGACATTCAGCCGTGCGGTAGTAATGAAGCAATTGCATATTATATAGCAAAATATGTATCAAAAACAGAACCTGCTGGAGTCGAACCAACAGTTGCCAGAGCCATTAGAGAAATCAACAGAGAAAACTCTACTACTTCAACTAAATTGTTTAAGATCTGTATGCGGATTCTAAAAGAAAGACAAGTATCTTCTTGTGAGTGCGCTTACCGATTGTGCCACTTACCGCTGCGTGAGAGCTCTCGAATAAGTGTTTTTCTAAACATTCGCAAACCGGAGCAAAGATATAAAGTCATCAGGTTCGATGAACACGGAACAGCAGTTGGATACTTTACTAATATATTTGAAAGATATGAGAAACGTCCACTTGTACATCCGGACTACGATTTCGAAAACATGTCTCTGATGGAATTCACCATGCTGTTTGAAGCCGATTATCCGAAGAAAAAGATTCCTGATGATTAAAATGTGGACAATGATTTTCACATTGAAGAAGAAGAAGACGCTAATCCAAGATTGATAATTTTGACTGACAACACAAAAATGCGCAAGCGAAGTCGACCAGCAACCGTGCGATTTCCTTACTTCAAAGCAGCGACGGACCCAGAAAACTTCTACTACAGCTTACTTGTTCAATATTTACCATATCGAAAGGAAGATATTGTAGAACAGTGATGCCCAAGGTAGTAGTATTGGGGAGAGTGACAAAATAACACTGGAAGAAAACAATTTGATATTCATTTTATTTAGTCGTCAGCGAGAAAACACATGTGTTGTCATTTTTTTCTGTTTCTTAATTTAACAATAGGGAAATATAAAATTAATGTATGTACATATTTTACTAATACTCTTGATGAATGAATTGATAGATATGTACATATATATATAACACATACATATATAATTTATATGTGTGGACATCTGGATAGTTAGATATATATACATATTTCGAAATAAAAAGATTCTTCGAAGTGTTTATAAATTTTCCCTCAATTAATCATTGTCCTATTTGCAATTAAAAAGTAATGAAATCTTCCATGTTGATACTCTTATTGCAATTACGCAGTAAAAGTATATTTCTCAAACTAGAATAATTCAGCTTATTGCGTGTTTTTTGAGCAAATATAATTCAGTCTCGATGACGATTAAAATGTAATCATTAAATATATTTCCTTTTTGATTTCCCTTGTTTGGTCCAAAAATATTTTAATAATATTAATTTTCTATTATCTTGAATCATAAGTTCTGTAAGTGTATTTTGTCTCTCCCACTCAACATGCTGATTTCCTATTGGTTGATTGACGATCAAACAAAAGAGCGTAAGTATACGTGTGAGTTTAATTTGCTGATATCAGCCACTACTGGGCATCTATGTTGTAGAATGACTTCGATTCAGCAAAACATGCTTTCCTTGCAAAAGAAGAACACTTGAAGACCACTAGTGCTCACATAGATGTCTACAGACAACGAGACAAGCAATTGGAAAACGCTTTCATTCAGGTACATGCGTTCCAAGTATTAGAGTCATACGAACCGGCTGAAGATTTTGACGAAGTGGATGTTCCTGCAGATCACCAAATGGAAGATGATGAATTCATGAAACTTCGGAATGCTATGAATTTTGGGCAGAAAAATCTGTACAATCGCATAACGCAAAGTATCGAACAACAGTTGCAGGGATCAAAGGAACGAGAATATATTTTCATTACTGGTGGAGCTGGAACTGGGAAACCTTAACCCTTACTGTATTAAAAAATCAAATCAATCGTTCTTACGGTAAATTTCATATTATGTATTGTAGTAGTATGTTTATGCCGGTTCGGTGACACTTTTTCCATACAAATTTGGGATCATGCCTGGATGGGAGTATGTAATTGTTAAAATGAATTTCTTATTGTAAAATGTGTTTGGTGAATGTGGTATTGTGTTGATGTTTTCCATCCCTGGATATAATTGTGATTAGTATAAGTGAGTGTTTGTTGGATGGGAGTATGTGATTGTTAAAATGAATTTCTTATTGTAAAATGTGTTTGTTGAATGTGATATTGTGTTGGTGTTTCCATCCCTGGATATAATTGTGGTTAGTATAAGTGAGTGTTTGTTGGATGGGAGTATGTGATTGTCAAAATGAAATAGTTAGTGTAAAATGTGTTTGAGTAGGATGTTTGAGTAGGAGGGTGCGAGTAGGGTGTTTGAGGAGAGGGTTAGAGTAGGGTGTGAGAGTAGGGTGGTATTACGTTTTCTAAATGAAATAGTTAGTGTAAAATGTGTTTGTGTTTTATGAATGTGATATTGTATTGGTGTTACCATGCCTGGATATAGTTGTGGTTAGCGTAAGTGAGTGTTTATTTTTGTTTGTTTTTATTTGCTTTAGTTGCAGTTTTATGTTTTTTCATTGTTTTGTTTATTGAATGAAATTTGTTGATCATTTATTTGAGTTTGATTTATGCGTTGCAGTGTGTGTCTGTGTGTGTATGTGTGTGTTTGGTAAATATTAATAAGAATTCTTTGTTGAAGAGCATTTGTATGTTGTTGTTATTGTCGTGTTTTGTTGTATGTTTTGTTTTAAGTAGGGATCTTGCATTAACAGAATCTTTTTTTTGTTTATAACATACTTTGTAAAGATTATAATATAAACTGTGAAATGTTGTCAAGCATTCAAGGGAGAGTTAATTAAGTATATATGTTTATATTAATTATACAAAGAAAAATTTGTTAGGATTAAAATGAATAAACAAATAATAACGAATCAATGTCAATGACACTTGATTTGTTAAATCAATCCCGATTTATATATTTTTATAGTTTTGTTTTGAAGAATATTTTTTATGTTTTGTTTTGATGAATATTCTTAAACATTCTAATAAGGAACTGTAAGAACTGTTATTTTACAATAAGAAAAAATATAATATAAAAGGGATAGTTTTGAAAATATTTCTATTAGTATTTCATAAAAAATTTAAATAACAAGTAATATGTATGTCGACTGTGTGTGTAAATTAAAATTAAAAAGTTCATTAGAATTATGGATGAACGAGGAATTTGAAAGAGCCCTGGAAAACAGTTCGGAATTCTTTTCGAGGGTTCGAAAAGAAAAGAACTTTAAGCCATGTTTTGAGGAAATTATATTAAACAATGTTCTAGCTTTTCAACTAGAACATCATATTGATAATATGATTATGGAATGGAATGCAGCTATGGATAAAATATCCATTAATATAAATAATGCCGGGGAAGAGAGCACTTGGGGGCATATAAGCCTCCAAGAAGATGGTATAATATTTAATAATATCAAATATTATATTCTGTTTAAAACATTTACAGAATATGATATAGAATAAAAATGTTTATATATTTAAAAAATTTTGTTTTGTGTTTTATTTAAATTTTATTAAAAGTGCAATTTTTACATTTTATTAAATAGTAAAAATTTATAATTTTTTTAGCTTCTTCTTCTGCTTCCCTCTTTCTATAATATAAAATCTTTGAACATCTACTACTATGAATCTATCTCGATACATTATCCTTAAACAACTGAAATTAAAATACATAAATAAATTTCTTTTATATTTTGTATATATATAATTTTTATTTATTATTTCATATACAAATGAAAATATAATAATATTGTTTATTTTATCTCAAATATAAACTTATAATAAAATCCATTTAAAACTTTTTTAACATAAAATGTTCCAGTAGACAACTGATCCATGATCTCATCAGGAAGAAAACTATATTTCTCAGGAAGCAAAATTACATGTTCCTCTAACTCCAACATGGTTTTAACGCCAAATGTGGTGATTTTTCTTTCACATTTTAGTATTTTCAATGATTCATTTACCGGAACTTCTTTTAAGCGTAATATACTCTTCTGAAACTTTTTATCTCCAATCGTATTAAGATAATTGATTACATTCATTTTAATATTATTTTTTAATTATGTACTTGATTTAACAAACTTTAAGATTCAACTAATTCTTTTTCTCTGTCGATTTAACTATTTATACTGAAAAGTGAGGGCGAAGAGGTAATAAAGTACAAACTATAGAGGGGTATTAATAAAAACCGCAAAAAAATTATTTTTTTAAAGTACAGTTTAAACAAAAACTCACAATGTATTAGGAAGTGTTATTAAGATAGAAAGTGTTATAAAATACAATAAAACGACCCAATGTATTAGGAAGTGTTATTATAAAAGAAAATAAAACAACTCAATGTATTGAAAAGTGTTATAAAATAAAATAAAACCACTTAATGTCTTAGGAAGTGTTATAAAAGAAAATAAAACAACTCAATTTGAGTAAATTAAAAATATACATTTCAGTATAAATATAACATGTTTGATTTAATAGAGTCATTCTTGTTAAAGAAATCTTTCAGTAAACATAAACTCGGTTGAAAAAATGGCTAGCAGATTTGTTTGTGAATTTTGTCAAAAAGTATTTACTCACAATACAAATTTAAGAAGACACATTCGATTGTATCACGATGGACCTTCCTCATCGTTTAAATGTGCAAAATGTAATAAACATTTTTCGAATCGTCAAGAATCGCATCAACACTCGCACTCCAATACAGAAAATGACGGCAATGGGGAAATCTAAGTTTATTGCGACGATTGTAAAGAGTATATTGAAAAAAAAATTGGTGTTATCATAAAAGAACCAATAAACATAAACTGAACAGTGCTGAAAAAATAAATAGTGTTGACGATGATGTAAAATGTATAAATTCATCGTTCAACAGCAGAATTGTTACATATTTAATTGAAAATAAAAATAAAAGTAATTTAATACCGGAAAACTTTTTAACGGAAATCAGGGAGAAATTATTTAAATTAATAAATGACGTCATACAAAAACATGAAAACATAAAATTTAATATGGAGCTGTTTTGTGAATATGTGTTGGTAAAGGAAGATGAAGATTCATGCAAGATCGATGAAAAGTCTCATCAGACTAAAATGAGAATTCTAAACATGCATTCAACGCGAGAAGAAATAATTGATATCTATAATGACCAATGTAATATCATAATTAAAAAGATAAGCGAATTTCAGGAGCGTGATAGTGGCTGGGCATTAATTGAGATATTACGTTTAGAGATGAACATTAATCAATATAATTGTATAAAAGGTTCTGCATACATTCCCTTACCATCTGCAATACAGAGAAAATTTGCATGTGTTAACGTAAAAAATGATGATGAGTATTGTTTCAAGTGGGCTATAATATCAGCATTATATCCAGTCGCAGCTGATCTAAACATTAATAGATGTACTTCATATAATGTTAGAAATATTAAAGATGAAATTATAACGTTGAATAATAACATTTGTTATAAATTTTAAAAAATTAAACTTCCCGCTTCCAATTAATGAGATAAAAATATTTGAAGCTAATAATAATGAAATAAGTGTTAATGTATTTGGATTAGATGATGGCAATAATATAGTCGGTCCATATTACTTTTTTCAACAAGAAAAATCTAAGCACATTAACTTGTTGATGTTGGAAGATGGTGAAAGATTTCATTATATATGGATTAAAAATATATCAAGATTAATTAGTAGTCAATTAACAAAACACAGTCATAAGATATATACGTGTAACACATGTTTAATACACTTCCATAATGAAACAGCTTTAGAAAATCATAAGAATGTAATAAGATTGTAACCAGAATGCCTACTATGGAAAAAAATAAGCTGTCTTATAAAAATTATAAAAAAGAAATGGACGTACCATTTATAGTATATGCTGACTTTGAATGTATTCTGGTGCCAGTGAGTATAGAAAATTCTTCAAATGTCCACTCCGTACAGAAACATATTCCTTTTGCATATAGTTATTATATTAAATGTTCATTTAACTCTAGTTTAGATAAGTTTAGAATATATAACGGTAATGATGCTGCAAAACATTTTTTTAAAAGTTTAGTAGATGATAGTTTAGATATTTATAATAATTATTTAAGTATAGTTAAACCAATGAATTCCTTAACACCGAATCAAAAAAAGATACAAAATGAAGAACTAATATGTCATATTTGCAAGAAATTGTTGGATTTTAATAATCGAGTGGCTGATCATTGTCATTTGACAGGTGAATATAGAGGTCCTGCTCACAACAATTGTAATTTAGAATATCAACTTGCAAACTTCATTCCTATATTTTTCCATAATTTTTCAGCATATGATTGTCATTTGTTTGTAAAAGAACTTTCCTCTATTGAAGGTGATATAAAAATAATTCCTTTAAATAAAGAATTATATGTATCAATATCTAAGAAAATTTCAGTAATTGAAAAACATACTATTGAATTACGTTTTCTCGATTCATTTCGATTTATGCCATCGAGTTTAGAAAAATTAGCAAGTTATTTATCCGATAGCGATTTAACGGTAGTGCGATCATCTTATCCAAATGACGAAGAATTTAATTTAATGAGACGTAAAGGTGTCTTTCCATATGACTATTTAGATTCAGCGAGTCGTCTTGAAGAAACACAATTACCGCCTCGTGTTAACTTTTTTAATAAACTTGTTAATGTATCATGTAGTGTAGATGATTATGAACATGCTCAAAAAGTATGGACCACTTTTAAATGTATAACCTTAAAAGACTATTTACTTTTATATCTAAAAGTTGATGTTCTTTTACTTTGTGATATCTTTGAAAATTTTAGAAAAGTTTGTAAAAATATTTACAATTTAGATCCCTGTCAGTATTATACAGCTCCCGGTCTGTCTTGGGACGCAATGTTGAAAACAACTGAAATAGAATTAGAGTTGTTGACTGACATTAACATATAGAATTTTGTTGTTCGTGGTATTAGGGGAGGTATTGTTCAATGTTCTAACAGACATTCGGTAGCTAATAATAAATATATTAGTGATTATGATTCTAACAAGGAATCAAATTACTTAATATATTTAGATGTAAATAACTTATATGGTTATGCAATGTCACAATACCTCCCCTATAAAAATTTTAAATGGGTTGAAAATTGTGAACAATTCAATGTTAATAACATAAAGGAAGATTCTCCACTAGGTTATATATTGGAAGTGGATTTAGAATATCCATATACATTACATGATTATCACAATGATTTTCCTTTTTGTGCAGAAAATAAGAAAATTGAAACTATGATACAGAAAAAACTTATAACTGATTTAAACAAGAAATTTAATTACATAATACATTATCGTAATCTACAGCAATGTATTCAGCATGGGTTTTTTTTAAAGAAAATACATAGAATTCTGCAATTCGATCAATCAAATTGGCTTAAAAAATATATTGATTTAAATAACCATCACAGAACACTAGCTAAAAATTCATTTGAACAAAATTTTTTTAAATTGTTGAATAATGCTGTATATGGGAAAACTATGGAAAATGTTGACAAGAGGAAAGACATTAAAATAGTATGTCAATGGGAGAATAGAGGTAAACGTTTAGGAGCTCTGATTGCTAAATCAAATTTTCATAGTTCATTAAAAATTCATGAAAATATGCATGCTATTCAAATGACTAGAGTTAAAACTGAATATAATAAACCTATTTATATAGGAATTTCAGTTTTAGAAATATCAAAATGGAAAATGTATAGTTTTCATTATGATTACATAAAACCTAAATATCGAGAAAACATTAGACTCAATTATATGGATACTGATTCTTTTATTTATGATATTAAAACAACTGATCTGTATGATGATATTAAAAATGATATTAGCACACATTTTGATACATCTGTATATCCGAGAGATAATGTATTCAATATACCACTTGTTAATAAAAAAGTTTTAGGTATGATGAAGGATGAGTGTAATGGTAAACTTATTAAGGAATTCATTGGTTTAAGAGCTAAAATGTATTCTGTTAAAATTGATCAAAGTGATAAAGAAATTAAAAGAATTAAAGGAGTTAAACAATGTGTAACTAATAAATTAAGAATAAGTGACTTTAGAAAATGTTTATTAGAAAAAAAATTGTATTATGATCAAATGTATATATTTAAATCTAAGGTACATCAAATTTATACTCAAAATATAAGTAAACTAACATTAAGTTATTTAGATGATAAGAGATATATAAGAGAAAATGGTATTAACACATATGCATGGGGACATTATAAAATAAATTCTCCATCAAATTTATATAATGAAATTATGAATGATGATGATGATGAAATTTTTTTAAATGTAAATATAGATTAAGTAGTTTATAAGAATGTAATGTAAAAAAATAATATGAATTAATAAAAAATATATACTTAAATATAAACTAAACAATTTTTTCTTTTTATTTCATTTTTAAATTATATTTATTATACAAAAACTTTAAAAAATTTTTTCATTTTAAATTATATATATTATACAAAAACTTTAAACACAAGTGACCACAATTAAATGTATTGAATTGTTGTTGTCGTTCATAATTATATTCAATGGGTAATTTTAAATAGTTGACGATTTCAAGTGGTGGTTGCAAGTCTCCAAAGCTGTCAAAATATTCTTTATAATTATGATTTTTATAATATGCTACCCAATGTGTTCCATCACCTTTTACGTTATCTAAATTAACAATACCACATTCTTGTTTTAATGGAATTTTAGGTAAAGAATCTCGCATGAAAACACCTCTAAAATGTTTAAATTGTTTACAGTATTTTTTTACATCTATATCCGTTAGGGGGCGATTGGGTAGACTTTTTAAAAGTTTTTTGGAGCCGGACTATAATATAATCCATATCCAGTTTTATATGGTTTTAGATAGAGTCCTTTTTCCATAGCAATTGATTCCATATGTCTATTATGACGATTACCTTCTGCTAGCTGTTCTTTTCCATTTTTTACGTTATTTATAGCTTTTACTATAGCTGATCCACCTGTAGCTAAACCACGTAGTGCTGATAATGCTGTCAAGACAGGAATTAATGGCAGAAATCCACCAATTTTAGGTAATGGAATTACTCTCGGTACACTAATAGTAGATCTCCTCTTGCCCTTGAAATTAGTATGAACAGCTTTCTTCGCAATTTTAATAGCATCATGAATATTATTCGGATTTTCTTTTTTCAATTGTTTTAATGTATTTTTAACGGTGTTTGAAAATAGTTTTTTATTACACACCTTTCGACTCTTTCTTTTTACATTTTTCTTCTTCGATTTACTTTTTTTAGTTTTAGTTGTTTGCGTTTGATTCATACCTAATCCAAATTTAACTTTAGCCTTCATTGCATTCGTAACAAACCAAGCGTTTGCTCGTTCTTTAAAATCACTATCTTTAGATTTTACTCGTTGCCAGGCTTTTTCAGCTAATATTTTATCAGCTTTATGTCTTTCATTTAAATCTTTTGATTGTGAGTAAGCAATATCGTGATCTTTGCATGCAGCGTCTAATAAATTTATTCCTTTATCTCCTCTTGCCAAGCGTTCTTGAAGTTTTGTACCAGGTCCGCAAAACTGATATCCAGGTAAGTGTAATTCAAAAGGTAATTTATTTATTAACGTTTTTACCAAACCACTTCCAGTTATAGACTGATTACTATTTTTGTTTTTATAATTTTTTATTAGCATTCTTCGTCTATGAATGTTAACCGATTAATAAAAAGCTAAAAGTGTTTATCTCTTATATATATACATGATATATAAGGTTAGTTTTACTTAAAATTCATCAGTCATTTAAATGCGGTTAATTAAACAATTTAAACAAATCGTAATTAGAAATGTTGATAATGAAGAGAAAAAAATAGATAGAATTCGACATAGTACTCTATTACCTAATTCAATACGAGCATTAATTGTGGGACCATCAAATTGTGGCAAGACTAATGTTATGATTAGTCTCATAGAGAGTCCTAATGGACTTTGCTTTAAAAATATATACATTCAACATCATTATATCAACCACATAGTGTTGCTTGAACTGGTCGGACGTGTTATTTTTAGTGCGGCTGAATTTTCGTAATAGGTGAAAAAAAAAAATAAAAAAAAAAAAAAAACTTGTAATAAGTGAAAAAAAAAAAAAATATATATTTATATAAAAAAAAGATATCGTAATAGGTGGAAAAATAGTGGTTTTTCGGTAATTTAAAAATCGCAAAATAACTGCATGAGTGTCCCGCTCAGATGTAATTCTGAGAAAGAGCTAAGCTACAGTAGAAAAAATTTATGGATCTCTGAGGAAGAATCCTTAAGAAAATCCGTGGAGTCTCTTCTCACTACAAAAGCCGAAATACGGCGCCGTTCCTGTTCGCCTAATATAGTTATCTCATCCGATGAGAAATCATCATCTTCATCAAATAGTGCAGTCAAACCCAAAAAACAAGTAGGTATGGATAAGTACATCACCGTTCTCAAGCGACAGAGGAGCCCGACATCTGCTCAAATGTCTTCCAATTCCAATAAAGTTCCTAAGACCGTCAGCAGTGATAAGCCAAATGATCAAAACAGATTTGCTCTACTTCAGACGGATGACCCAGAAATACCGAAAAAGACGTTTAAGCCCCCACCAATTTACCTGAGAGAGCCCACTTCCAATAAACTGGTACAAGGAATTGTTGCTGTAATAGGTGAGAACATGTTTAGCGTAACCTCAATTAAACATGGAAAAATCAGCGAGACAAAGATCCAAGTGAATAGGGAAGATGATTTTCGAAAATTGTCCAACCAGTTGGAGAGGGAGACAAGGGATTTCTATACCTATCAGCTCAAAAGCGCAAAAGGACTCCAAGTCGTTCTAAAGGGTATAGACCCATGTGTTGATCCTGCGGAGATAAAGAACGGATTAATGGACAAAGGGTTCAAAATCAAGAGCGTAGTGAATATTAGAAACCGTGAAAAGATTCCTCAGCCCATGTTCAGGGTAGAATTGGAACCTGGAGATGTTGCCTTAAAGAAAAACGAGTCCCATCCAATTTACAATCTTATTTATCTTCTGCATCGTAGAATTACCGTGGAGGAACCGCATAAGCGTGTTGGACCCGTCCAGTGTCTTAATTGTCAAGAATTTGGTCACACCAAAGCGTATTGTAAATTGCCGTCTGTTTGTGTTGCATGTGGGGAACTACATGCAACTGCTCAATGTAATAAGTCCAAAACGGACTTAAAAATAAAAAAATGCAGTAACTGTGGAGGAAATCATACCGCTAATTATAGAGGTTGTCCAGTTTATACTTATTTGAAGGGCATAAGGACCAATAAGTCGCCAGTATTACCTGACCATCCTCAACAACCTAATTTCACGTCGAGTAAGAATTTTCCTCAAATTGTACGACCAACTACTCACGTAAACGCTCCTAATTCTAGACAAGTTTCTTACGCAAACGTGGTCAAATCTAATATGCCAGGTCTGGAGCAGGAACCTATATCGCAATATTCTGAGCCACATATCAACAATCTAGAGACAACATTGCAGACACTTGTCCAAACTATGAACACTTTTACGACCACCATGACATCCATGATGCAGGAAATGCTGAAAATGCAATCCACTATCTTGCAAGCCATTTTAAAGAAATGATTTATTTAAAAATTTGTTTTTGGAACGCGAACGGCCTCCGCCAACATAAAAACGAACTGGAATACTTCCTGATGGATAAGCAGATTGATGTTATGATGATTGCTGAAACTCACTTGACGTCGACAGGGTACTTAAAAATTAATGGCTACGTGTTGTACGATACTAAAGATCCCCGCGGAAGAGCTTGTGGAGGTTCGGCAAACATTAAAACATTATCTAATGAATAACATAAGTGAGGATTACCTCCAAGCAACAAACATTTGCATTGAATTCTGTCAATACAAATTTGTTTTATCATCGATTTATTCTCCGCCTCGATTCTCAATAAAAGAACACCAATACAATACCATAACTTCTTTAATTCCCTTGGAGCTAGATTTTTAGTTGCTGGCGACTTTAACGCCAAACACACATTTTGGGGTTCACGTCTGGTAACCCCAAAGGGTCGCGTACTCTTCAACACCATTGCTCAAATGGGCTTAGATGTACTCTCAAGCGGACATCCCACCTACTGGCCGACGGACCGACGGAAGATTCCCGATGTTATTGACTTTGGAGTAGTGAAAAATATCCCTGTAGAATGGATGCAAGTGGATCCTTCATTAGACTTGTCCTCAGATCACTCTCCTACTATCATTTCAATGCATTTCCCTCAAGTGTGTGGCTCTCCATTTAGAAACATGACTAAGACCCGAGTAAGCTGGATAAAATACAAAAAGTATTTAAGTTCTCATTGCACGGAAAATATTGTGTTAAGAACTACCGACGATATCGATTGGCAACTTTACCGAGGACCTTCGACGAGCTGTGCATCACGCTTCCACTTATCACGTTGAATGTAGAAATAGGACAAACAGAACTTATTTATCTGAACTCGAACATCTCCTATCAGAAAAAAGAAGAATGAGAAGAGAGTGGCAACTTCACAGGTCTCCTGAACTGAAAGCTAGGCTACGGGTATGCAGAGATATACTAAGACATTTCTTAGAAACCCAAAGAACGGCTTCACTTACATCCTACTTGGAGGGTCTTGATAGTACCCCACAATCTGACTACTCGTTATGGAGGGCGGCAAGAGGTTTAAAAAGACCAGTGAGAGGAAAACCTCCTTTGCGAAATCCGACTGGTGACTGGGCTAGAAATGATTCCGAGAAAGGGACATTATTTGTTAACCATTTAAGAAATGTGTTTACTAAAAACAACTCAAATAACGTATATGATTTGCCACCACTCGTTACTAGACCTCCTGTACCTCTAAGACTAAACTTTGGTGATGTCCAAAGCGCTATTGGTACTCTGAACCTTAGAAAGGCTCCAGGTATGGATAAAATCAGCAATAAAATGCTTGTGGAGTTACTTCGTGTAGGTAGAAGAATTATCCTCTTTATCTTCAACGCTATTTTACGCCTAGAATACTATCCTGCAGATTGGAAGGTGTCTATGATCACTATGATTCCTAAGTCAGGGAAGGATCACACCAAAGTAGAGTCATATAGGCCAATTAGCCTATTGCCGACAATTTCTAAACTGTTCGAAAAATTGTTAATGACTAAGTTGATTCCAATTCTGAACGACACTGAATGCATTCCTAATCATCAATTCGGCTTCAGAGCTAAACACAGCACCATCGAACAAACACACAGATTGGTAAATGTGATAAGAGGGTCGTTTGAAGACAAAAAAAAATACTGCTCCGCCCTTTTCATTGATGTGTCCCAAGCGTTCGACAAAGTTTGGCATGACGGTTTAATGCACAAAATAAAATTAACTCTGCCTGCTAACACCCATAAACTTATGGAAAGCTATTTATACGGTCGCAAATTTAAAATCAAAGAAGGCAATTTTTTAAGCCCCGCTCAGCCAATTGAAACAGGTGTGCCACAGGGTAGCATACTGGGTCCTACTTTATATTTGATTTATGCCTCCGACATGCCGTCAGACCCCAAAATCCACACGTCAACTTTCGCAGACGATACAGCCTTTATCAGCGTTCACAAGGACCACCAAGTAGCATCACAGAATATGCAGAATTATGTTTATAAACTAGAGAATTGGCTAGAGCTTTGGAAAATCAGGGTTAATGAACAGAAATGTATTCATATCACTTTCACATTGCGAAAAGAAACTTGCTCGTTCATCAAAATAAATAATCAAATTATTCCTCAACATAATGAAGTCAAATACCTCGGCATTCACCTCGACCGCCGTTTAACTTGGAAGTCTCATATTGAAGCGAAACTTACACAGATGAGATTAAAAGCAGTGCAACTTAATTGGCTAATTGGCAGAAATTCTTCACTAAAGTTGGACTGCAAACTATTGTTGTACAATGCAATTCTAAAGCCAATCTGGTGCTATGGAATTCAATTATGGGGTACTGCCTCAGCATCAAACATTGAAAAAATTCAAAGGGGTCAAAATAAAATTCTACGTATAATTACTGCAGCTCCATGGTATGTTAAAAATTCTCGAATTCACAAAGATCTATGCGTGCCATCAGTAAAAGTTGAATTTACAAAACACGCGTCAAAGTATGTCAGCAAACTTGAACACCACCCAAACCCACTTGCACGAGACATCCTTAACTTTAGTGGCCATAATCGGTTGAGAAGGAGGGATACCCTTGCTTTAACTCAACCGCAAAATAGATGACTGGATCAGTTGATGTGAAATTTTTTTAGTATCATAAAATTTTTGTCTAGCACTGGCTGGGCTTATTATTTTCTTTTTAGTATTAAGATTTGAATACTTATTGTCATTTCATTATATGAAGATTCAATAAATAAATAAAGGCTATAAAAAAAAAAAAAAAAAAAAAAAAAAAATATCAACCAAAATATTGTTATCTTAAGAGATTGATTGAACCAATCAAAGATATAAATCTATTTACATTCTCGGAAAATGATAAAGTTTTAAGTCCCGAAAAAGCAAAACCATATTCAATAATAATATTCGATGATGTAATTTGTGGTAAACAAGATAATATACGAGAGTATTTTTGTATGGGTAGACATAAACAAATAGATTGTTTTTACTTGTGTCAAACATATACGAAAATTCCCAAACATTTAGTACGTGATAATGCAAATATGATTATTGCATTTAAACAAGATAAAATGAATTTACGACACATCTATAATGATCACGTTATCGGAGATATGTCAGTTAATAAATTTACAACGATTTGCAGTGAATGCTGGAAAGATAAATATGGGTTTTTAACCATAAGTAAGGATGATATAGTCAATAACGGACGTTATAGAAAGGGTTTTGATAGTTTTATTCAATTGTAAGGTAATTTTAGATATAAAGCTCATCAAAAGCAGATTAGAAACAGTTATAAAGCTGATCAGAAGCAGATCAGAAGCAGATAAAGCTGATCAAAAGCAGATAAAGCTGATCAAAAGCAGATAAAAAGCAGATACAGCTCATAAAAAGCAGATACAAGCTGATCAAAAGCAGATAAAACTGATCAAGAGCAGATAAAAGCAGATAAAAAGCTGATCACAAGCAGATAAAGCTGATCAAAAGCAGATAAAAAGCAGATAAAACTAATCAAAAGCAGATAAAAAGCAGATAAAGCTGATCAAAAGCAGATAAAAAGCAGATAAAGCTCATAAAAAGCAGGTCAGGAGCAGATAAAAACATAATCATGAACAAAAAACTAATGAAAGAACTTATAAATACTAGAGCAGTATTAAAGGAAAAATTAAAAAATATTAAATTAAATTAAATTGAAAAAGTTAATCTGTTAGAAGATACATTTCAACCTATAACTAAACCTTTAAAAAATATAATTAATAAACTAGATGATTATCAATCCTTAAAGAAAAATAAAAAATTTAAATCAACTTTAAATTCATCATATCCATCTTTATCTTCACAACAATCAATAACAACAACAACAGATAATGATAGTATTAACGATAAAACCGATTTTATTGGTGTAAATAGCGATATGGATTATGATGAAAATATATCTAGTTTTTCTAATCCTAAAAATCATATGTTAACAACTTCAACACCCTTTAATTTAAATTCAGATCAAAATACAAATCTTCCATTATCATTTCATATTGGTGGTCCTACTAGTTCTGATCAAAATAAAATTAAATCTTATAATGTTATGGATTATGAGAATATTGATGATGATCATTCTATGGTTTATGAGAATATTGATGATGATGTTATGGATTATGGGAGTATTGATGATGATGGAAGAGGAAACCTTAAAAGAAATAGATTAATACTGAATAGTCCTACATATAATATCAAAACCCAGCGTATACTAAAATCATCATCATCGTATATAAACGAAAAACCTTCAAATTCATCACAAGCAAAACAAAGATATATATCTAATAGAAAAAATAAAAGTAAACTAAAATTGTCATCATATATAGAACCTTTATCTTCTTCACATTTAATTCAAAATGATTCTAATTTTCAAAAACAAAATCCTACAAACCATACACATAATATGAGCGTTGGAAATGATTCAGTAAAGATGTTAAGCAGACCCAAACGAAAAAACTCTTCTAGCCCCATTAAGCGGATTCGATGAAAATAATATTAAAAAAAAATAAAAACACTCATTTATTTTCAAAACGAAAGAGTCAATCACAACTAAATAAGGATGAAAAAAGAATTAAAATCAATAATAGTAATACAAATAAATCTTCACTTATTGATAACATAAAATTATTAATGAAAAATGGAATGTTAGATAAAGTTTATGGATTTAATATAGATCAAACTGGAAACTGGCGATATGGAGCAAATAAATTAAAATTTAGTAAAAATAACAACGCTTTATATATAGGAGATGAAAGAATAATAATTACACCAGGATTATTTAAATTATTAATTCACTCTAAACCTTTACATTATACTAAAATCGATTTAAAAAAATATAAAAATATTATATCTAATATAAATGTACACAAACGTAACTATCAATCAATCAAATAAACAAATTAAAGGTACAAAATCATTTAAATATCAACGTGTTATAAAAAATGTATTTAATGAAAAGTTCAATATTCTAACAAAAGGTAGTATATTATTAAAATCAGTAGACAATAGAAAATCAGACTATATATATATATATTGGGATGATCCTAATGAATTAGTCAACAGACTACGTTTACTTATTGCATCGACAGGTGCTGGTCATAATAATCATTAAAACGAAATAATTTCCATTATTGAGGAACTAAAAGAAGCTAATATAATTTGCTAATAACAAACGGAAAATGAGTTATATTAATAAATTTGGAGAAAGTTTAAATAAACGTTGAAAAGAAACCGTTAATAATAAATTAAATATCGATCTATTAAAAGTACTTGATGTTTGTAATTTGTTAGAACCTATTGATCCTAAAGATGCCGTTACAAAAGCGTATTTAAATAGTACAATTAATATCATAAATAATACACATACAGCTGATATAGAAGAGGTTAAGCATACAGTTAATAACACATTAACTAATAATCAACAAAACGTATACAAGCATCTTAAAGATCATCAAACTTCCATTATACAGTTAAAAGAGTTGCATAACGAAATAGAAAATATAAATACTATACATACAACTGATATAAAAGAATTGAAAAATGATCTCAGTGAATTACTGAATAATAATCTTAGAAAGGCTCATACGGATATAGAAAATGTTAGCAAATCTGTTCAAAATCATATAAGTAAACAAGATAAAACAATTGAACAAACTATTAAAAAACATATAATGAACGCAAACAAGGAATATACGAATAAAATCGAAGAAAGATTTAACAAAATTGAAGAATATATTTTTAAATGGGTTGCAGCCGAAGAAAGATTAAATAATATTGAAGATTACCTTTACAAAAATATTATTGGAAGACCGCAGAAACAATAATGAATTTAAGTGAACAAGTGAGAAAAAATTTTAAGAGAAGGAGAGTTGTTGTCAAGGGAATTGATGATTTATGGCAAGCAGATTTAGTGGAAATGAATAATTATGCTGATTATAATAATGGTTATCGATATCTTTTAACTGTAATAGATACATTTTCGAAAAATGAGTGGGCACTTGCAGTAAAAAATAAAACTGCTCAAAGCATTACAAACGCTATGAAAACAATATTTAATGAGAGTCATAGAAAACCAAAAAACCTACAAACTGATGACGGTAAAGAATTTTTCAATAGTCAATTTCGTCAACTGATGCAATCGAAAGAAATTAATCACTATTCAACATATAGTGGACGCCTTTAAGTCCATTGTTGACCGTTTTAATAGAACAGTAAAAGGATTAATGAGGAAAGAGTTTAGCTATCAGGGAACATATAAATGGATTCATATATATAAAAATCTTTTAGATATGTATAATAACACATATCATAGAACTATAAAGATGACACCAAATCAAGTAAATTCATCAAACGAAAAATCATTATTGAATACAGTCTACAGCAAATTAAAAGTTTTTCAAAAGCCCAAGTTTAAAGTTGGTGACAATATTCGAATAAGTAAATATAAGCATTTATTTGAAAAGGGTTATACGCCAAATTGGACGACGGAAATCTTTAAAGTTAAGATTGTAAGAAATACAAACCCCAATACATATATATTACAAAATTATCGAGGTCATAAAATTAAGGGTGGCTTTTATGATTACGAACTCATAAGAACTAAATATCCTGATATATATTTAATTGAAAAAGTAATAAGAAAGAGAGGTAATATGTTGTATGTAAAGTGGTTAGGATTTTCATCAGAACACAACTCTTGGATTAACAGTTCATCTGTATACAATACATTAGAACATTTATATATCGAATTATTATTAAATCAACTGCAACTATGTCAATTACATTAAAAATATACGGCAATAGTTCAATATTATCAGCAAACTACTTTCCACCGATTCAATTAAGTGAAAATTAGGTATGTGGATTAATAAGCTTCGGTACATATCACTCAATACCAAACGTTGATATAGGAAACAATCTGTTTCATATAGGAGATCATGAAATTGAAATTCCTGTGGGTTCATATGAATTGTCTGATATTAATGATTTGCTTACAACAAAATATAAAAAAATAAATTCAAATGGAAATCTTATCATTAAGGCTAATTATATATACGAAGTTCTATAGAGCCAGTATATTTTAATAAGAAACGATCAATCGGTTCGCTGTTGGGATTTAGTGAAAGAATTTTAAAACAGGGTGAAGATCATTATTCTGATAAAACTATAGAAATAACTAAAATAAATACAATACTAATTCATTGTAATATTATTAGCGGATCTTTTATAAATAATGTGTAATCGCATACTCTTCATCAGTTCACACTTGTTGTCCCTCCAGGATATAAAATAACGGAGACACCGTCTAATGTAATTTATTTACCAGTTAATGTTAGAACAATACATTCAGTAGTTTTAAAAGTTACCGACCAGGATGGTAATTTAATAAATTTTCGTGGAGAGAATATAACAATAAAACTACATTTAAAACCATATTAATAAAATGATTGTCTACAATAACAACAACAACAATATAGCAAATAGATATATAAACAACTTGAATAGTGAATCATCATTCAGTCTTGCACCATCAACATCGAAAGTAAGAGAAAAATCAACAGCAACAACATCAACATTAAAACCATCATCACTAACTAAAAGTAATCAAGAGTTTTTAGAAAAATTAGGATTTCGATTAAAATGAGTGATATTATAAACGTTTTACAAAAACCACATATTGATAATTCTATTACTAAAAAAGAATATCATAGCTATACATCATATTTCCAATCTTTTAAAAATAATGATGAAATTGGTATATCAATTCAGAATCAAGATTTATACGTTCTTCCACACGAAAGCCTTCTATACATTGAGGGATATTTATTTAATACTATTATAATGTCAAGTACGTATCCGTTAAACTGGAAACACGCAAAAATTATACCATTACCTAAATCGAATGGAGAATATAGACCGATAGCTATCTTGTGTTTTCTATCGAAGGTTTTAGAGAAGCTCTTGTACAAACAAATGATGGAATATATTGATACTCATAGTTTACTTTCCAGCACGCAATCGGGGTTTCGTCAGAATCACAGCTGCGTTACGGCTCTTGTGGAGGTTAGCGAAAATATACGTCAAGGATTAGATGAAGGTTGTATGAATTTTTTAGTACTTCTAGACCATTCTAAGGCGTTCGATACAGTAGACCATAATATACTTATTAAAAAACTGGACCACTTTTTTCAGTTTAACGACACTTCTACTAAACTTATATCTTCGTATCTTACGAACCGCACACAATCGGTGTTTGTGAACAATACATGGTCAGATAGCGTATCCCTTAATAGAGGAGTACCTCAAGGTTCTATTTTAGGACCACTCTTATTTTCTTTATATATAAACGATTTGCCAAACCAACTCTCTAAATGCAACATCCATTTATACGCAGATGACGTGCAACTTACTCTAAGTAGCTCTGTTCAAAATATAGTTTCAGGAATATCATCTCTAAATGAGGATTTGAACAAAATTTACCTCTGGGCTTGTGCAAATGGACTCTGTTTGAATCCACACAAATCTAAATGCATTGTGATATGTAAAAGGAGCTTAAATCGTTACATTCCAGAAGATATTGTTTTAAATGGCGAAAAAATTAAAATTGTTAATTCAGCGAAAAATCTCGGTGTAATTTTCAATAGCAATCTGACATGGACTGATCATATAAACTCACTGGTTGGTCAAACTTATATAAAGTTACGAGCTCTCTGGTCTACACAATATTTTACACCAATAAGAATACGAACCTTACTAGCCAAGACGTATCTGATTCCTTCTCTAATTTATGGGTGCGAGTTATTTGGAAGCTGTGATTCAAGTAGTAAAAGTAAGCTTAATATATTGTTTAACAACATTATAAGATATGTGTATGGATTGAGAAGGTTTGATCATGTTTCTGCTGTTTCCAATAAACTTTACGGAGTTTCACTTGATAGCCTATTAAAAATTCGTATTCTTGTCTTCTTGCACAAAATAATAAATACTCAAACTCCCAAATATATATTTGAAAAAATACGTTTCTTCCAATCGTCTCGAAATCGAAATATTATAATACCTCGACATCAATATCTAGTGTCTGAATGGCAGTTTTATGTACATGCCGCTCGTCTTTGGAACAATCTTCCACGAAATCAACAAATAAATAGTAATGCTAATAGTTTCAGAAATTTTTTATATAACTTTTACACGTAAGATGTTATCAATATAGGTTTTTCTGTAACTAATTTGTTCATGCTCATGATAAAATTGTTTATAACGTAATGCGTTCCTGTACTATAAATATAAGACTTAGTCTTGTTGTACAGGAAATGAAAAAATTCAATAAATAAATAAATAAATAAATCAATATGCAACGAAGGAAGATTCAACATTATCAACAAATATACAATTCTTAAACAATTGTGTAGCACATATATTTGATGAAATTTGATATGAGCTTAATGGTATAGAAATTGATCGTACACGACATTTAGGAATCGCAACAGAAATAAAAACCTATGTCTCGCTAAATAAACTAGAAAGTGATAATCTTTTAAATGCTGGTTGGGCACCATTGAATAAAGATGATCTATCTCTTGTAAGCGGATATTTCAATTTTTGTATACCACTAAAGCATTTACTTGGATTTGCAGAAGATTTCAATAAGATAATAGTTAATTCCAAACATGAATTAATACTTTTACGTGCCAAAGATGATAAACAAGTTTTAAAGTCCAGCGTCACAACCGAAAAGCCACAGTTATCTATTCTAAATATAACATGGAAAGTTCCACATGTTCAACTTGATGACACTCACAAACTACAAATGTTTAAAATAATCAACAATCGTCAACCATTAAATATATCATTTAGAAGTTGGGATATACACTATTATCCTACACTTCCAACAAATACAACCGTCTTGTGGAATGTTAAACTAACCAACGAAAACGAAAGACCACGTTTTCTGATTTTAGGTTTTCCAAATAGTGAAAAAAAATTCATACATTGTGATCTGTCTGACATAAAAGTATACCTAAATTCAGAAACTTATCCATATGATGATCTAAATCTTAAATTTGATAGAAATCGGTTTGCTCTATTATACGATATGTATTTAAAATTTCAACAAAGCTATTATTTTCGTAATCCTCAACCATTGTTGACACGTGAAAAATTTTAAATTTTGGCGCCATTAATAGTTCTGGATGTGACTCATCAAAATGAAACGGTTAAAACAGGACCAATAGATATACGTATTGAGATTAAAACTCTAAAAAATATGCCAGCTGATACATCTGCATATTGCATAATTATACATGATAAAATGTTTCAATACATTCCTCTCACAAATGAAGTAAAAAAACTATTGTAAAAACTCTAATATATATATATATATATATATAAATTTTGTTTCAATAAAATATTAATTTTTTTCTTTAAATAAAATATATTGTTTTTCTATTTATCTTTAATTTTTTTAGTAGTGGTAAGTTATTAATTTTTATTACGCAATATTGTGAAATTAAGAGAAAAAAACTGTTTCTAAACATAAAAGAATCTTATACTATTCTTTTAACATTATTTTATATTTGAAGATGAAACAAGCCCATTATTTAAACTATTATCAAATGATATAAATATTAGAACAACTAACATTAAAGATTATTCGCAAACAGTACACATTAGTATACAGTAATAAAACGTATAGTCATCAACATGCTACTAAAAGATATATACAAGTTCTTAAAAACATCTTATCATTTAATTTCGGAGCAGGATAAAACTAAACTTCTAAACATTCAATCACAACTAGAATATATACAAAATTTGTTAATAATAACTAACAAACATGGTGAACATTTTGAAGATTGTGCATGGGCTGATGAAAATACAACATGTGGACCGGACACTTGTCGATGTAACAACTATAAGCATAGAAAGAGGGAAGCAGAAGAAGAAGCTAAAAAAATTATGAATTTTTACTATTTAATAAAATGTAAAAATTGCACTTTTAATAAAATTTAAATAAAACACAAAGCAAAATTTTTTAAATATATAAACATTTTTATTCTATATCACATTCTGTAAATGTTTTAAACAGAATATAATATTTGATATTATTAAATATTATACCATCTTCTTGGAGGCTTATATGCCCCCAAGTGCTCTCTTCCCCGGCATTATTTATATTAATGGATATTTTATCCATAGCTGCATTCCATTCCATAATCATATTATCAATATGATGTTCTAGTTGAAAAGCTAGAACATTGTTTAATATAATTTCCTCAAAACATGGCTTAAAGTTCTTTTCTTTTCGAACCCTCGAAAAGAATTCCGAACTGTTTTCCAGGGCTCTTTCAAATTCCTCGTTCATCCATAATTCTAATGAACTTTTTAATTTTAATTTACACACACAGTCGACATACATATTACTTGTTATTTAAATTTTTTATGAAATACTAATAGAAATATTTTCAAAACTATCCCTTTTATATTATATTTTTTCTTATTGTAAAATAATAGTTCTTACAGTTCCTTATTAGAATGTTTAAGAATTTTCATCAAAACAAAACATAAAAAATATTCTTCAAAACAAAACTATAAAAATATATAAATCGGGATTGATTTAACAAATCAAGTGTCATTGACATTGATTCGTTATTATTTGTTTATTCATTTTAATCCTAACAAATTTTTCTTTGTATAATTAATATAAACATATATACTTAATTAACTCTCCCTTGAATGCTTGGCAACATTCCACAGTTTATATTATAATCTTTAAAAAGTATGTTATAAACAAAAAAAAGATTCCGTTAATGCAAGATCCCTACTTAAAACAAAACATACAACAAAACACGACAATAACAACAACATACAAATGCTCTTCAACAAAGAATTCTTATTAATATTTACCAAAAACACACATACACACACACACACTCCAACGCATAAATCAAACTCAAATTAATGATCAACAAATTTCATTCAATAAACAAAATAAATGAAAAAACATAAAACTGCAACTAAAGCAAATAAAAACAAACAAAAATAAACACTCACTTACGCTAACCACAACTATATCCAGGCATGGTAACACCAATACAATATCACATTCATAAAACACAAACACATTTTACACTAACTATTTCATTTAGAAAACGTAATACCACCCTACTCTAACCCTCTCCTCAAACACCCTACTCGCACCCTCCTACTCAAACATCCTACTCAAACACATTTTACACTATTTCATTTTAACAATCACATACTCCCATCCAACAAACACTCACTTATACTAACCACAATTATATCCAGGGATGGAAACACCAACACAATATCACATTCAACAAACACATTTTACAATAAGAAATTCATTTTAACAATCACATACTCCCATCTAACAAACACTCACTTATACTAATCACAATTATATCCAGGGATGGAAAACATCAACACAATACCACATTCACCAAACACATTTTACAATAAGAAATTCATTTTAACAATTACATACTCCCATCCAGGCATGATCCCAAATTTGTATGGAAAAAGTGTCACCGAACCGGCATAAACATACTACTTATTATCTTACAAATATATTAATAACACTGTGCTAGAATTTGACACTTTTTTTTGTGACAAACGGGGCACCTGGCGGGTTAACCTAATTCGGGTACGCTGACTCCAGAGGTGCTAACCGTTTTTTTAGGTTAGCTCGTTTTTTCGAAATATACCGTTATTTCGAAAATGGAGGAGGTTGCACAACATATATTCGCGTAACTCGAAAACGGGTTAGTTTATTGAATAAACTAAAAAAAAATTCCGCAATGAAATTTTCTTTAAGTAAGGTTAAACTTTTTCCAATATGCGCAGTCGTTGTAGAAACATGATTTTTTTTTACCAAAAAAAATGGTTTTTTTAGCAAAATTTCAAAAGTTTTGTTTTTTAAAACGGCATAAACAATTGGAAAACGTAGTTGTGTTTCTAATTTTTTCTGTAGGTATAGCAAACAAAGTTCCAAACAAAACAAGACATAAGTAATTAAAATCTGTCTACAACTTTTGATTTTATTCACAAAAGATGAAATATATAATAACCAGACGAAACTTCAAAAATTAAAACATTTTTTTTTGTTGTTAATTAAAGTTTAAGTTTTTATTTACAAATTGATTCTTCTTCCTCCTGCAGATTCCAACAAGTATCCTCTAATAGCGAATCAAGTCGTTTGCCACTATACCACTGTTCGAGTCTGGCTGTTACTTGGTGAAATCTCTCGCCATGTTAATCAGACTCGGCTGGTGATTGTTCATTAAATTTTTCTGCATGACAATGCAAAACATGTATTTTCAATGACATTTTGACGTTTAAGTTTTTAAATGCGGTTAGCATATCTCCAATTAAAATTCGTCAATTTTCAGACCGATGATTTCCTAATACATTTTCTATTACTGATTTCACAGAATTCCAGCCCAATAGCTCCATATCATTCAATGCAAGTTCAAATTGTTGGTCCTTCATTAGACGACGTATGTCCGGTCCATTAAGAATTCCTGTAAAATAAAAACATTATGATATGAAATATAAATCTAATTTAATAAAGTAGCTAGAGTTCATACCTTCGTTTACCTTCATGCCGCTTAATCGTGGAAAAATTCGGCGCAATTCGGTAAAAGCAATTCCATCCGGGTTCAATGCTTTTATAAAATTTTTTTATAATACCCAGTTTGATGTGGAGTGGAGGAAGCAAAATCTTTTCCATCGGCACAAGTATATTATTTCTATGCAATCTGCTTTCCTCACGTATAGCCCAATCCCGTGTATTGTACTGGTCGCCATGGAAACGCGTATTCCATAAGCACATATTTTTAATATAGCCCAATTAATTAACTCTATTATTTTTTTCATTGATGCGTATGTCTCTTTAGTATTTGTGCTTAGTGCTATCGGAATAGGACTTTTTAAATTAGAGACATGAAGCAAAACTGCTTTTAAGCTACTTTTGGACGAATCGATGAATAAGCGTCAATCTTCAGGATTATATTCATGTTGCATTGTTAAAACCAAGCCGCGAATGTCAGTACAATACGCGAGAGAATTATTCTCAATAGATTTAAAAAAAGTCGTAAATCGACGATGGCGATTGATAGCCCCGTATATTTGTACGTCTGGTGCTAAATTATTAGCTTGTTTTAACTCGTTTGTTAAGAAAATGCTCTGTCTTTGAGATAATTTTAGACGTCGTACCATTATATCTAGACGATTTTGCGTGATTTCGTTGTGGTTACATGGAATCGTGATGTATGACGGTTGATACATCGATGCAGCTGCTCCACAGGTTTCAACAGATTGAATTATTGAGGGAATATCTTCTGTTGGTATTTGGCTATCCGGAACAGGAATTTCGTCAGAATGTGGCAGCGGAAATTGAGCATATATTGTTGCAGTGTAAGATATAGAACCACTTTTTCTTCTATTCATGCCGGCTGTATGATTTATGCACGCATAACACTCATCTTCAACATGGAGTATGGGATCTCTCCAAATCATTGGAACACCAAATGGCATGGCATCCCCATTTTTTTCCACTTATTTAAATGGTAAATGCACACACTATTGATGGTGACCAACTCTTGCCACATATGACACTTAAAGAAAAATATGTTTCATTCAAGTTAATTGTTTCAGTAGTCATTTTACGGCGACTTGGCATATTTGTATATTTCCCACACACATAACAAAAGTTATGAAACTTGTTACACGCTTCCATCTTAGATATTTCAATATAACTGATTAGACTCAAGACTGTCAAAGACTTTAAACTTCACTATTCACTTTCGCAAGCACTCGCCATATGACATTGAAGGGGTTGAGGAACTCTTATTTATACTGTAATTTTTTGATCAAAGTACCTGTCAAGACCTTCATGAACATAATTTGTAAAAAACCCAAAGCCGGGACGATTTCTGTTTCTACCTGTTCCAGGTATACCAATAGAATACGTTACTAAAGTTTTTTACAAGTCCGATTTGTGCGGTTTTTGTCCGCACAAGAAAATACAAATATGTAAAAATTTATGACTTTATTTTTTAATTCTAATGCTAGTACATACTACGCAACTCGTTTCTGCAATACCATGCCATAAAACACGACTACACACTATGCAACATCAATGCAACCAGAAAATATCAAAATATTTAGATATTTTTGCCTGGTATTCTATTGGTATACCTGGAACAGGTAGAAACAGAAATCTGCAGGAGGAAGAAGAATAAATTTGTAAATAAAAACTTTAATTAACACGCTTTTCTTTAAGGGATGTATGAGATTTTTTCCATTTTGATTTAAAAGCTTATGTTGTTTGAAATGTTCTTATTTTTTTACTTTTAGTCGATTTTTTTAGTATTCATATTTATTTTGTGTTCACAACTGATCAATATATTAAAGTAAAGAAAAGCGTTTCCTAAAAAATTTTTTTTTATTCATATATTGTTTGAAAGACAATTTAACGACCAATATAATTTATGTTAAATATTTTGAAATTTTGTCTAATTTTCACCATTTTTAATTGATTTAATTACCAATTCTTACCATAATTTACAGAGTTTGTCTGATGTTCATTGTTGAGGTCACACTGTAGTTATTGCTTACATCACGTGCGGTTGATTTGAACTAGTATTATTACCCACATTAGCAATTATATATGTTGCGTATGCTATTGCAACTGACAGACTCGTTGGTTTTTTCGTCACTTAGCTTGCGCCATTGTATTAAAAAACAACCAAACTTATATAGCCAGTGAAAAGTAAAAGGTTAAAGTTATTTTAAATAAAAACAACAAGTTAAATTAAAAACTCAACACAAACCAAATTAAATTAAAAGAAAATATAAAATCAAATAAAGTGACAAAAGGACACTAAAAATACAACACTAAAGGAGTTTTATTTTAATTGGAACATCACCAAAGGCTCAACAGCGGACGGACAGACTACTCCATAATTCAGGGAGCCCCAAACATTGGTCCTTCACCGGCAAAGAAAAAACCAAAATTAAACAACAAATTTGGTAACTTCGAGATATGTACATTGGATTTACATTAAAAGTCAACAAGTGTGTTTCAAAGAATTTGTTTTATTGCTCGTTGTCGCCATTTTTGGTTGCCCGTTATATTTTTTTGGCTCTTTTTTTATGGTCCTCTGCTGCGCCGCTGCCAGCTAAAGCGCATTTTTTTGTATTTTTTATAATTGTGGACATCTTTTATTTGAAGCCATCTTTTTTTTAAATACAATTTGGTGTAAAAATTAACCTAACTTTTTGTAAATAATTTTTTGATTGTGGAAGTAACTTTTGGTTCGAAATATTTACAATTTCGTTTAATAATCAAAATAAAAATTTAATTTGTTGTAAAAATGGCTCTTTTGGAAAAATTTAATGAAATAATAGAAGAAATTGTAAGATTTGAAGCAAGCCTCAAGAAGGAAGATTTTTCGGTGTATACAAGTGAGGCTTTGGAATTTGAAAGGGCTGAGCTTACTGAATTGTGGGCAAAATTTAAGACTTGTTATGAAACTTGCAGAAATTCCAAAGTGGAAAGAAATTAATGATTTTTTGACCGATAGATTTCGGGCGCTAGAAAGCGTTTCCAATATTCGTGCCAGTGGTTCTCAAACTATTTTCAATAATACCCAAAGCCAAAATAAGCATAAACAATTTAAAACACATCACACTAAAGCTGACATATGTTTGGCGATTGTCCTAATAACAATGGTTGCTCTAAATGTAAAAGAAAACATCACAATCTTTTACATAGGGATTTTCTTCAAAAACCAGTTACGGGGAATACCACAATTGTTGAGGCCCAAAATAAGGAGCAGACGTTCACTCAGTCTGTACCAGTTGCTTCATCTTTTAATGTAGTTTAGAATCATCATCACTCAGCTTCGAAAAGGGGTTTATTGGCTACTGCATGGATTAATATAGAAAATAATAGATCCAGTTATAAAGTAAGAGCGTTAATTGATCCGTGCTCAGATGAGAGTTTTATTTCGGAAAAAATTTCTAGATTATTAAATCTGACTACATTACCGACATCAGCTGAAGTAGCAGGTTTGGGCGGTGAAATAATAAGCCATCTTGATAAAATGGCTGCGTTTATTGAAACTTCGTTGATCAATCCGAACTTGTCACTAAAAGTCACAGCTTTAGTAGTGTCCCAAGTAACTGGAAATATTCCAATGCATTTCTTTAGCCCTGATAAAAATATTAGGCTGTCAGGGTTAGAGTTTGCAGATCCAACGTTTTATAATAGTGGCTCTGTAGATATATTGTTAGGAGGTGATGTTTATCCCTCAATACTACGAGCCGGTGTGAAACATGGTATTTTTGACGCCCTAGTGGCTCAAGAAACCATATTTGGTTGAGTGGTAACAGGTCCAACGAATCCACAGCGTACAGTAAGAAGGTCTTATTTAATCAAAGTTTCAATTGATGAGCAATTAGCAAAATTTTGGGAGCTTGAAGAAATTTCTCAGAAACCAGTTGTCTCAGAAGGAGACAAGTTATGTGAAGAAATATTTAGATCAACATTTAGGAGAAATTCTGAGGGAAGATACATAGTTGATTTGCCATTTAAATCAGATTTCTCAGCTCTTGGTCCAAATAGAAACATGGTTCTGAGTCAATTTTTGAGAAATGAAAATTCATTGATGCGTAGACCACAAACCAAGATTTTATATGATGAGGTCATTAAAGAATATTTGACATTGGGGTATATGGAAAAAATTGAGTATCCTGAAATTGGCCCAAACTATTACTTACCTCATCATGGCGTTTTTAAGCCAGAAAGCACTACAACAAAGTTGAGGGTAGTGTTTAATGCCTCCAGTGTTACAACTAGTGGCAAAAGTCTGAACGACATTTTGCACGTTGGGCCTGTACTTCAAAATGATTTAGTTTATTTGATCCTTAAATGGAGGTTTTATAAGCTGGTGTTTAACGCGGATATAACAAAAATGTACAGGCAGATTCTAATTAACCCAGAGCATGCTCGTTTTCAACAGATAGTTCATCGTGGTTCTCCAGATGAAGAGATAACAGATTACAGATTAAAAACTGTCACCTTTGGGCTCAATTGTGCTCCATATTTGGCACTTAGAACCCTGTTACAACTGGCAAGTGACGAGGAACGTTATTACCCATTGGGGGCAGAAATATTGCGGAACTTCATGTATGTAGATGACGCTCTGGTGGGTGCACACAGTTTACCCGATATTTTAGAGGCCCGAAATAAGTTTTTTTTTTTTTTTTTTTTTTTTTTTTTTTTTTTTTTTTAGCCTTTATTTATTTATTGAATCTTCATATAATGAAATGACAATAAGTATTCAAATCTTAATACTAAAAAGAAAATAATAAGCCCAGCCAGTGCTAGACAAAAATTTTATGATACTAAAAAAATTTCACATCAACTGATCCAGTCATCTATTTTGCGCTTGAGTTAAAGCAAGGGTATCCCTCCTTCTCAACCGATTATGGCCACTAAAGTTAAGGATGTCTCGTGCAAGTGGGTTTGGGTGGTGTTCAAGTTTGCTGACATACTTTGACGCGTGTTTTGTAAATTCAACTTTTACTAATGGCACGCATAGATCTTTGTGAATTCGAGAATTTTTAACATACCATGGAGCTGCAGTAATTATACGTAGAATTTTATTTTGACCCCTTTGAATTTTTTCAATGTTTGATGCTGAGGCAGTACCCCATAATTGAATTCCATAGCACCAGATTGGCTTTAGAATTGCATTGTACAACAATAGTTTGCAGTCCAACTTTAGTGAAGAATTTCTGCCAATTAGCCAATTAAGTTGCACTGCTTTTAATCTCATCTGTGTAAGTTTCGCTTCAATATGAGACTTCCAAGTTAAACGGCGGTCGAGGTGAATGCCGAGGTATTTGACTTCATTATGTTGAGGAATAATTTGATTATTTATTTTGATGAACGAGCAAGTTTCTTTTCGCAATGTGAAAGTGATATGAATACATTTCTGTTCATTAGCCCTGATTTTCCAAAGCTCTAGCCAATTCTCTAGTTTATAAACATAATTCTGCAAATTCTGTGATGCTACTTGGTGGTCCTTATGAACGCTGATAAAGGCTGTATCGTCTGCGAAAGTTGACGTGTGGATTTTGGGGTCTGACGGCATGTCGGAGGCATAAATCAAATATAAAGTAGGACCCAGTATGCTACCCTGTGGCACACCTGTTTCAATTGGCTGAGCGGGGCTTAAAAAATTACCTTCTTTGATTTTAAATTTGCGACCGTATAAATAGCTTTCCATAAGTTTATGGGTGTTAGCAGGCAGAGTTAATTTTATTTTGTGCATTAAACCGTCATGCCAAACTTTGTCGAACGCTTGGGACACATCAATGAAAAGGGCGGAGCAGTATTTTTTGTCTTCAAACGACCCTCTTATCACATTTACCAATCTGTGTGTTTGTTCGATGGTGCTGTGTTTAGCTCTGAAGCCGAATTGATGATTAGGAATGCATTCAGTGTCGTTCAGAATTGGAATCAACTTAGTCATTAACAATTTTTCGAACAGTTTAGAAATTGTCGGCAGTAGGCTAATTGGCCTATATGACTCTACTTTGGTGTGATCCTTCCCTGACTTAGGAATCATAGTGATCATAGACACCTTCCAATCTGCAGGATAGTATTCTAGGCGTAAAATAGCGTTGAAGATAAAGAGGATAATTCTTCTAGCTACACGACGTAACTCCACAAGCATTTTATTGCTGATTTTATCCATACCTGGAGCCTTTCTAAGGTTCAGAGTACCAATAGCGCTTTGGACATCACCAAAGTTTAGTCTTAGAGGTACAGGAGGTCTAATAACGAGTGGTGGCAAATCAGATACGTTATTTGAGTTGTTTTTAGTAAACACATTTCTTAAATGGTTCACAAATAATGTCCCTTTCTCGGAATCATTTCTAGCCCAGTCACCAGTCGGATTTCGCAAAGGAGGTTTTCCTCTCACTGGTCTTTTTAAACCTCTTGCCGCCCTCCATAACGAGTAGTCAGATTGTGGGGTACTATCAAGACCCTCCAAGTAGGATCTAAGTGAAGCCGTTCTTTGGGTTTCTAAGAAATGTCTTAGTATATCTCTGCATACCCGTAGCCTAGCTTTCAGTTCAGGAGACCTGTGAAGTTGCCACTCTCTTCTCATTCTTCTTTTTTCTGATAGGAGATGTTCGAGTTCAGATAAATAAGTTCTGTTTGTCCTATTTCTACATTCAACGTGATAAGTGGAAGCGTGATGCACAGCTCGTCGAAGGTCCTCGGTAAAGTTGCCAATCGACTCATCGATATCGTCGGTAGTTCTCAACACAATATTTTCCGTGCAATGAGAACTTAAATACTTTTTGTATTTTATCCAGCTTACTCGGGTCTTAGTCATGTTTCTAAATGGAGAGCCACACACTTGAGGGAAATGCATTGAAATGATAGTAGGAGAGTGATCTGAGGACAAGTCTAATGAAGGATCCACTTGCATCCATTCTACAGGGATATTTTTCACTACTCCAAAGTCAATAACATCGGGAATCTTCCGTCGGTCCGTCGTCCAGTAGGTGGGATGTCCGCTTGAGAGTACATCTAAGCCCATTTGAGCAATGGTGTTGAAGAGTACGCGACCCTTTGGGGTTACCAGACGTGAACCCCAAAATGTGTGTTTGGCGTTAAAGTCGCCAGCAACTAAAAATCTAGCTCCAAGGGAATTAAAGAAGTTATGGTATTGTATTGGTGTTCTTTTATTGAGAATCGAGGCGGAGAATAAATCGATGATAAAACAAATTTGTATTGACAGAATTCAATGCAAATGTTTGTTGCTTGGAGGTAATCCTCACTTATGTTATTCATTAGATAATGTTTTATTCTGTTCTTTATAAGAATTGCCGAACCTCCACAAGCTCTTCCGCGGGGATCTTTAGTATCGTACAACACGTAGCCATTAATTTTGAAGTACCCTGTCGACGTCAAGTGAGTTTCAGCAATCATCATAACATCAATCTGCTTATCCATCAGGAAGTATTCCAGTTCGTTTTTATGTTGGCGGAGGCCGTTCGCGTTCCAAAAACAAATTTTTAAATAAATCATTTCTTTAAAATGGCTTGCAAGATAGTGGATTGCATTTTCAGCATTTCCTGCATCATGGATGTCATGGTGGTCGTAAAAGTGTTCATAGTTTGGACAAGTGTCTGCAATGTTGTCTCTAGATTGTTGATATGTGGCTCAGAATATTGCGATATAGGTTCCTGCTCCAGACCTGGCATATTAGATTTGACCACGTTTGCGTAAGAAACTTGTCTAGAATTAGGAGCGTTTACGTGAGTAGTTGGTCGTACAATTTGAGGAAAATTCTTACTCGACGTGAAATTAGGTTGTTGAGGATGGTCAGGTAATACTGGCGACTTATTGGTCCTTATGCCCTTCAAATAAGTATAAACTGGACAACCTCTATAATTAGCGGTATGATTTCCTCCACAGTTACTGCATTTTTTTATTTTTAAGTCCGTTTTGGACTTATTACATTGAGCAGTTGCATGTAGTTCCCCACATGCAACACAAACAGACGGCAATTTACAATACGCTTTGGTGTGACCAAATTCTTGACAATTAAGACACTGGACGGGTCCAACACGCTTATGCGGTTCCTCCACGGTAATTCTACGATGCAGAAGATAAATAAGATTGTAAATTGGATGGGACTCGTTTTTCTTTAAGGCAACATCTCCAGGTTCCAATTCTACCCTGAACATGGGCTGAGGAATCTTTTCACGGTTTCTAATATTCACTACGCTCTTGATTTTGAACCCTTTGTCCATTAATCCGTTCTTTATCTCCGCAGGATCAACACATGGGTCTATACCCTTTAGAACGACTTGGAGTCCTTTTGCGCTTTTGAGCTGATAGGTATAGAAATCCCTTGTCTCCCTCTCCAACTGGTTGGACAATTTTCGAAAATCATCTTCCCTATTCACTTGGATCTTTGTCTCGCTGATTTTTCCATGTTTAATTGAGGTTACGCTAAACATGTTCTCACCTATTACAGCAACAATTCCTTGTACCAGTTTATTGGAAGTGGGCTCTCTCAGGTAAATTGGTGGGGGCTTAAACGTCTTTTTCGGTATTTCTGGGTCATCCGTCTGAAGTAGAGCAAATCTGTTTTGATCATTTGGCTTATCACTGCTGACGGTCTTAGGAACTTTATTGGAATTGGAAGACATTTGAGCAGATGTCGGGCTCCTCTGTCGCTTGAGAACGGTGATGTACTTATCCATACCTACTTGTTTTTTGGGTTTGACTGCACTATTTGATGAAGATGATGATTTCTCATCGGATGAGATAACTATATTGGGCGAACAGGAACGGCGCCGTATTTCGGCCTTTGTAGTGAGAAGAGACTCCACGGATTTTCTTAAGGATTCTTCCTCAGAGATCCATAAATTTTTTCTACTGTAGCTTAGCTCTTTCTCAGAATTACATCTGAGCGGGACACTCATGCAGTTGTTATGCGATTTTTAAATTACCGAAAAACCACTATAGATATTTTTCCACCTATTACGATATCTTTTATATATATATATATATTATTTTTTTTTTTTCACTTATTACAAGTTTTTTTTATTTTTTTTCACCTATTACGAAAATTCAGCCGCACTAAAAATAACACGTCCGACCAGTTCAAGCAACACTATGTGAATGAAATAAGTTAATAGCAATATTGAAGTCTGGTGGATCTGAGTTAAGAAAGTGGACCTCGAATAATAAAGAAATATTAGAAGGTCTGCCTTCTGAGTATTTAATAAATCATGATTTTTTACGGTTTAATGATAAAAGTAATGCAAAAACTCTAGGTGTTCGATGGAATGCTTCAGCTGATTATTTTTATTTTACAACAGAAAAAAATCCACTTAAATCTACTTACACCAAGAGGGAAGTGTTATCCGTGATTTCTAGACTCTTTGATCCAGCAGGTTGGCTCACTCCTGTAATAATCATAGCAAAGATCTTAATGCAGCAGCTGTGGCTCGATAAGATCAATTGGGACGACAATATCAAACCTGTAGCTCTTCAAAGTTGGCAAGCTTTTATTAGTAGATATAATAATATCAATGAAATCACGGTCCCACGGTGGATTATGTACACGACTGGCTCAATTATAGAATTTCATGGCTTCTGTGATTCTTCAGAGTAAGCTTATGCAGCGGCTTTGTATGTCAGAGTTAAAACGGGGGATAATATATATTCTAACTTATTGGTTGCAAAATCAAAAGTGGCTCCAGTTAAAAAACCTTCAATACCACGGTTAGAGTTATGTGGAGCAGTGTTATTAGCAAAGTTAGTCAATAGCATTGCGCCCCGATTCAACCATAGTGCTGGCTTGGTTAAAAAAACCGCCATGCAGCTGGAAAACTTTTGTGGCCAACAGGGTGGCAACCATTTTAGAAAAAGTGGGCAATAAAAACTGGAACCATGTAATTTCAACTGGGGGCTGACTCCTGTGGAGCTAAAGAGCTGCAGACTGTGGTGGAATGGTCCACATTGGCTCATGTTAGAGAAAAGTTCGTGGCCTTCATTACCAGCAGAATTTGAAACGACTGAAGAAATAAAAGGTGTTCAGGTACATGTTGCTAGATCTGCTGTTAAGGAAGATGTTTTAGAACGGATTTCTAGTTTGCCCAGAGCTATACACGATATTTCCTACATCTTTCGTTTCTTTTTCGCGGTTAAATATGGTTCCACGAAAAAGGCACGACATACCTCTTTGACTGTAACGGCTGAAGAGTTAACCTTTGTAAGAAATCGCTTGTTTTTGCTCTCCCAGGAGATATATTTTGCCAATGACTACCAGAAGCTGCTTATCAAGGGACAGATTAAGAAAAGTAGCCCGTTGTTGACTCTCACGCCCTTTCTTGATGAGCATACAGTTATTAGGGCTAACGGCCGCCTCAGCGTTTCAATGAATTTGTCCTACAGTGAACGCCATCCAATAATATTAGCTTATAAAAGTAGATTGGCTCGTTTGTATGTTGAGTTTATACATAAAATGGCACATCCCGGAAGGTTAAAGTTAGTTCACAGCGTGGTTCGACATGAATGTTGGATACTTAAAGCTAAGACTTTAATAAAGGTCTGCATCAATAACTGCAAAGAATGCGTTTTACACCGAAAAGTGCGCCAAGGGCAGATTATGGCAGCGTTGCCCATAGAAAGAACGACCTTGAGTAGGCCCTTTACAAATCCGGGAGTTGACTTTGCTGGCCCTTTTGAAATCAAAAGCTTTACCGGCCGGTATTGTCGAATTACAAAGGGTTATTTGTGTCTCTTCGTCTGCTTCGCGACGCAAGCTATTCATCTTGAAGCTGTTAGCGACCTAACCACCCCTGGTTTCTTAGGTGCGTTGGCCCGTTTTATTGCGCGTCGAGGTTGCCCAGATTGCGTATACTCAGATAATGGCCGCAAATTCGTTGGCGCGGCCAAAGAAATAGCTGCTAATTTCGACAAACATTTGGCCAATATCCGAGATACCGCGCTGGACAAATATGGACACCAACACCTAAAATGGCACTTTATTCCCGCTGCAGCGCCTCATATGGAAGGATTGTGGGAGGCAGGGGTTAAGAGTTTTAAGACGCACTTTAAAGGTAGCTGGTCAGCTAAAATATACTTTGGAGAGTTTTCTACGCTTCTGGCCACCATAGAAGCATGCCTCAATTCCAGACCTTTATCTGACAACATTGAAGACCTAACTGCACTTACGCCTGGTCATTTCCTAATTGGCTCGGCGATGTTGACTTCAGCTGAACCTGAAGAACTCACCTCTGCCGTGAGCGTGATAAATCGATGGAGAAAAGTCAGAGCTATGCAGCACGACATATGTCGCCGATGGAAGGCAGAATACCTGACGGAATTGTATAAGCGTTATAAATGGAAATCGCCGCCTAATCTGAAAGAAAACGATTTAGTGGTCCTTAGAAATGAACCCCATTTGCCCTACTGAGTGGCGTTTAGGCCGTATTGTAAAAATTTACCCAGGTAGGGACGGAAAAGTGCGAGTAGTTGATATAAAAACGCAAAATGGTGTTATTAACAGGCCCATTCATAAATTGGTACTTTTACCCAACTCCGCTGAGCAATACGTATTCATTTAGTTTGGTCCACATTGATTAGTATTCGCCTTTAATTCGATTTCTTTATACTTTCATTTCTTACAGTGTAACATGATAGACGCGTGGTTCAACACTAATTACGGCTGCCCTCCATGCTATTCGGCAGTGCTCCAAATTTTTAACGATGAGAGTGGAGTTGAAGCGCCGACCCGTTATTAGCTATAATTTATGCAAAAGTTGCTTGGCCCAGTCGCACCAACTGCGCGAATGTACCAGCATTGATCGTTGCAAAAAATGCCACCGACAACACAACACCCTGCTGCATCCCATAGATCCTGACAATGTGTGGTTCCCGATGACGGTTGAGGTGAAGCTATACCCGCATCAGGGGTCCTCACGGTATGTGGAAAATCGCGCACGAGTAAACCCAAACTCAGCTCGTTTCTCAATCCACAAACCGTTTGCCATTTCCGCAGGCTGTAATATCCTTCAAAATCGAGCTTGGATAACCGTGGCCCATCGTTTATACAGCCACAGAAAGATTGTGGTCCAATGTGCAGTTGAAGAAAACATTTTCCTTACTACGCAGTCGGTCGATCTAAACCAGGAGTGGGTTTGTCGTAGAAAACGAGGTGTGGTCCTCGCCGACCCTGACTGGTTTCGCTCAGCACCAGCTTATATCGTTCTGAGGACCGATGTGACCGCCAAGTTATTAGAAGGGCCTGCTGATGGAAGACCGGGTAAAATTTATTGTCAAAAGACCCTGTTTGGAGAAGCTTTCTTCGGGGAAGGCATCAAGCGTGAGCAGTAAAGGGCCTGGGGCCAAACAAAAAATGAAGTCTTCTATATCACTCATCATTTGTTATCATCACAACATAAGTTTTTGTTTATCATGAATTAATATTTTTGTATTTTTTAAATTTTAACTTAACTGAATTAAAACATGTAAATTGCTGTTAAATTAATTAATTAAATTTATATTTTATTTAATCTTTAATTAATAACTTATATTTTTTCCCATGGTTCATTGGTGTTGGCTCTATGACTTTGTTGCGCTACTGCCGCAAGATGGGCAGTATTTTGAGGTCACACTGTAGTTATTGCTAACATCACGTGCGGTTGATTTGAACTAGAATTCTTATGTTGCATAAGCTATTGTAACTGACAGACTCGTTGGTTTTTTCGTCACTTAGCTTGCGCCATTGTATTAAAAAACAACCAAACTTCTATAGCCAGTGAAAAGTAAAAGGTTAAAGTTATTTTAAATAAAAACAACAAGTTAAATTAAAAACTCAACATAAACCAAATTAAATTAAAAGAAAACATAAAATTAAATAAAGTGAAAAAAGGACACTAAAAATACAAAACTAAAGGATTTTTTTCAATTGGAACAGCGGACGGACAGACTACTCCATAATTCAGGGAGCCCCAACCATTCATAATAATCTTAATTTACCAAACAGAGTATAAACAAGTAAGAAAGTATAGTCGGTCAAGCGCGACCATATAATACCCTACAGCTAGTATATGTCAATATAAAAAAGTTTTTAAAAAATGGGCGTTATTTGCGAGATATCACCTATTTTGGACTAAAATTTAGTGTCATGTGAATATAAATATTATATGTGTTAAACTTTATCTCGATATTAATACTTTTAAAAGATTTATGAAAGTTAAAGTGAATTACGGAGAGGGTCTTATATGGGAGTTTCGACTAATTATGGACCGATAATTACAAAATTAAGTGTCATTATTTCTGTATATAAGAAACTTATTTGTGTCGAATTTTAGTTGATTACCAACATTTTTGAAGAAATTTATGCTCTTTGTTACGAAACCTTTTTAATGTGTATTTTTTTTATGCCCTAGCCTAGCTCAGCTCTCGCAACCGGGCAGGTTCTCAACCCTTATCTACACTGGTTTTGCACAATAAAAAAATTAATTTCTATTTAAATTTTGTTCCTTGCGGTATCATGAGAAAAATACCCCTACAAAGCAAAAAAAAAATTTTTACTCCAAAACACATAGACAGAGAACATATGCACTTGAATCTAGGACCGGTGTATTACCTAGACACGTCCTTGCCCTAATCCCAACCTAAGTCATACAATAATTCATTCTATACCTATGACCCCTTAAATATTTATGCTATCATCAACAACTTACGGTTTGTCCATTTTGTATTACCACCGAGAACTCAGGAATCTGAAATCCTTTTTGGAAAAATTTAGAGACACCACATATTCACTATTTACTGAATTATAATTTATTTTACATATTAAAAAAAAACTAAACTACAATATACATACACTTAATATTAATGTGGCTTAAACATTTATTAAAATCATTAAAAAAAACTTAATTTTGAAAATTTTAAATTGTTTTCTTTTTGTTCCTTTTTTAAAAAAAATTATTAAAACGACTTTACAAATATGGATGAAAATTAATTACAATAAAAAAATGCACTTATAATTAAACAATAATAAAATACTACATATATTTCACTAACAAAAAGGACCGGACTAGACGGATAATACGTTAGGCATTAATATTTGGCCTAAATAAAAATAAAACCGAAATTCTTTTCCTCTTTTTATTTTTTTTTTTTTTTTTTTATCTTCCCTAAAGAGCTCTCTACAGGAATCTTTTCTATTGACAATTGCCAAGTTAACGTGTGATAAACTATTATTTATACCACTCGTTCGATCCTTTTTTCTTTACAATTTCACAATTATCAATATAATCTAATCCTAACTAAAACTAATTCTTTATAATATACCCTAAGTTTGCTAACAGTCATCCATATAGTATGTAAGTTAAATTTTGTGTTGATTCTCTATTCACGGTATTAAAGTTTATAGCACTTACGATGAGGGTTGTTATTTCAATAATTATTTGTTAACGAAACCTTTTTTTTCGCCTGTAAAGTTTAACTATTTTATTTTGATGACTTAGACTATTACTGTCCTCGACTTTCCTCCAAATCAATTTTTTTTTCTCTTTCATTAACTTTGGATTTCTTCCGGTTTCCGATAACAACAATCCTCATCTATTAATTATTATTATATAATATATCATAATTTATTTTAATTATTTATACAATTATTCAACACTTACGTAGTTCACTTTTTTTTATTTCCGATTATTACAAATTTAAAACAAAAATTTCAGGACCAGACAACAAAATTATCCAGGAGATCACTTAATGCGTTAACTGCCGCTTTAATAATGACTTTAAATATTCCTACTTTAATAATTCTAATTAAGCTAACATTAATTAAAACAAGCAAACAATAACAAAATCACATAAATAAAAAACAAGTACCGGTGGACAACAGGGATTTTCCCAAAAAAAATAATAACAAAGCTAGAGGAACGGTTCGTTGCCCATTATTCCTTTAGCCTTGAAATTTGTGGTATTTTTAATTTGTACAAATTCACAGAGAACAATAAGTAAATTTTCTCTTAGTTTTATACCAATGCCGTTCTTTTCATATGGTAACTCCGTTTTCCTATATAATACTTATTCTACCAACTCTGTTTGTGCTATTCCACTTAGACACTCAATTTTTTTTTAACAACTAACAGGCAAGACAAAAGTACAAAGCATTAATACCAAATTATTACAGAAAATCTTAACGTATTTATACGACAAGGATAAAAAAATATCAAACCAAAACAAGACAAATCAAAATATACACTTATGTTAAGTCAGGGGCAACCAAAACAGTACCTGTTTTCAAACAATATCACACATTCAACAATATGCAACCCCCAATCCCATGCAACGAAAACATAAACCTATGTACTTTTAATATGGACGTATGTACATATAACAAGCAGAAACATTGGATAAATTACACATGTTTTAAACAATTTAATACAACAAAAAAAAAACGACAAAACGATATAAACAATTTTTATTCTTAAACAAAAATTCAATACCATAAAAATATCCATCATGTATGTATGTTGTCACTTTTAACACCCTCAACAAAACTCTGTAGTTTCAATATATTTTGCAGAAACTACAGTGTGATGGTTGTTAAAATTTTACAATCATACCTCAGCGTAAAGATGCTTCTACACTTTTGGGGTCGTATACTACAGGCGCTCAACGTAGGCTACACCCACATAAGAGTTAGCCGGGCAATCAATTAGCCAAACAGGAAGGTAAAAATTTCGTTTAAAACTATATAATTTAATATGTACCCCTTTTTCTTTTCATTGTCAATATAACATATATGTAGGTCAATCTATCAAATGGTCACGACAGTAAAGAAAACAAATAGGACAGCGCACTTTAGTGTATAAATGTAAAATAATCAACATCGAGACGGAATAAGACTTTACTTGCTATATCTAAAACTAAATATTGCACTTGTAAGTAATTATCTAAATCTATATTGCATCTTCCCAATCATTTACACTATATTGCACTGTTCTAAATCTTACATTATTGCTTGATATCCTTTGCATGGTAGATTCCCAAAGGTGACCCATTTAAAGTTTCTACCTCATACATGTTATTGCCTAACAATTTTGAAATTCTACATTTCGAGAATTTGCGGCAGAATTTAGCGTTGATATTCTTGTTAAAGTTGCTTAATACAAAATTACGTTTGAATACTTCCTGCCCTGGAACAAAACGTATCGTTCTTGCTCCTTTATCGTATCTCATTGAGCTTTTCTCATATTGCTTGTGTATATTCTCTTTAAGACTTTCGCGTATTAGTCTTAATCGGTCTTTGTTCTCTAACAGAAGAAAATCGCTATCGTCTAAAGATTTTAGTTTTTTTGCTAGTTTATAGTCTGCTCCTGATGTAAACATATTGTACCCAAATAAGGCCATAAATGGACTGATTCCTATTGTTGAATTTTTTTTTTTTTTTTTTTTTTTTTTTTTTTTTTTTTTTTTTTTTTTTTTTTTTTTTTTTTTTTTTTTAGCTTTTATTTATTTATTGAATCTTCATATAATGAAATGACAATAAGTTTTCGAATCTTAATACTAAAAGAAAATAATAAGTCCAGCCAGTGCTAGACAAAAATTTTATGATACTAAAAAAATTTTACATCAACTGATCCAGTCATCTATTTTGCGCTTGAGTTAAAGCAAGGGTATCCCTCCTTCTCAACCGATTATGGCCACTAAAGTTAAGGATGTCTCGTGCAAGTGGGTTTGGGTGGTGTTCAAGTTTGCTGACATACTTTGACGCGTGTTTTGTAAATTCAACTTTTACTAATGGCACGCATAGATCTTTGTGAATTCGAGAATTTTTAACATACCATGGAGCTGCAGTAATTATACGTAGAATTTTATTTTGACCCCTTTGAATTTTTTCAATGTTTGATGCTGAGGCAGTACCCCATAATTGAATTCCATAGCACCAGATTGGCTTTAGAATTGCATTGTACAACAATAGTTTGCAGTCCAACTTTAGTGAAGAATTTCTGCCAATTAGCCAATTAAGTTGCACTGCTTTTAATCTCATCTGTGTAAGTTTCGCTTCAATATGAGACTTCCAAGTTAAACGGCGGTCGAGGTGAATGCCGAGGTATTTGACTTCATTATGTTGAGGAATAATTTGATTATTTATTTTGATGAACGAGCAAGTTTCTTTTCGCAATGTGAAAGTGATATGAATACATTTCTGTTCATTAACCCTGATTTTCCAAAGCTCTAGCCAATTCTCTAGTTTATAAACATAATTCTGCAAATTCTGTGATGCTACTTGGTGGTCCTTATGAACGCTGATAAAGGCTGTATCGTCTGCGAAAGTTGACGTGTGGATTTTGGGGTCTGACGGCATGTCGGAGGCATAAATCAAATATAAAGTAGGACCCAGTATGCTACCCTGTGGCACACCTGTTTCAATTGGCTGAGCGGGGCTTAAAAAATTGCCTTCTTTGATTTTAAATTTGCGACCGTATAAATAGCTTTCCATAAGTTTATGGGTGTTAGCAGGCAGAGTTAATTTTATTTTGTGCATTAAACCGTCATGCCAAACTTTGTCGAACGCTTGGGACACATCAATGAAAAGGGCGGAGCAGTATTTTTTGTCTTCAAACGACCCTCTTATCACATTTACCAATCTGTGTGTTTGTTCGATGGTGCTGTGTTTAGCTCTGAAGCCGAATTGATGATTAGGAATGCATTCAGTGTCGTTCAGAATTGGAATCAACTTAGTCATTAACAATTTTTCGAACAGTTTAGAAATTGTCGGCAATAGGCTAATTGGCCTATATGACTCTACTTTGGTGTGATCCTTCCCTGACTTAGGAATCATAGTGATCATAGACACCTTCCAATCTGCAGGATAGTATTCTAGGCGTAAAATAGCGTTGAAGATAAAGAGGATAATTCTTCTAGCTACACGAGGTAACTCCACAAGCATTTTATTGCTGATTTTATCCATACCTGGAGCCTTTCTAAGGTTCAGAGTACCAATAGCGCTTTGGACATCACCAAAGTTTAGTCTTAGAGGTACAGGAGGTCTAATAACGAGTGGTGGCAAATCAGATACGTTATTTGAGTTGTTTTTAGTAAACACATTTCTTAAATGGTTAACAAATAATGTCCCTTTCTCGGAATCATTTCTAGCCCAGTCACCAGTCGGATTTCGCAAAGGAGGTTTTCCTCTCACTGGTCTTTTTAAACCTCTTGCCGCCCTCCATAACGAGTAGTCAGATTGTGGGGTACTATCAAGACCCTCCAAGTAGCATCTAAGTGAAGCCGTTCTTTGGGTTTCTAAGAAATGTCTTAGTATATCTCTGCATACCCGTAGCCTAGCTTTCAGTTCAGGAGACCTGTGAAGTTGCCACTCTCTTCTCATTCTTCTTTTTTCTGATAGGAGATGTTCGAGTTCAGATAAATAAGTTCTGTTTGTCCTATTTCTACATTCAACGTGATAAGTGGAAGCGTGATGCACAGCTCGTCGAAGGTCCTCGGTAAAGTTGCCAATCGACTCATCGATATCGTCGGTAGTTCTCAACACAATATTTTCCGTGCAATGAGAACTTAAATACTTTTTGTATTTTATCCAGCTTACTCGGGTCTTAGTCATGTTTCTAAATGGAGAGCCACACACTTGCGGGAAATGCATTGAAATGATAGTAGGAGAGTGATCTGAGGACAAGTCTAATGAAGGATCCACTTGCATCCATTCTACAGGGATATTTTTCACTACTCCAAAGTCAATAACATCGGGAATCTTCCGTCGGTCCGTCGGCCAGTAGGTGGGATGTCCGCTTGAGAGTACATCTAAGCCCATTTGAGCAATGGTGTTGAAGAGTACGCGACCCTTTGGGGTTACCAGACGTGAACCCCAAAATGTGTGTTTGGCGTTAAAGTCGCCAGCAACTAAAAATCTAGCTCCAAGGGAATTAAAGAAGTTATGGTATTGGTGTTCTTTTATTGAGAATCGAGGCGGAGAATAAATCGATGATAAAACAAATTTGTATTGACAGAATTCAATGCAAATGTTTGTTGCTTGCAGGTAATCCTCACTTATGTTATTCATTAGATAATGTTTTATTCTGTTCTTTATAAGAATTGCCGAACCTCCACAAGCTCTTCCGCGGGGATCTTTAGTATCGTACAACACGTAGCCATTAATTTTGAAGTACCCTGTCGACGTCAAGTGAGTTTCAGCAATCATCATAACATCAATCTGCTTATCCATCAGGAAGTATTCCAGTTCGTTTTTATGTTGGCGGAGGCCGTTCGCGTTCCAAAAACAAATTTTTAAATAAATCATTTCTTTAAAATGGCTTGCAAGATAGTGGATTGCATTTTCAGCATTTCCTGCATCATGGATGTCATGGTGGTCGTAAAAGTGTTCATAGTTTGGACAAGTGTCTGCAATGTTGTCTCTAGATTGTTGATATGTGGCTCAGAATATTGCGATATAGGTTCCTGCTCCAGACCTGGCATATTAGATTTGACCACGTTTGCGTAAGAAACTTGTCTAGAATTAGGAGCGTTTACGTGAGTAGTTGGTCGTACAATTTGAGGAAAATTCTTACTCGACGTGAAATTAGGTTGTTGAGGATGGTCAGGTAATACTGGCGACTTATTAGTCCTTATGCCCTTCAAATAAGTATAAACTGGACAACCTCTATAATTAGCGGTATGATTTCCTCCACAGTTACTGCATTTTTTTATTTTTAAGTCCGTTTTGGACTTATTACATTGAGCAGTTGCATGTAGTTCCCCACATGCAACACAAACAGACGGCAATTTACAATACGCTTTGGTGTGACCAAATTCTTGACAATTAAGACACTGGACGGGTCCAACACGCTTATGCGGTTCCTCCACGGTAATTCTACGATGCAGAAGATAAATAAGATTGTAAATTGGATGGGACTCGTTTTTCTTTAAGGCAACATCTCCAGGTTCCAATTCTATCCTGAACATGGGCTGAGGAATCTTTTCACGGTTTCTAATATTCACTACGCTCTTGATTTTGAACCCTTTGTCCATTAATCCGTTCTTTATCTCCGCAGGATCAACACATGGGTCTATACCCTTTAGAACGACTTGGAGTCCTTTTGCGCTTTTGAGCTGATAGGTATAGAAATCCCTGGTCTCCCTCTCCAACTGATTGGACAATTTTCGAAAATCATCTTCCCTATTCACTTGGATCTTTGTCTCGCTGATTTTTCCATGTTTAATTGAGGTTACGCTAAACATGTTCTTACCTATTACAGCAACAATTCCTTGTACCAGTTTATTGGAAGTGGGCTCTCTCAGGTAAATTGGTGGGGGCTTAAACGTCTTTTTCGGTATTTCTGGGTCATCCGTCTGAAGTAGAGCAAATCTGTTTTGATCATTTGGCTTATCACTGCTGACGGTCTTAGGAACTTTATTGGAGTTGGAAGACATTTGAGCAGATGTCGGGCTCCTCTGTCGCTTGAGAACGGTGATGTACTTATCCATACCTACTTGTTTTTTGGGTTTGACTGCACTATTTGATGAAGATGATGATTTCTCATCGGATGAGATAACTATATTGGGCGAACAGGAACGGCGCCGTATTTCGGCTTTTGTAGTGAGAAGAGACTCCACGGATTTTCTTAAGGATTCTTCCTCAGAGATCCATAAATTTTTTCTACTGTAGCTTAGCTCTTTCTCAGAATTACATCTGAGCGGGACACTCATGCAGTTGTTTTGCGATTTTTAAATTACCGAAAAACCACTATTTTTCCACCTATTACGATATCTTTTTTTTATATATATATATATTTTTTTTTTTTTTTCACTTGTTACAAGTTTTTTTTTTTTTTATTTTTTTTTTTCACCTATTACGAAAATTCAGCCGCACTAAAAATAACACGTCCGACCAGTTCAAGCAACACTATGTGAATGAACATTGTTGAATGAACAGAATTTCTCAAAGCCAACTCAATAGACTCTAGGTTTAGATCCCATTCTCTATGGTCGTTTTCCAGATACACTCTGATAGCGGCCAAAATACTTTGATTCACTCGTTCTGCTGCGTTTGATTGAGGAGAATATATCGCTGTACGCATATGTGTTATTTTATATTCTGTTATCATTTTGGAAAATTCCTTTGATAAAAATTGTTTACCATTATCAGAATGAATTATTTCAGGTACACCAAAATTGTGGAAGACTTGTTCTATCAAAAACTTTATAACATTGCTAGAAGTAGCTTCTTTCATAGCTTTAAGAAATACAAATTTGGTTAGATGGTCCATTACTATAAAAATATAGGCATTTCCGCTTTTCGATCGGGGATACTTTCCTAAGAAGTCTATATATAATTTCTGAAAAGGCCGGTCTGTGATCACTTCATTACCAATTCCTGGAGCTAGTCTGATATTTACGGATTTACATTCCTTACATTTTATACAATTGTTAACAAAGGTTTTAACTTGTAACACCATGTTTGGCCAATAAAATTTGGTTCTTAGAAATTCCAAGGTCTTTCGAATTCCCCCATGACTTTTATCTACAGGTTCATGGGCAAGTCGGATAAGTTCGTGAGTTAAAGAACTGGGAATCCATAGTTTCCACCTAAATTCTTCTATTCCTTCTCTTTCGTTATAATTAGTTATTTTTTTGAACACCAATCCCTTTTCAATTTTAAGGTCCGGTAGTTTATCTCCATTCTTAGTGATAGTATCCTTTATATCCTTATATTCCTCAGATTCAAATTCGGTTGTATCAAACCCTAATATATTGTCTGGGCTAAAATTCACTTCCTCTAAAGCTCGCGATAAGTTATCTGCCACTATATTCTCTGATCCTTTGCGATGTTCAATTGCAAAGTCATAACTTTGTAACTGCAGGGCCCATCTGGCAAGCCTACCACTAAGATCCTTTAAAGACATCAGCCATTTAAGACTCGCATGGTCGGTGATCACGGTGAAAGACATTAATTCGATATATGGTCGAAATCTTTTAATTGCAAGAACAGCTGCCAGACATTCTTTCTCCGTTATGCTATAGTTCTGTTGTGCAGAGTTAAGTTTCATAGAAAAGAATGCAATTGGTCTTTCGTTATTCATTTCATCTTTTTGAAAGAGCACTGCTCCTATACCATAACTCGAAGCATCGCATTGTACATAAAATCTTTTTTTAAAATCTGGATGAGCTAACACTGGTGCGGAAGATAGAGCTTGTTTCAATTTGTTAAAACTAGTAACTGCTTCATCCGTAATTTTGAATTTTGTACCTTTTTTTATTAGATTGGACAGTGGTGCGGTCATTTGTGAAAAATTCTTGATAAAACGACGATACCATCCGGCGGTTCCAAGAAAACTACGGATTTCTCTTACTGATTTAGGGATTGGTATTCGTTTTATTGCCTCGACCTTTTCTGGATCAGTCCTTAATACACCTCCCCCTATTATAAAACCTAGATATCGTAATTCCTTAAAACAAAATTTTGATTTTCTTAAACCTATGGTTAAATTCGCCTTGTCTAGATATTCAGCTATCTTACGCAACAATATCAAATGATTTTCAAAATCAGATGAGATTACCAGTAAGTCATCCAGATAGACGAAAACGTTTGACTTGAGTTCCTGTGGTATAATTTTGTCCATGAGCCTACACAGTCTTTGAGCCGCATTACATAAGCCAAACGGCATAACAGTGAACTGATATAGTGGGCGTCCCGGAATAGTGAAGGCTGTGTACACTCTGGATTTTTCCTCCAAGGGGATTTGCCAAAAGGCATATTTCAAGTCCACACTGCTTATGTAGTACGTTTCATCCAGTCTGCTTAGTATGGCCTCAATATTTTGTATTGGATAGGCGTCCTTGATTGTTCTCTCATTAAGTTTTCGGGCATCTAGACAGAGTCGGTTCTTGCCAGGTTTTCTAATTAAAGTACATCTACTGCTCCATGGACTTTGACTCTCTTCGATTACTCCTAATGTCAACATCTCATCAATTTCGTTATATATTAGTTCCTGAACTGCAGGAGATACAGGATAATATCTGTCTTTAACATGAGTAGCGCCTTCGATAAGCTCAATCACATGATTTTCTACTTTAGTTTTGCCTAGACCATTTCTTTCAAATGTTTTAAATTTCATTTTCACTTCCTCTAATTTTCCTTTCTCCTCGCTCGTCAAATCATGTTGTCCTACTACATTAGACTCCGATGGACTATCTATAGGTAAATTCCCAATATCAATTTCCTCATTCTGAAATATTTCGGGGGCTAAATCAAATGCCCGCCAGAAATCTACCCCTAAATAAGCTTCCTGTATTAGATTAGGACAAAGATAAAATTGAATTACTCTTTTCTCTCCCTTGAATTCTACTGGAATACTTATTTTTCCTAACACACTGTATTCTTTTCCTCCCGCTGTCTTAAGACTAACAAATATCGGATCTATTCTCAAATCTAGTTTATCAACAATTGCATCACAATTATTTCCTAAAATACTGATAGATGCGCCAGAATCTAATAATCCTTTAACCAGTGTATCCTTTAACTTTATTTCGGCAAAAATTCTAGGATCATTCCCTTCTCGACTAATCACTGAGTCACACAACACCATCGAGGATTTAATTTCCCGGTATTGTTCCCTCTTTCTCTGGAATTTTTCTCTCAATTTTTTTATCCTATTCAATTTAACCTTTCCTATCTCCTCGCCAAAAATCCTTTCTCTTACTGTTCTATAATTTCTTAATTTATTCTCGTATTTACTCCCTAATATTTCTAAACTATCGCTCAATTTCCTTTTCCCTTTCATTTCTACTTTTCTATCCTTTCCTTTTCTCAACAACCTATTATCTCTTTCCAATGTTCTCTGATCAAAAATATTATTTAGACTTACTTGTACCTCGGCATCGTTCATACTACGTCGGGAGTTTGGGTGGAGCGTGACTCTCCCATCCTCGACACACTCCTCATTCCGTTTCCCACGCACTTAGGGCATTTAGGTGTTATAACTCCTGGCGTCCCACACTTGTAGCAAAATAAATTTCTTTGTAATAATGTGCAATCCATGAAAGAATGACCAGGAATTCTACAGTTCCAGCAAACCAACAAATTTTGATTATTTTGCGGCTTTGCATTCGTATTTTGTTTTAACCTAACTTCATCTAGTTGTTCCTGTTCCCTTAGTTCCTGTTCATCCTCGTATAATTCCTCAACTAGTCGTTTTGAGTATAAAGGTCTAGAAGTAGACATGGCACTTGGCTGTTCTCGCCTCATATAATTCTTTTCAACCTCTTTGCATTCATCCCTGAGTTGCTCTACGGTATATATTTTTACAGGGTATAAAATTTGGGCCAAGTTGAGCCGTAAGTTTCTTTTCATTATTCTTATGACCTCTTGTTCAGGCAACGGTGTTCTTAAACGAGCTCTCAATTTTCTCATCGCTGAAAAATACGAGTCAATAGACTCTCCTGGTCGTTGTCGTCGTTCTTCAAAATCGCGCATAAATTCATACTCACTGCGGTTCGACCTATATTGTTGTAGCAAGGCTTCCTTCAGTTCTGGCCATCGTCTTATTTCTTTTTCTCGGATCACAGACCAATACCAGTCCTTAGCTTCATCTTTCAGCAATCTGTGGAAATCGCCTAAAATTTCCATCCAAGGACATCCGTGACGTAATTGTAGGTATTCTATTCTGAATATAAAGTCTTCGATATTAAGCCTATCAGTATTTCCATCGAATGCAACGTCCCATTTATCGATTCTCACTGACGGCACATGACGATTCAGATTTGCTATGTGGTTGCTTTGAATATTTTCATCCGAGCCTACATCACCATCTGGTTGCACATATTGAAACTCCAGCCTTCTAGGCATCATGTGTCGAACATCTGCATCATTACTTTGACTCTCAGTTTCGTTTTCCTTATTTCTATTTTGTTCTTCGCTAACTTCTGATGATTCTACTGATGACCTATTCAACTTAGTTAATTTTTTTATTTCATTTAACATTTCTGCAAATCCACTTTTTAAACTATTCTCTATTTTCAGCTCTATATTCTTTTCCAAATCCGCACGATATTCTGTGTTAGAAGATTGGACTACCTCTTTAATTATTCTGACATACTCACTGGAACTTTTATCATTTGGCTTGTTCTGATTTTTTGGTATTAATGGTGGTGGGCATGAAAAATCCGCGATAAGTTGAGGATTAGTGATTTTCGGAACCGCTCCCTTGGTTATGGAGGCTCCCTCTGCTGTTTGAACTCTCGGGTACTTATTTGGCGTAATAATCGTTTCAGACATATCTATAATATTTTTATCATTTTCTTTTCCGTCAGGATACTGCGTCTGAGGTTTCTTGCTAGAGTGTGCCACAAACATCCTAACTAATTTCCTATCAAACTAACTAAATAAAACTAACAAAAATAAAAATATTATACTATTCTGGAATTCTAATATCCCTACTCAAATATAATAAAGTTTATTTTTTAAAAAAAAAAAATGTTTGAAGATCTTATTATGATATTGGACACGTCGAACACAATACGCACACCAACATAAGTAAAACAAACTCACTTACTACAGTAATAAATATTTGGATATACGATTATATAAATAAGACAAGGATTTCAGATTTCCTACTGTTCTTATTTGGCGGTAACAAATGGACTTAATCAAATGTATAATTTATAAATATTTTATTATTCCGGTTGTTGATGATAAATGGACGGTATTCCTTCGTTCTCTCTCTATCCGTGCTACATTATACTATCCATGTATATATAAACTCACTCACACAACTATAAGATAAAACATTTAGGATTTGAGTTAAAGTTTACAGCCCAAAATCATGCAATTAATTTACTTCCAATTAGGACATGATAATATATACTAACAACGCTAAGAAAATAAGCCTTGTTCTATATAAATAAAATTTACTAAAACTTTTATTGAGTGACACCATTTACAATTAAAATATTCATTTACATTTAAAATAAACACTAATCACTCGGACTTTGTTTGATCAAATTTTCTTTCTAGCTGTTTTTTTTTTTTTTTTTTTTTTTTTTTTTTTTGGGTGCTATTTTATTGTAGCTCTGGCAAAACCAAAACTAAATAGAAATATTAACTAATTTATTTAAAACAAATATGAGAACACTTTTGAACTCTACCAAAATCACTTTCAGGACGAATGTACATATGCAATTCTGATACTACACACTTCGATATACATATACATTATACGACAGGCTATCAGGTATTACATTACACTCAACACTAAAACATGATAAAGAAAGACTTTAAATCAAACTCAATTAAACACAGTACATTTGGGGACACTTCGGGCCACTCTCAAGCTACTGTTATTATTTCCGTTAGGTAACGCTTCGTTGATTTACATATCCAAGTAGTCAATCTACATACAACACTCCATATCGCTTTAGAGCGGCTATGCAAATCAACCCCTGCAATATGCTTCACGACTGTAATTGGTTTAAAGAATTCACTAATATTCTATTGTTACATGTTTTGGTGTTATACATGTTATTTTACACACCTTAAGTTGCATCCTCGACGATTTAGAAAGCTTCTTAAGTTGCTCCATTTAAATTGGGCGCCATTTTATTGTTACGAAACCTTTTTAATGTGTATTTTTTTTTATGCCCTAGCCTAGCTCAGCTCTCGCAACCGGGCAGGTTCTCAACCCTTATCTACACTGGTTTTGCACAATAAAAAAATTAATTTCTATTTAAATTTTGTTCCTTGCGGTATCATGAGAAAAATACCCCTACAAAGCAAAAAAAAAATTTTTACTCCAAAACACATAGACAGAGAACATATGCACTTGAATCTAGGACCGGTGTATTACCTAGACACGTCCTTGCCCTAATCCCAACCTAAGTCATACAATAATTCATTCTATACCTATGACCCCTTAAATATTTATGCTATCATCAACAACTTACGGTTTGTCCATTTTGTATTACCACCGAGAACTCAGGAATCTGAAATCCTTTTTGGAAAAATTTAGAGACACCACATATTCACTATTTACTGAATTATAATTTATTTTACATATTAAAAAAAAACTAAACTACAATATACATACACTTAATATTAATGTGGCTTAAACATTTATTAAAATCATTAAAAAAAACTTAATTTTGAAAATTTTAAATTGTTTTCTTTTTGTTCCTTTTTTAAAAAAAATTATTAAAACGACTTTACAAATATGGATGAAAATTAATTACAATAAAAAAATGCACTTATAATTAAACAATAATAAAATACTACATATATTTCACTAACAAAAAGGACCGGACTAGACGGATAATACGTTAGGCATTAATATTTGGCCTAAATAAAAATAAAACCGAAATTCTTTTCCTCTTTTTATTTTTTTTTTTTTTTTTTTATCTTCCCTAAAGAGCTCTCTACAGGAATCTTTTCTATTGACAATTGCCAAGTTAACGTGTGATAAACTATTATTTATACCACTCGTTCGATCCTTTTTTCTTTACAATTTCACAATTATCAATATAATCTAATCCTAACTAAAACTAATTCTTTATAATATACCCTAAGTTTGCTAACAGTCATCCATATAGTATGTAAGTTAAATTTTGTGTTGATTCTCTATTCACGGTATTAAAGTTTATAGCACTTACGATGAGGGTTGTTATTTCAATAATTATTTGTTAACGAAACCTTTTTTTTCGCCTGTAAAGTTTAACTATTTTATTTTGATGACTTAGACTATTACTGTCCTCGACTTTCCTCCAAATCAATTTTTTTTTCTCTTTCATTAACTTTGGATTTCTTCCGGTTTCCGATAACAACAATCCTCATCTATTAATTATTATTATATAATATATCATAATTTATTTTAATTATTTATACAATTATTCAACACTTACGTAGTTCACTTTTTTTTATTTCCGATTATTACAAATTTAAAACAAAAATTTCAGGACCAGACAACAAAATTATCCAGGAGATCACTTAATGCGTTAACTGCCGCTTTAATAATGACTTTAAATATTCCTACTTTAATAATTCTAATTAAGCTAACATTAATTAAAACAAGCAAACAATAACAAAATCACATAAATAAAAAACAAGTACCGGTGGACAACAGGGATTTTCCCAAAAAAAATAATAACAAAGCTAGAGGAACGGTTCGTTGCCCATTATTCCTTTAGCCTTGAAATTTGTGGTATTTTTAATTTGTACAAATTCACAGAGAACAATAAGTAAATTTTCTCTTAGTTTTATACCAATGCCGTTCTTTTCATATGGTAACTCCGTTTTCCTATATAATACTTATTCTACCAACTCTGTTTGTGCTATTCCACTTAGACACTCAATTTTTTTTTAACAACTAACAGGCAAGACAAAAGTACAAAGCATTAATACCAAATTATTACAGAAAATCTTAACGTATTTATACGACAAGGATAAAAAAATATCAAACCAAAACAAGACAAATCAAAATATACACTTATGTTAAGTCAGGGGCAACCAAAACAGTACCTGTTTTCAAACAATATCACACATTCAACAATATGCAACCCCCAATCCCATGCAACGAAAACATAAACCTATGTACTTTTAATATGGACGTATGTACATATAACAAGCAGAAACATTGGATAAATTACACATGTTTTAAACAATTTAATACAACAAAAAAAAAACGACAAAACGATATAAACAATTTTTATTCTTAAACAAAAATTCAATACCATAAAAATATCCATCATGTATGTATGTTGTCACTTTTAACACCCTCAACATCTTTAAAGTGATTTTCGGAAGTGGGCCTTACATGGGAGATACGGCTAATTATGGACCGATCATAATAAAATTGTACCGTATTATTAGTATACATATGAAATATATTTGTGTCGAATTTTATTTGGATACCAACATTTTTAAGAAAGTTATGGTCGTTAAAGTAGTTTTCGGAAGTGAGCCTTATATGGGAGCTACGACAAATTATGGACCGATCGTCATAAAATTCTACCATGTTATATGTGTATATTCGAAACATATTTGTGTTCATTATTATTTGGATACCAATATTTTTAAAAGATTTATGCGCTTTTAAGTGATTTTCGGAAGTGGGCGTTATATGGGAGGTACGACTAATTATGGACCGATCATCACGAAATTTGTGAATGTGCTTTAGCTTCATTTACTACTCATCTGTGGTAAAGTTTGTTTGCATTTCAGGAGGACATTTGTATGGGGGCTATGTGAAATAATATACCTATTTCCACCAGTTTCAATCTCATCCATCCTTGGGCCGAAGAAATATCATGTACCAAATTTTACCGAAATATCTTCAAAATTGCGACCTGTACACACAGAAAAAATCATTGTAAAATCAACTAAAACAAGATTAAATTAACATTTTTTATTAATGATTTTGCTTCATTAGCGTTTCCTCTTAATTTAACATGATTTTACAATCAAACAAATATTATTTTTTTTCAATTAAAAACAACTGGAAATCATGTAAAATTTACATTTTTATACCAATAAAATTCAAGTGATTATCATGTATCATGTATCAACAGTGTAAAATGTAAAAATAACATGAATTTCATGGCAAATCAACACGAATTTAATTTTAAATTTACTATTGAATCATTTAGAATTAAAATTATGGTCATATTGAAATAACATGAAAACCTGTTAAAATATCATGAAATTTCAAGTTAATTTTAATGATTTCAATATTAAAATAACTTCAAAGCAATATTGGTTCAGTAAAAACAATTTATATTAGTAGTATGTTTATGCCGGTTTCACAGCACTTTTTCCATACAAATTTGGGATCATGGTGGAATGGAGCAATTAATTGTTAAAATGAATTTCTTATTGTAAAATGTGTTTGGTGAATGTGGAATTGTGTTGATGTTTCCATCCCTGGATATAATTGTGATTAGTATAAGTGAGTGTTTGTTGGATGGGAGTATGTGATTGATAAATGAAATAGTGTAAAATGTATTTGAGTAGGATGTTTGAGTAGGAGGGTGCGAGTAGGGTGTTTGAGTAGGGGGTTAGAGTGGGGGTGAGAGGAGGGTGGTATTACGTTTTCCAAATGAAATAGTTAGTGTAAAATGTGTTTGTGTTTTATGAATGTGTTATTGTATTGGAATATAGTTCTGGTTAGCGTAAGTGAATGTTTGTTTTGTTTGTTTTTTATTTGTTTTGTTCATTGAATGAAATTTGTTGATCATTAATTTGAGTTTGATTTATGCGTTGGAGTGTGTGTGTGTGTATGTATGTTTTTAGTAAATATTAATAAGAATTCTTTGTTGAAGAGCATTTGTATGTTGTTGTTATTTTTGTGGGTTAATGTTTTGTTTTAAGTAAGGATCTTGCATTCCCAGAATCTTTTTTTGTTTATAACATACTTTTTAAAGATTACAATATATGTGATTGTTAAATGATGAGTAGGGGGGTTGTAGGTAGGGTGTTTGAGTAGGAGGGGTGTGAGTAGAAGAGGTGTCATGTTTTTTATCGTTGAAGTAAATGTTTTTTAATAAGAAAGCGCTAAAAGTGAGTGTTGCGTTTTCCATCGTTGCTGCACAATGTTTTGTGAATGTGGTATTGTGTTGGTGTTTGATTGGTTGTTTTGTTTATTAGATAATGTATACAATATACCACTTCTTAATAAAAAAAAGAAGTGAGTGTTTGTTTTGTTTGGTTTTTTTATTTGTTTTAGTTGCAGTTTTTTGTTTTCTTCATTGTTTTGTTTATGGGATAATGTATACAATATTTGGTTTTTTTTAATATTATGTTGATATTGTCCATTTGATTTATCAATTAAATCCTAATTTGTATTCATAACAATATATGTTTTTGGTTTATTTTAAGAAATATTTAAATAAACATTCTGATAATAAAGGCAAGAACTATTATTTTAGAATAAGAAAAAATATACCTAATATAAAAGGGATAGATTTAAAAATATTTTTTGTTAGTCTTTCTTTCTTAATAATGAGCAGAAATATGTTTGCCTTAAGTGATGATGACGAGACTCAGCTTTTGGAACCGGGTCAACTAGTTGAAGTTTTACCCAACATTCCGTTGAACGGTGACTCAATTTTAAATAATACACCAATTGTTCTCAACGATGATAGTGATGGTGATGATGATGATGAAGGAGATCAAGAAGCAATCAATTTAATTCAGATTCAGATTCCGCTTCTACTTCAGGCATGGAGACTAATATAAATGGGGAATATACAAATCTTCAGAATGAGTTTTGTAGTGTACTACAAACTCAAATAGATATAGCAAAATCACGAGTATATGAGTTAGAACAAAAACGTGAGGAATATTTAATTTCCTTAGAAAAGGAGAGAAAACTGAAAATAATAATACAAAAGGCAAAGCAAATATACAAAGAATACAAAAAGCATAGAGTATCAGTATATGAAAAAATTAAACCAAAAAACGAATTCGAAGTAATTTATCGAAAGTTATATAGCTGTCCGGTGTGTTTGGAAGATAACATTCCATTATATTATATCCCAAATTGCAGTCACCAAATCTGTAAAAAATGGTATAGATTGCTGAGAACAAATGAATGCCCTCAATGTAGAAAAAAGATAGAAGTTCTACAAATAATAAAGCACTCTGGTGATCGTGTTTTTATGAAAGCAATCCCAATCATTGAAAATCATTAATATAAATTTGTATTGTTTATTTTATTATTACTATATATGTACATGAGAAATAAAATACAATAAATCTTAATACTAAAATTATTTGTTTTAAAATTATATTGTTTTTTTATTTTTTTTCTGGAGGAAAATTAAAAATACGTTTGTATAAATTATAAAGCTTTATTGTTAATATATATTGATTATAATATGATTAACAAGCACATATATTAAACGATTCCATTTGAATATTTTTACAGTCATATTTGTGAATATTGTTATTGAAATTTATAAATGATATACTAATGTTATTATACATTCGCAATTCATTGATCATTTTCAGAAAGAAATTTATATGACTATGATCAATACGGTTACTATATTCATTCAACAGCTCTTTTATTTCAGATGATGTCACCATTTTTAATTTATCTTTATAAAAATGAAATTATTAGAGAGACTTATAACGAACAATTAATAACTAAATTAATAGAGTTCATTAAGAGTATATAAGAAACTTATTTGTGTCAAATTTTATTTGAATACCAACATTTTTAAGAAATTTATATACATATAAGTGATTTTTGGAAGTAGACTTTATATTGGGGACTGTCAAAAAACTAACACGTCTTATTTTGAGATCTTGTAGGATATTAACCTCAGGTGTTATTCTGAATATGTTGCAAGTGTTACACCATCAACGCCAACTTCACATAAATACAGCAATCAAAACTTACAACACAATTTAATGTAAAATTGTGGTAAGCATAAAATAGTTTTGCTTGTATTCTTATATATTTTCTTTTTTTAGGGAATTGAACTAGAAGATTTATTAGATGTTGTCGTCCTGTCCTACAAATATATAAGATCAAAACATTCATTATTTATACTAACATCAAGTACTTTTAATATATCAATATTTAATTATCATATTGAAGCGAAACTTACACAGATGAGATTAAAAGCAGTGCAACTTAATTGGCTAATTGGCAGAAATTCTTCACTAAAGTTGGACTGCAAACTATTGTTGTACAATGCAATTCTAAAGCCAATCTGGTGCTATGGAATTCAATTATGGGGTACTGCCTCAGCATCAAACATTGAAAAAATTCAAAGGGGTCAAAATAAAATTCTACGTATAATTACTGCAGCTCCATGGTATGTTAAAAATTCTCGAATTCACAAAGATCTATGCGTGCCATCAGTAAAAGTTGAATTTACAAAACACGCGTCAAAGTATGTCAGCAAACTTGAACACCACCCAAACCCACTTGCACGAGACATCCTTAACTTTAGTGGCCATAATCGGTTGAGAAGGAGGGATACCCTTGCTTTAACTCAAGCGCAAAATAGATGACTGGATCAGTTGATGTGAAATTTTTTTAGTATCATAAAATTTTTGTCTAGCACTGGCTGGGCTTATTATTTTCTTTTTAGTATTAAGATTTGAATACTTATTGTCATTTCATTATATGAAGATTCAATAAATAAATAAAGGTTATAAAAAAAAAAAAAAAAAAAAAAAAAAAAAAAAAAATATTTAATTTATCATTAACGATTTCTTTTCGACGTGCATTTAAATTTTCTCCAAATTTATTAATATAACTCATTTTCCGTTTGTTATTAGCAAATTATATTAGCTTCTTTTAGTTCCTCAATAATGGAAATTATTTCGTTTTTATGATTATTATGACCAGCACCTGTCGATGCAATAAGTAAACGTAGTCTGTTGACTAATTCATTAGGATCATTCCAATATATATAGTTTGATTTTCTATTGTCTACCGGTTTTAAATAATCCACTACCTTTTGTTAGAATATTGAACTTTTCATTAAATACATTTTTTATAACACGTTGATATTTAAATGATTTTGTACCTTTAATTTGTTTATTTGATTGATTGATAGTTACGTTTGTGTACATTTGTATTAGTTATAATATTTTTATATTTTTTTAAATCGATTTTAGTATAATGTAAAGGTTCACCTCCTATATATAAAGAGTTGTTATTTTTACTAAATTTTAATTTATTTGCTCCATATCGCCAGTTTCCAGTTTGATCTATATTAAATCCATAAACTTTATCTAACATTCCATTTTTCATTAATACTTTTATGTTATCAATAAGTGAAGATTTATTTGTGTTATTACTATTCTTTTTTATTTTTTTTTTCCTTATTTAGTTGTGATTGACTCTTTCGTTTTGAAAATAAATGAGTGTTTTTATTTTTTTTTAATATTATTTTCATCGAATCCGTTTAATGGGCTAGAAGAGTTTTTTCGTTTGGGTCTTCTTAACATCTTTACTGAATCATTTCCAACGCTCATATTATGTGTATGGTTTGGAAGATTTTGTTTTTGAAAATTAGAATTATTTTGAATTAAATGTGAAGAAGATAAGGGTTCTATATATGATGACAATTTTAGTTTACTTTTATTCTTTCTATTATATATATATCTTTGTTTTGCTTGTGATGAATTTGAAGGTTTTTCGTTTATATACGATGATGATGATTTTAGTATACGCTGGGTTTTGATATTATATGTAGGACTATTCAGTATTAATCTATTTCTTTTAAGGTTTCCTCTTCCATTATCATCAATATTCTCATAATCTATAGCATTATAAGATTTAATTTTATTTTGATCAGAACTAGTAGGACCACCAATATGAAATGATAATGGAAGATCTGTATTTTGATCTGAATTTAAATTTAAGGGTGTTGAAGTTGTTAACATATGATTTTTAGGATTAGAAAAACTAGATATATTTTCTTCATAATCCATATCGCTATTTACACCAACAAAATCAGTTTTATCGTTAATACTATCATTATCCGTTGTTGTTGTTATTGATTGTTGTAAAGATAAAGATGGATATGATGAATTTAAAGTTGTTTTAAATTTTTTTATTTTCTTTAAGAATTGATAATCAGCTAGTTTATTAATTATATTTTTTAAAGGTTTAGTTATAGGTTGATATGTATCTTCTAACAGATTAACTTTTTCAATTTCATTTAATTTAATACTTTTTAATTTTTCCTTTAATACTGCTCTAGTATTTATAAGTTCTTTCATTCGTTTTTTGTTCATGATTATGTTTTTATCTGTTTTTGATCTGCTTTTGATCAGCTTTATCTGCTTTTTGTATGCTTTTGATCAGTTTTATCTGCTTTTTATATGTTTTTATATGCTTTTGGTCAGCTTTATCTGCCTCTGAGAAGCTTTATAACTGTTTATGATCTGCTTTTAATCAGCTTTATATCTAACATAACCTTACAATTGAATAAAATTATCAAAACCCTTTCTATAGAATAACATTTTGTAAACTTTGAGTAGTGATAGAGAAAATTAATTTATGTTTTATAATATTTTTATAAGATTTTCAGTTTTAGAATTATCAAAATGGAAAATGTATAGTTTTCATTATGATTACATAAAACCTACACATCGAGAAAACATTAGACTCAATTAGAAAATTCAGAAGACACAAAAACGTGAGATACTGAAACATTTGCTGGGGACTATTCGTCTTGGCCCATATTTAGAGATATGTTTTCGGCTTTGTATAAGAATAACCCACATGTAGGGAATATTCAGAAGATGTATTATTTGTTGCAAAAAACAAAAGGTGAAGCCTGTGATATAATGCACACCTGTCCTATAATAAATGAAGGTTTTGATATGGCTTGGCAGAATTTAGTAGACCGATATGAGAATAAACGAGTTCTAGTTAATGCTCAATTAAAAACTCTGTTTTATCTTCCTTCAATAAAACAATTACAGAGAACAATTAATGATTGTATCACGAATTTGTCCTTATTAGGCATAGAAACTCAAAATTGGGATATCATATTTATATTTATTTGTTTAACCCGACTACCTGAAGTCACTCTCGGTCTTTGGGAGCAATCCCAAGGACCTAGCTCCAATTTACCTAAATGGAGTAGTATGAATGAGTTTCTTACTGCTAGATATAGAACATTAGAATCTGTTTGGGATATTATAGGCCCACATAACCCAGCTCAATCACATAACTCAAAAAAATGGTACGATTCTAAGAAATTAAAAAGTTTTGGCACTACTGTAACCCCGAATATACCCCTTCGAAAATGTCTGCTATGTACGGACAATCATCCCCTTCGTTTATGTTCAGTATTTCTTAGAATGTCAGTTAGTGATCGTATGGCAACAGTCAAAAGGCATAAGTGTTGTACTAATTGCTTAGCAACGTCACATGATTTTAGGAGATGTCCAAGCCCAAATGTATGTTACATTTGTAAACAAAAGCACCACTCATTACTTCATCGTTCCGAATCTTCTAACCAGAGTAAGATAGTATCGGAAAGCAATCCCACGAGTTCTGGAATTCTGTTCCTGCAAATTTACCCCCAAATACATCTACAAATGTAGATAGTATGAATGAAGGATCATCGACATCTGCTGCGGCACGCTCCCTTCAAACTTTCGCTACTCAATTACAGTCCACTTCTTATTCGACCGTTTTGTTGGGAACAACCGTAGTAGATATCTTATTTAATGATGTAAGATGTGGTGGTAGAGCTTTGATTGATCCTGCCTCACAAGCCACTTAACGGTGCTGTCGCAGGAAATTCGACTAAGGTTTGCAATAGGATCTTCGGAAGATCCCGAATTCAAATTAGAAACCGAAGCATATGTTGTTGAAAAACTGGCTGGTCGATTACCTACTTGTTCAATGTCCAATTTTGTAGATTTTGATCTGTCTGAACTACCAATGACAGACTTAAAATGCTCACACATGGACCTGCTCCTAGGTGGTGATGTGTACCCTCAGATAATGCTTGATGATGTCCAAAAATACCCTAAAGGTCATTTAATAGCTCAGAAGACAGTTTTCGGCTGGATACTTACTGGAAGAATCCTTCACCCACACCCTATGAGCTCTGTTGGCTCATTTTTCAATCAGTTGGATCTAAATGAGAGCATTGTTAGATTTCGGGAAATAGAGGAAGTCCCAAAGACAAAAAAACTGTCTAACGATGATGCCTTTTACGGAAATTTGTATCGGCAGACCACGTATAGGAATGCTGAAGGTAGATACGTAGTATCTTGACCCTTTAGACCCGAATTCCCTAATCAAATACAGCTTGGTACATCACGAAAAGCAGCCCTTTCTCAATTTTTTGGAAACGAAGCTCGTTTGATAAAAACTCCCGATATTAAGACTCAATACGATCAAGTTTTAACCGAATATTCTACTCTAAGTCACATGGTTAGAGTTGATCCCGATTTATTAGACAATACGAATATGAAGTACTATTTGCCGCATCACGCTGTTTTAAAGCCTGATAGTACGACCACTAAACTTCGTGTAGTTTATAACACATCAAGCCCCTCCTCTAATGGATTAAGTCTAAATGACATATTGCATCCAGGGCCATCTTTGCAGTCTGATCTGACCATTTTAATTCTCCGTTGGCGTCTATTTAAATTTGTTTTTCATGCTGACATTGAAAAGATGTATAGGCAAATACTGGTCAGACCAGATCAAACATCCTTTCAGCGAATTTTATTCCGGCGATACCCGAATGAAGAAGTTCAAGATTTTGAATTAACCACAGTTACTTTTGGTGTGCACTGTAAGGGGCACAGCAATCAGAACTTTGCATCAACTAGCGCATGATTGTGAGTCTCAATACCCCAAAGCCTCTAATATATTGCGTACTTAAATGTATGTGGATGATGTTCTTGCAGGTTCACATAATATAGAAGAAGCCATTCGCAATCCTGATGAATTGACGCACGTGTTGAATTCTGCTGGTTTTTCGCTGAGAAAATGAACTGCTAATAATGAGAGTCTTATTGAAGATATCCCTCCCGAACATCTTATAGATTCCGATTTTTTGAAATTATCAGATGATAGTAATGCAAAAACTCTGGGTTTACGTTGGAATGCGAGCAAACCAATTCCAACGCCCGATTTTTCTATCGTTACAAAACGTGCTGTCTTGTCTCAAATAGCCAAGCTATTTGACCCCGTTGGTTGGTTAGCACCAAAGGTAATTGTTGCTAAAATTATTATGCAGCAAATTTGGAAAGACAATACGGATTGGGACGAATGTTTGAAATCCATGACGTTAAATAGAAGGCGAGCATTTATCGATGATTACCCCAATATTCAGAATATTAACATACCCCGGTGGGTGAATTATAATCCACAGTGTGAAGTGCAACTTTATGCCTTTTGTGATGCTTCAGAGAAATCATATGCTGCCTCTCTATACATTAGAGTCCAAACCCTGTCAGGTGAATTTATCACAAATTTGATCGCTGCGAAAACAAAGGTTGCCCCAATTAAAGTGCAAACTTTACCCCGTCTAGAGCTTTGTGGTGCTACTCTTTTGGCAAAAATGGTGCATGCACTTCGTACGGAGCTGAATCTTACCATGTCGGAAGCCTTCTATTGGTCTGATTCGACTATCGTACTGTCGTGGCTTCAAAAACCCCCGTGCCATTGGCCAACCTTTGTTGCAAACCGAGTATCGTTTATTTTGGACAAATAGGTACTGATAAATGGAATCATATAGACTCTCACGATAACCCCGCCGAAGTAGCAAGTCGCGGCGTAACGGCAAAGAAACTTGCTGTATCTTTTTTGGAAGGGACCTCGCTGGCTAAGACGAAATCAATCTGAGTGGCCAAAAACAACATTCCAAATATCAACACATTTGGAAACTCACACTATTCACGTAAACACTACCCCAACAATGATCTCAGAGGATGTTTTAAGTCGGTTTTCCGACTTAGCCCAAGCATTGCGAGTGTTAACTTATGTTTTTCGCTTTTATCACTCTGTACACCCAAAACATAAACAAGAACGTCAGAATTTATGGAACCCTATAAGTCGAGATGAAATTATATATGTAAAGAATCGTCTAATTGTTTTATGTCAAGATGCTCATTTCCCCGAATATTCCACTTTAAAATCCGGATCTAATCTATCACGTAAGAGCTCCTTACTAGTTTTTAACCCTTTTATTGACTCAAATGAGTTTTTGCGAATTAATGGTAGACTTTCACAGTCTCCTACTTTGACATATGAAGAACGTTTTTCAAAATTGTTACCCTATAGTGGTCTATTTACCCGTCTCTATTTGGAATACGTTCATAAGTATTCACTTCACGGAGGGAATTCGTTAATGCTACGATTAGCGAGGCTAGAGTTTTGGATTCCTAAATTTAAAACTTTGGTGCGTATGGTTATCCATAACTGTAAAGTCTGCACCCTAAATAAAAAAAAATTGGGACAGAAAATAATGGCTGCTCTACCCTCGGAAAGAACGACTCTAACTCGTCCTTTTACACACACAGGACTTGATTTTGCAGGCCCTTTTGAAATCAAATCTTATATTGGTCGCGGATGTCGTATAACAAAAGGATATGTTTTGCCGTTTGTTTGTTTTGCAACGAAAGCCATACATTTGGAAGCCACAAATGACTGTTTCTTAGCGGCATTTGCTCGTTTCTTCTCACGACGCGGTTGTCCAGCTCACATTTACTGGGATAATGGATTGAAACCAATTTTTGATTGACTTGAAACACCAACTTATAGGTCGAAACGCTTTTCAATTAGTCGATTGGCACTTTATTCCCCCTGGGGCTCCACATATGGGTGGACTATGGGAGGCGGGTGTTAAAAGTTTTAAAAGTCATTTGAAGAAGATTTCTAATGCTCAGCGTTTCACGTTTGAGGAATTTTGTACAATGCTGGCAAGGATAGGGTCATGTTTGAATTCACGCCCACTTAGTCCAATGACGGATAATTTATGGGACATTAACCCTTTGACCCCTGGTCATTTTCTAGTTGGTAGCACACTACTTTCTCCCCCTGAACCTGATTTATCTAAGGAGTCATTGACATATGCAAACAGATGGCGAAAGTTAAGAATTTTGCAACATCATTTTGCACGTCGTTACAAGGCCGAATATTTGGTCGAACTACATAAACGTAATAAATGGAAATATCCTCAAAGAGATTTCGCGATTAATGACTTTGTTGTCATTCGGCATGATAATCTGCCCCCAAACGAATGGAAGCTAGGTCGGATCGAACGAGTTTATCTCGACTCTGATTCGAAAGTACGAGTGGCTGATATTCGAACAGCAAATGGCGTGTTAACTAGGCCAATTGTCAAACTCGTACTGCTTCCATATCCCGATCAAAACTAATTCTACTCTTTGTTTGCTATCTTCTCTTATTCTTCTCCAATAGATGTCAGAAGCCCCCCGAAGACTCACCGTTGAACGTGCTGAGAATCAAAGCCTAGATGAGGTCATCGCTACAGCCGGAACCCTGTGTCGTCTATGTAAAAAGAACCACCCCCTTAGGAAGTGCCCAGCATTTCGCAAAATGAATCCCTATCGGCGATTAAGTGTGGTGAAACGTTTTAAATATTGTATAAACTACCTAGCCCATTCTCATTTTGTGGAGAACTGTCACAGTAGGGATAGATGCATGGAATGCTTGGAAGAGCTACACTTCCACAAAGAAGTCAACAACAACAATAAACCCAGCAACAACAATAAGAAATCCAGCAAATGCACAAAGACATCAACCATCAACAATAATAAACGTCAAGAAAAAAGGACTCCCAGAAAGGCGCAACCCACAGCCAAGCTGTTGCACGTGTAATTGCAAGAAAGGGGGTACGAAGGTTGACAAGTCACCACCATCCACAATCGTTATAAATGTGATGGCAAAAAGGAAATAAAATGGTTACTTTCGTTGGGGCAGAAGTTTGCAATACCAATCAGCAAGACACATTTTTCGCCAATTCCATTAATAGCTGATATAGAACAATGGGTCCAAGCAATAGACAATGAAACAGAGCGAGATATAGCGAGGTTAAGAATGGCAAACAGAATAGCATACTACGGGAGGAATCTCAGGAACAGTGAGAAAGAGAAATGTATTCTTGGAATACATGAAAGAACAAAACGCTTTATAAAACAGCACGAGAAAGACTTAATGATAACGTCAGCAGATAAGGGTAATAAAACAGTAATTGTATATAAAAATGACTATAATACGAAAATGGAAATTTTACTGGAGGATCGCACAACATACCAAAGAATACCAATGGACCCAACAACTAAATTACAAAAACAGAACAATAAATTGATAAATGATCTGTACAAACAGAACAAAATAACAAGAACACAAAAATTTATAATGACGAACTATGCAGCTGCGGCACCCGAACTTTATGGATTACCGAAAATCCACAAGTAAAATACCCCTTTACGACCCATATCAGCATCAATGAAGGTTCCATGTTATAAATTATCAAAACATATTGGTTCTATATTAAGGAATTTGATTTCTCCTTACTATAATATAAAAAACTCAAGAGAATTAAAAGATAAACTTAGTAAAATAACTTTTGACGATGATGACATTATTGTCTCTTTTGACGTGGTTTCACTTTTCACAAATATACCGATACACTTAGCCGTAAATAACATAATGGACAAATGGGAAATACTTGAAAAATACACTACAATAGATAGATCTCAATTCCTGAGACTACTAAAGTTTTGCCTCACAGATAAGAATTATTTTACTTATAATGGTAAATATTACCATCAAACTTATGGTATGCAGAGAATTATACAAATACTAAAAAAGAACGATTACCCATCAACAATCATAATCAACACTATTAACAAAATCCTCAGCAAAAATACAAACAGAAATAAAGACGACGAAACGAATGAATCAATTTTTTGCAGTGTACCATTTATTCATAAACTGACAGAAAACAGAACCTTAAGGAATATAATAAACAACAAAAACATAATGATAGCTCACAAATCTAATTCTACACTGAGGCGTGTGTTTACTAACAGAAAGAGCAAAATAGATAAAATGAAAACGGAAAATGTTGTTTACGAAATTACATGTAAAGGGGATGAAATCGATCAATGCAATAAAGTTTATGTAGGGACTACGAGACGCATGTTGGGAACGAGAATAGCAGAACATTAAGCAGACGTAAGAAAGGGAAAAGAATCAACTGGACTCTCACAACACGCAAAAGAGAGCGGACATACCGTTGATTTTAAGAGTGTGAAAATACTTGACAAGGAGAAATCCGAAAATAAGAGATGGAGAGCTTGAGAATACAGGAACGACTATTGAACACTCTCAACACAAAAGAAGATAGAAATACTACTAAGCTCCAATACATGCCTGCAATTAATTATAAGTAATAGTTCTGTAATATCCGTACTTATAACTACGACGATTCTGTGATTTATTCTATATGTATACAATTGTAATTATTTATTCATTTATTTTAATTAACTTGGTGTCGTGTTATTCCCGTTTTAATTACAATATATTTTTAAATAATAACAAATGATGTAACATAAGATAAACTATCTTAATAAAATAGCTCCTGAAGAAGTCGAAAACCCACATCGACGAAACGTAGAGCAAATTGATGAAGTAAATTGTTTCATTTACATCATTTAAAGAAGAAAATATAACCTAAAAAGCTAATTAGTTTTATTTGTAACTCTGTTTTTTTCTTTCTCTTTTGAATTTTTTTTAGCCTGGTCTCTGGCTACCTAGTGCTCGTTCTCCTTGTTGCAATCTTGTAAGGGGGCGGGATGTTTACGCTGGTCACCCTAGTTTTAAGAAAAATGAATTATAGTGTTTAACAGTCGTATTTATAAAAAGTTACAACAGCTTTACCCACAGTTTGTTAGCTTAATTTACTGAAACTGTATTTATAAACGATTATTAGCTTACCAAACGTTTGGTAAGCAGTTGTTAAATCGTCAAATTTTAAAGTTGGTTTGACCGTAGTTTAAGAGTACTGTAAAGTGACATTTCTTATGATTTATTTACATTTTGTGCATTGTGTTTCTTATAAAAAAAGTTATAAATAAATTTTATTTCAATCATAAAATGGAAACCTTAAATTTAATAAAAAGAATTGGTAAATTCAAGTGCTAAATAAAAAAATATTAATTTTTATGGGCACTTAATGCATATTTTTTATTTTAATAGAAATGTTAAAACAAATTTCAAATCGCCGTCAACCAAAAATTTATAAAAAAAAGGATAGATCCATTCCATACAATCAGTTTAAATTAAAATATTGTTTTGGGAAAGAAACCGTAAAAAAATAACAAATTTAATAAAAGCGGATATATCCTTGGACCGTAGGGGATGTCGCACATCTGCAGAATTACAAGTTTTAATTGCTTTACGTTGCTGGGGACGAAGAGAAGTAACCAGATTTTTGTAGTACATAAAACAATGTAGACAAAACCTCAATTATACTTCTAGTTTCAGGATGATGCAGCTGATATTCATGGCCTTAGTCAATCCACAGTCTGTACGATCTGTGCAAAAGTTGCCCGAGCTTTAGCAAAACATGCAAAAGACATTATTCATATGCCCAAAACTGTTGATGAAGAGGCCAAGGTCTCAACATGTTTTAAACAAATATGCAACTTTCCTAGTATAATTGGCGCTATTAATGGCACGCATATTAAAATAAAGAAAACCGACGGAGACCTAGCACAATATTATATCAACAGAAAGGGATTTTACTCAATGAATATTCAGGTAATACCGTATAATTACTACATATAAAAAAATATATATTTTATACACTTTTAAGGTGGTTTGTAACGCCAAGCTTAAAATTATGGATATTGTGGCAAGATGGAGAGGCAGTACTCACGATTGCCGCATATTCAATGAGTCCCGGATAAAGGAACGCTTTGAAAATGGCGAATTCAAAGGTCGTTTGCTGGGCGACTCTGGGTACAAGCTAACGCCTTACTTATTCACCCCTATTTTACGACCCCAAAATGAAAAGGAAAAAAATATAACGTTGCACACATCGCCACTAGAAACCCTGTTGAGCGATGTTTTGGCGTATGGAAACAACGATTTCGCTGTTTACTTGATGGTATGACCGTCAGTTACTTAAACGTTAAGGTAGTTATTGTGGCATTGGCTGTTCTTCACAATATAGCTATTGAGGAAAACGATCCACCTCCAGGTAAATCCCATTAGATGAAACACTTTAAATTATTACAAAAATATAAAATTTTCTTTTATAGACAATAGTGATGGGAATGAAAATGAATTTATTGAAATGACTGAGAATGCTTTACATGAACCAGCAATGTCAACCAGAAGAGAAGCAATAATCTTGAGATCGTTTATACAAAAACATTTTTAAAGAATTATAAAATGAATACCTCAATCAACTTCAATAAAAAGTAAACATGAATTCAAAGCATTTCATATGTTTATTAATTTCAATTTACTTATACTTATGTATACATATTATCCTTATTTACTTTTAATTTTATTTTGGTAGTTTTAAATCTATTTGTTTTTATTGTAACTAATTTTTTAATTTATAGCTGAATCAGCCTTATTATGAGTGTCGTTTCCATTTTACGACAAAATTGTTTCTTCAATCTATTCCGAAACAGTCGTTGTCTAAAAAGAAAACGACACGCATAATATGGCTGATTATTAAAATAATAATAATTAAACATTATAATTTTCACATTAAATTCAAATTGTCTTTATTTAATTTTCAATTGTTAGTATTAAAACATATATTTAATTTTATTGTAACATTTACAATACCATTTAAATTTATTGCATTTTGTACATTATTAATAAAATAACATTAAATATACATACTTACATATGTAATATGTATTTATTCAAAAAATAAAAAAATTCTTGGTTTGCCTCAACTAAATGCACAATTAGGTTTTGTAATTATCTGTAAAAATTAAGGAAAACCATGTATACAATGCATAATTTAATAATTTAAAGTGAATTTACGTAGAATATAACATATCCGTATTTGTATTGATGTGTGTGTAGGTTAATCAATTGTTAATTGTAGTGTATTGCAAATGCACTAAATATATTAATAATTCTACATATTTAAGTTGAAAAATATTAAATTAAATTTGCAATAGTATATTATATTATCGTCATAAATAATCCAAAGAGTCGTAAGAACATAAAAATGTTTTTTTTTGCTAATTAGATAATAACCACTTTAGTTCATGTTAATTTTTTCGCTTACAACCTTTGGATTTTAGGTAACGATATACATAAGTGCATACATACCAACTGACTTTTGTTCGTAAAACTTTATTTTCATTTCGATAAAATCGTATTCTCTATTTAAATTTCTAATTTTTAACCGCTCTACTTCCATTTGCTTTTCATGGAGTTTTGTTCTGCACTCAATATCGAATTGTGTTAGCTTCCTAATGCTCTCGTCTGTGGCAGTTTTCTTCCTTTCAATGGCATGCTAAATAATTTTTGATGTTATTTGTGGGGAAAAACAGAGATTTAAATTTACTTATTAATCTATACGAACCTCCTTACGTTTTGAAGCAAATTGGGTTACATCCTCCACGATATGCACATCTGTCTGAATTTTTCCAAGAGTTTTCACTTCTTCGGGTGGTTTAATTTGTGGTGATTCTGCCAAAGACTAAAAAACAATTTTTTTAAAATATGGTTGCATTTATTAAAATTATAAATTAAAAACTGTCTACTTACTTCTAGCAGTATGTCGTCAGAATCGAATTCGTTCGAATCCACTGCAAATTCGTTAGGAAGCCAAACCGAAATGTCGTTGCTGCTGATAGGTATTTCCTGACGTTGTAAACCACCACCAGTTTTTTTCAATTCTTTTCGGTGCTCGGCAACTTCCTTTCTTGCTGCTATTTTGGTGCCAGTCCATTGTGTTTTCAACTGGGCCATCGTTCGCTTACCGCCCATGCATAGATCATTGAAACTATAAAAACCGTTTAGAAACTAAGAGCAAACAAACACATTATAACCAACCTGTCTAGTACTTCATCCCATGCTTTCCTTTTTGCACTATTGGTGCTGGTGTCAGTGTCAGTGTTTTTGTTTTCAATACTGCTGACCCTCTTCCGTATTAGATCTTTTAGCAGCATCTATAAGAAAGTTTGAAGCACATTTATTAATCTGTATGGTGACATACTCATTTGTAGTGATTAAAAATTTGTTTAAGTACCAATTTTTTTATCAACAAATATATTAGCACTTACCTTGTCTTCTTCGTTCCAATTTTCGGATCTTTTTCTTTTGCAATTTTCCATTTAATATTTTTAAAACAACACATACATACTTTTCTTGCTTTAGAAATTCATTTGAAATATACAAAATAAACAAGTGATGTGTAAATAATCAAAACAAATGAAAGATACTCGTTATTTATATACGTTTATTTTGTCAATTGAAAACTTTTTATATAAATGTACATTTTGTTTCTTTTTTATAGCCTTTTTATTTTATATTTATTTAAATGTTCATATTGTTTTTTGCCCACTTTTGTTGAAATAAAGTATATTAAATATGTTTTCTCCTAAATACAATTGAAAAAATATGAAATGGTACGATTACTTTATGAGTCGCTTAAATATTATAATGCATCACTATTAACATAAGTGACAAATGAAAAGACAAATGTTGCCAGCCCCCGAGAAGATAACAAACTTTTCGCAACAAACTTTTTTTTTCACTCAATCGAGGAGAGAGAGAAAAATACTCAAGAGTGCAGAAATTGAGTATTTTCTCATCTTTTTGCAACCGTGTTACCAGACAAACATATTTTTTCGGTTTCGCTGATTAATCTGTGCTACCAAATCAGCTTACATTTAGAACTAAGAACGGGATTGGAAGATGTAATTTCAATTTGTTAATATGAAAATTATGGCTGCAATGCAACATAGAGTTCATAATAGCATTTCGAATATAAATTAAAAACTTTTATCACATAAAATATATAGATATTGGACTATTAAAGATAATCTTAAAACAAAAATTTTTAAATTATATTCTAAATGCTATTATGAACTCTATGCAATGAAATGTTATTGCATACTGCGTTTATGAAAACAGCCTATATTATTAGTGTTTTGTAGATTTAATTTTTTGTTGTATTTTATTTTATTTTATAGTAATTATTTTGTAATATTGTTATTTTGACCTTTTTTATTATTGAACTGCGATAGTAATTAAAATAAAATTTGTATTCTTAATTTATATTTATATATGTAAATAAAATACTAACACATGTTTGCAGGTGTATTTCTTAAATGGGAATAATCAGGTTTCGAAATATATTTTATAGATTATATATCAGAATTATCTAAATGGTAAAACCAAGATAGTTTAGCACATATTTAATCTTTCGTTTCTTAATGTGCAACCATTTGTCTTTCAAACAATAGTTTATACATGAGTATTATTTGTTTCGTATTACAATTGAAATACACAAATACTTAGAATTTGTATATACTATATACATGAGTATAATTTGTATCATATTTATTTATTATATATTTGGTCGAATTATTCATTTCGTTCCGTGATTGTATAATTTGAAATTATTCATTCCGTTGCTGCGGTATGTTTTCCTTTTTTGTGGTATAATCTCTACACAGACAGTATTTCGGCTTCCCTCAGGAATGAATAATTACATTTTACATATCGATAGATATTTCATTCCGCTTAGTTTTCCTTTCCGTGAGGAATGAAAAATTCTACCAATTATATTTTATACATTAACGAGATTAAATTAAACACAACTCTGTGTGCATCCATGTGGCAACTAACTTTTCTGTAACATAAAAGTGCTGCCAAGTAAATTATACGATATGGCAACTCTTTATTTTAGATCAAACGAATTGGCGTCATTTTTAAAAATTAAGTAAGGCGGTTGATATCGGTGGTGTTTGTCCAGAATGGTGAGTATATTTTGTTCTTATAAGAATTATAATTTAAGAAATTAAATAATGTAAATTATTTAAATGTTTAATAATTTAAAAATTTAAATAATTTACATTGATATTACTTTACCCTTATTCATAAAACTTACAACAGGTTTATAAAGCAAATTTTGTATGGAAATTTTCATTATAAACCTGTGGTAAGTTTTTATGAATAAGGGGAAACCCCTTAGATTTTAGTAATTACTATTCAAACTTAAGGTCTTTTTTTAAATTTTATTTCAATATTTCTTTATTGAAAATTAAAATTTTTTTAAAAAAGACATTAAGCTTAAATAATTACTAAAATTTAAATATTTGAAACTAAACCTATTTGTCAATTTTTTTTACTTTTCAGAATTTTCAAAAATGTCCACATTGCGGAAATGCACTTAAAGTGCAAATCAAAAGAGGTGGGCCTTACCATAGCGCAATAGCGCAATATCCCCTCCAGGCGCAATATCCCTACCAGGCGCCGTATATGGGGATGGGGTATCAGGCACCAATGCAGCCATCACCACCTGTGATGATGTCACTGGTGCAGCCACAGGTGCAGCCACAGGTGCAGACTCTGGGCCAGCCACAAGTTTAATAAATATAATAATATTTTATAATAAAATTTTTTTTTTATACATGTCATTTTTTATTTTTTTTTTATATAATTTTCATTTTGATTTTTTTATTTGTAGTTTTTTATTTGTATTGTATTTTTTTTTTTGTTTAATTTTAATAAAATAAGATTTTTAAAAATTGTGTTTTTTATTATCAGGCATGTCACAGAAATCGATCGCGGAATGGTTTCAATTCCGTATTCGCAAATCGATCGTTTTTACTTTGCGTTCTCTAGATTCCGATCGATTTTGTTTATTCCCAAAAAAATTTTAAATCTCGTTTTTTAACTTAAATGTGGTAAAGTTGTGTAACCAAAACAAAAAAATATGATTTTTGTAATAAAAAGTATAGAACAAAAAGAACGCTAACAAGTAAATTTTAAAGAAAAGTGAACAAAATTTTTTAAAAAGCCTGGAATTTCAATTGTTGTTGTTTTAAATGAACAAATACATTAAAACGCAGTTGAAAAGCTACGCAGAAGAAATCTAAGGAAAGCATCTGATCCTCTGTCATATTCCAGTGTGTAAATATTTTTAACTTTTGTAAATTTTTGACAAAAGTTTTCTTGTTGCTGACACCAACTTTGAAATTTTTAACATTTTAATGAGATAATTAAAAAAACAATGAAATAATAAAATTAATTATTTAATCGTCATTATAAATTAGTAGTATGAGTTTTTTCAGTATAAAATCATAAAAAATAACAATTCCACTTTAGAAATCTAAAGTGGTTTCATTCCGAAAAAACGCATTTTTCGATTTCAAAAGACTAACCAAGCAAATCATCAAAAGGATACTATTTATCAATAATTTGGCACATAGTTCTTTAATTGTTCAATAATTACCAAATTTGTTTAGTTATTTTTTATTTACGTAAAGGATTTTTGTGTTTTTTTTTTAATTTAAAACAATTTTTGATAAAATACTGCCGTTTCTAATTGCGCCGCAAAATTATTCCATCTTTAAATTTGCGAGTTAAACAATATATACATAAATTTAAACTAACTTTAAAAGAAAAAATATAAAAAAAGAAAATAAAAAATACTAAACTAATAAAAAACGTTATTTATTATTTAACCAAGTAAAAGTAAAGCAAAGCAAAAAATATCCTTAACTGTCATAAAACTAAAATTAAAAACAGTTTTCTTTATTTTTTATTACTTTCTAATATTTAATTTAAATTATTTTCGGTTTAATTTTATTAATTGAAAATTAAAAAAATAAAACAAAATATTACAAAAAATTTTTTTTTTTTTTTTTTTTTTTTTTTTTTTTTTTAGCCTTTATTTATTTATTGAATCTTCATATAATGAAATGACAATAAGTATTCAAATCTTAATACTAAAAAGAAAATAATAAGCCCAGCCAGTGCTAGACAAAAATTTTATGATACTAAAAAAATTTCACATCAACTGATCCAGTCATCTATTTTGCGGTTGAGTTAAAGCAAGGGTATCCCTCCTTCTCAACCGATTATGGCCACTAAAGTTAAGGATGTCTCGTGCAAGTGGGTTTGGGTGGTGTTCAAGTTTGCTGACATACTTTGACGCGTGTTTTGTAAATTCAACTTTTACTGATGGCACGCATAGATCTTTGTGAATTCGAGAATTTTTAACATACCATGGAGCTGCAGTAATTATACGTAGAATTTTATTTTGACCCCTTTGAATTTTTTCAATGTTTGATGCTGAGGCAGTACCCCATAATTGAATTCCATAGCACCAGATTGGCTTTAGAATTGCATTGTACAACAATAGTTTGCAGTGCAACTTTAGTGAAGAATTTCTGCCAATTAGCCAATTAAGTTGCACTGCTTTTAATCTCATCTGTGTAAGTTTCGCTTCAATATGAGACTTCCAAGTTAAACGGCGGTCGAGGTGAATGCCGAGGTATTTGACTTCATTATGTTGAGGAATAATTTGATTATTTATTTTGATGAACGAGCAAGTTTCTTTTCGCAATGTGAAAGTGATATGAATACATTTCTGTTCATTAACCCTGATCTTCCAAAGCTCTAGCCAATTCTCTAGTTTATAAACATAATTCTGCAAATTCTGTGATGCTACTTGGTGGTCCTTATGAACGCTGATAAAGGCTGTATCGTGTGCGAAAGTTGACGTGGATTTTGGGGTCTGACGGCATGTCGGAGGCATAAATCAAATATAAAGTAGGACCCAGTATGCTACCCTGTGGCACACCTGTTTCAATTGGCTGAGCGGGGCTTAAAAAATTGCCTTCTTTGATTTTAAATTTGCGACCGTATAAATAGCTTTCCATAAGTTTATGGGTGTTAGCAGGCGAGTTAATTTTATTTTGTGCATTAAACCGTCATGCCAAACTTTGTCGAACGCTTGGGACACATCAATGAAAAGGGCGGAGCAGTATTTTTTGTCTTCAAACGACCCTCTTATCACATTTACCAATCTGTGTGTTTGTTCGATGGTGCTGTGTTTAGCTCTGAAGCCGAATTGATGATTAGGAATGCATTCAGTGTCGTTCAGAATTGGAATCAACTTAGTCATTAACAATTTTTCGAACAGTTTAGAAATTGTCGGCAGTAGGCTAATTGGCCTATATGACTCTACTTTGGTGTGATCCTTCCCTGACTTAGGAATCATAGTGATCATAGACACCTTCCAATCTGCAGGATAGTATTCTAGGCGTAAAATAGCGTTGAAGATAAAGAGGATAATTCTTCTAGCTACACGAGGTAACTCCACAAGCATTTTATTGCTGATTTTATCCATACCTGGAGCCTTTCTAAGGTTCAGAGTACCAATAGCGCTTTGGACATCACCAAAGTTTAGTCTTAGAGGTACAGGAGGTCTAATAACGAGTGGTGGCAAATCAGATACGTTATTTGAGTTGTTTTTAGTAAACACATTTCTTAAATGGTTAACAAATAATGTCCCTTTCTCGGAATCATTTCTAGCCCAGTCACCAGTCGGATTTCGCAAAGGAGGTTTTCCTCTCACTGGTCTTTTTAAACCTCTTGCCGCCCTCCATAACGAGTAGTCAGATTGTGGGGTACTATCAAGACCCTCCAAGTAGGATCTAAGTGAAGCCGTTCTTTGGGTTTCTAAGAAATGTCTTAGTATATCTCTGCATACCCGTAGCCTAGCTTTCAGTTCAGGAGACCTGTGGAGTTGCCACTCTCTTCTCATTCTTCTTTTTTCTGATAGGAGATGTTCGAGTTCAGATAAATAAGTTCTGTTTGTCCTATTTCTACATTCAACGTGATAAGTGGAAGCGTGATGCACAGCTCGTCGAAGGTCCTCGGTAAAGTTGCCAATCGACTCATCGATATCGTCGGTAGTTCTCAACACAATATTTTCCGTGCAATGAGAACTTAAATACTTTTTGTATTTTATCCAGCTTACTCGGGTCTTAGTCATGTTTCTAAATGGAGAGCCACACACTTAAGGGAAATGCATTGAAATGATAGTAGGAGAGTGATCTGAGGACAAGTCTAATGAAGGATCCACTTGCATCCATTCTACAGGGAATCTTCCGTCGGTCCGTCGGCCAGTAGGTGGGATGTCCGCTTGAGAGTACATCTAAGCCCATTTGAGCAATGGTGTTGAAGAGTACGCGACCCTTTGGGGTTACCAGACGTGAACCCCAAAATGTGTGTTTGGCGTTAAAGTCGCCAGCAACTAAAAATCTAGCTCCAAGGGAATTAAAGAAGTTATGGTATTGGTTTCAGCAATCATCATAACATCAATCTGCTTATCCATCAGGAAGTATTCCAGTTCGTTTTTATGTTGGCGGAGGCCGTTCGCGTTCCAAAAACAAATCTTTAAATAAATCATTTCTTTAAAATGGCTTGCAAGATAGTGGATTGCATTTTCAGCATTTCCTGCATCATGGATGTCATGGTGGTCGTAAAAGTGTTCATAGTTTGGACAAGTGTCTGCAATGTTGTCTCTAGATTGTTGATATGTGGCTCAGAATATTGCGATATAGGTTCCTGCTCCAGACCTGGCATATTAGATTTGACCACGTTTGCGTAAGAAACTTGTCTAGAATTAGGAGCGTTTACGTGAGTAGTTGGTCGTACAATTTGAGGAAAATTCTTACTCGACGTGAAATTAGGTTGTTGAGGATGGTCAGGTAATACTGGCGACTTATTGGTCCTTATGCCCTTCAAATAAGTATAAACTGGACAACCTCTATAATTAGCGGTATGATTTCCTCCACAGTTACTGCATTTTTTTATTTTTAAGTCCGTTTTGGACTTATTACATTGAGCAGTTGCATGTAGTTCCCCACATGCAACACAAACAGACGGCAATTTACAATACGCTTTGGTGTGACCAAATTCTTGACAATTAAGACACTGGACGGGTCCAACACGCTTATGCGGTTCCTCCACGGTAATTCTACGATGCAGAAGATAAATAAGATTATAAATTGGATGGGACTCGTTTTTCTTTAAGTCAACAACTCCAGGTTCCAATTCTACCCTGAACATGGGCTGAGGAATCTTTTCACGGTTTCTAATATTCACTACGCTCTTGATTTTGAACCCTTTGTCCATTAATCCGTTCTTTATCTCCGCAGGATCAACACATGGGTCTATACCCTTTAGAACGACTTGGAGTCCTTTTGCGCTTTTGAGCTGATAGGTATAGAAATACCTTGTCTCCCTCTCCAACTGGTTGGACAATTTTCGAAAATCATCTTCCCTATTCACTTGGATCTTTGTCTCGCTGATTTTTCCATGTTTAATTGAGGTTACGCTAAACATGTTCTCACCTATTACAGCAACAATTCCTTGTACCAGTTTATTGGAAGTGGGCTCTCTCAGGTAAATTACAAAAAAATAAAATTAATTTTTATAAACTTAAAAAATTAGTATGATCTCATCATGCGCTATCCACTGAATCATCGAATATTCGAGGTTTGTTGTAATTCTAAATTCTCTTGCAAACGATCTTGAGAGAAATTTATATAAGTTTGCTTTTGCTGCGATGTGGCTGGGAAATAATGACCGCCATTGTGTTCTAGGATTTCGACATTTTTAAAATGATTAGCCATTTCTTGACTCATTTCTTTGGGTATGCTTTTATCGGATAAACCATAGACATGTAGTGTGGGAATGATAATCGATTCTTCGTATGCGCTTTTATGCATTAAACTCCCGGATAGGAAGACAGAGTATGGCAAATTCCAAAAAAAAAAAAAATTTTTACTTTTTCTATAGAAGCAAAATACGGAATTAATTCCACTTCCGAACGGAATTAAATTCCGTGACATGGCTATATATTATACTACCTAAAATCTTAAATGGATCAAATGTATTTTGATGTTAAAGAAAACAAAAATTAACAAGCCAGATAGAACATCAAAATCTTTAAAAAACAAAACCAATAAGAAATGTATTTTCAGTTTTTTTGTATGATGTTATGTAAAGTTCTAGTTTAGAGAAAAAATTATGAAAATCTGTGATAACCCACTGTAACATTCCCACTAAAAGTGAATATTTATAGGAAACATTTTTAATTATTTCTATATGCACGTTAAACAAGTAAGAAAGTATAGTCGGTCAAGCCCGACCATATAATACCCTACAACTAGTATATCTAAATATAAAACAGTTTTTCAGAAATAGGCGTTTATGGGAGATATCACCTATTTTGGACCAAAATTCAGTGTATGATTTCTTTGAATATAAATATTATGTGTTAAACTTTATCTCGATATAAATACTTTTAAAAGATCTATAGAGGGTAAAGTGAATTACAGAGAGGGTCTTATATGGGAATTTCGACTAATTATGGGCCGACCATTATAAAATTAGTGGGTCGATTATGTATAGCAATCAAACTGTAGGTGGGTTGCCAATAGGAAACGCAACTGACATGCAAGTTGTTATTAGGCAACTTTCGTGTTTAATCTGGGGCAAATTACCGCATTCGATATCGAGTAAAATTGATCGTAATTTTCTTATTTGAGATTATGGCATTCGATATCGAGCAACAAATTTAGTACATTTTATCATAATTTCGATATCGAAATCATTTTTCGATACGATAGCTCATTCGATCACGAATGCGATAATTTGTTTTTCGAATTATCGAGTAGAAAACAAACATTTATATGTTAAAAATATAAATAGTTTAACAACAAAATAACTAACATTTAAAATTTGCCACTTAAAAAATCAAAGCAACCACAAATTCTCGGTTGCCATGTTCGGCAACTGAAGTTAACAGCTTACAGTTGTTAGTTGCCATCTGCAATATGTTTTTGGCAACTGTCAACTCCACTGAGGTTCGGTTGCCATTCGTAATAGACCCATAGGTGTCATTATTTCTGTATATAAGAAACAGAATATAATTGATTACCAACATTTTTAAGAAATTTATGACCGTTAAAGTGATTTTTGGAAGTGGGCCTTATATGGGAGCTACGACTAATTATGGACATATTTTTATTATTGGTAAAAGAAGAACTCTTATTCACCCCTATCGTGAATAAAAATTCCACACATTTTCACATTTTCAAATTTAAATTCAATGTTAAAAAAATAAAAAGGAACAAATTTAATGTGGAATTTTTATTCACGATAGGGGTGATTAAGACACACTAACGCCACTCTACTTGTCAAGAGCAGTATTAGTCTTAGTAGCAATAACGCATTCTTCGCCGCAAGACTTGAGAACTGTACACTGTAAAGAAACGTTGCAAGAATACATGATGCAATTAATATACAATATAGTGGCTAATGTAGGATTTTAATGGATCTTCTGGCAATTTAAAATCTTCTCTGATATCACCATTGTCAGCCATCAAGGTCAAATAACCGTCATCACTGATGTCGGTCAATTGGTAGTCCTCTCTCTTTACATGTGGGATATCCATGTTGTGAGTAGATATCTACAAATTTAAATCGAAAATATTAAACGAAATTTATTCATTTATTGTTCATAGAAATTGTACAATCATACATAAGGATAGAAAAACAAGGAAAGAAATATGTTCTATCTAAAAATGTTTTGTCTATTTAGAACTATTGAACAATTCCAAGTAGAATGTTTTAATAAAAGCTATTGTCGCACCATAATTATTAAATATCTTCAGAAATCTTATATTTGTGAATTTATATATGTATGTAGTGTGGTTATTAATTTAAATTATCAGCAATGTCACAGAATTTAATTCCGTTCGGAAGTGGAATTAATTCCGTTTTTTTGCTTCTATGGAAAAAGTAAAATGTAAAAATTTTTCGAAATGGAACCACTTTTAATTTGCTATGTGGAATTATATTTTTAAGAATTTCTTGGTTTCATTTCGAAAAAAATTTTACGTTTTACTTTTTCTATAGAAGAAAAATACGGAATTAAATTCAGTGACAGCTGTATAATTGTAGTTTCTTACAAAACTGAATCGTTGATAGTTTTAAATAAAACACATATTTTATTTATAACTAGCGGACTCGGGGAACTTTGCCTCGCCCCAATTTTAAGCCTTCAGACAAACTTTAGAGTAATAATATAATACAACAAGAATAATTTCACACATAATTTCGTACAAAAAAATCTATTTTACGACTTTTCCGGAAGGATTTTCCAAAATTTTCTTCCGTAAAAACCTTCTTCTCGAAAATACGAACAACTGACAAAACATTTTACAGAAATCGGCCCAGCCGTTCTCATTTTATGAATTACTATACATTTTTTACACCATTTTTATTTATCGTTAACCTAATACGAAAAGGCCCCAACTCATAATTTTTCGAAATCGATATTTTTACATATTTCGATAGACTATTACTACACACCTCCTCCAAAAAAATCAGATGAATTCGGAAAAATACCGAAGTTATAGCCTAAAAAAGAAAAGCCCTAACTAACATTTTGTATTAATATTGCATCTTTTTTATTTAGTTTTTATTTCTCCTCCTGTAAACTATGAAAAACATGAGTTAGGGCCTTTTGTATAAAGTTAACGATATATAGATTATGTTTACTCTAATATTTGTTTAAAATTTTATCGATAAACAATTTTTAATAAGTGATCAATAAAACCATAAAAACATGACATTTGCAAAAGTATTTTAATACCCTACACCACCATAGCGGGGAGGGATATTGGATTTGTGCATATGTTTGTAATGCCCAGAAATATTGGTCCAACACCCACCTTAAAGTATACCGATCGGCTTAGAATCACTTTCTGACTCGATCTAACGATGTCCGTCTGGCTGGCTGGATGTCCATGGAAAGCTTGTGCGCAGAGTATAGGTCGCAATTTTGAAGATATTTCCATAAAACTTGGTACGTGATATTTTTTCGGCCCAAGGATGGATGGGATTGAAACTGGTGGAAATCGGTCCATTAGGTTCAGTAGTAAAAGACTCGGCCAATTCTTCGGGTGAATGTACAAAGTTTCTGCCTTCGTTAACTGAAATTTAATACGATATTTATATTGTGAGTTACATAATTGTATTTGTACTTACATTTTGGATTGAAAACTCTTCCCAAAGCATGTATCATTGTACCGATTCAGCACGTCCGACGGATTTTAGTGTACTCTGACCGTTTCTCTTTCTTGAAGTTTTTGATTCTTCTACCGTCCCCACACGTTTCGTTAATAAACATGGTGCTCCTTTCAATGATTGCTTGTTGCTCTTTATGATGTATGGCCAACTCTTCGCTTGTTACTGGGGCAAAGCCATCAATCCAATTTTTATTGAGATTTGTACATCAGCATTTGTTGTTCTCTCTGGGAATGTGGATGCAGAATTGCTGCAATCATCTTCAGCATACAAATCAACTGGTTTCGTAGTGGGCTCTTTTCTTGTAGGCTTTGGTATATCGTCTTTTGATATTTTAGGTTTTGGTAAATTGTTTTCCAGATGTGAGAGTTGGGAAAACGTACAGTTTACCAAAGTTTTCTTCAAAAATTATAGCTTAATATTCACGTCTTAATCTATGATATTCACCCTAGTAGAAGCTTCTGGAATCTCTAAGTTTCAAGAAAATAATTAAATGCCGCCATTTCTTTCTTTTGTTCTAAAACTTGGCATTACTTTTATATTAATAAAAACTGTGTTGCCACACAGTTGGATAACATTAGTTAAAAAATATTGCGTTAACTCAATCGTTTTTATACAACATTTAAATTTTAGATTGTATTTCAGAAGTTTCTAATTTCCCTTCAGAAATATTTAATTATATTTCAGATTCTTAAATTTTTATTTTAGAAGAATTTATTTTTGAAATTTAATTTTATAAATCAGAATTTTTTATTTATATTTAAAATTTTAAAATTATTATTATTTAACTGATTGTTCGACATTTTTATTTATTAAACAATTATAATTTATTATTTAATAGTTTCTTTTTACAAGCAATTAGGTCATTTTAATTTTATATAAAAATATTTGATTTATTTCTATATATTTATATCCAATATTTCGCTATCACAATGGATAGCTTCTTCAGGGATAATATATAAACTTATATAAAAAAAAGGTCAAATAAACGAACTAAATATTATAATTTATTTTTCTAAATTATTTTTATTGTTTATTTTAAAATTATTTCATATGTATGAATAACTTGAAATTATATATGAATAATAAAATAACATATTTTATTGAATTTTCTTTTCAGGTAAGTACTTTTAGAGCATTTTTTATTTACTTTATTTTTAATAATTATTTAAATAAGTTTTTCTATTCTAATTTTGCGTTCAGCAACACTAATATCTTTTCTTTTAGCCATTTCTTACAATTCGATACAAAAAATGCTCAAAATCACTTTAATTGTGTTCACAATGAGTTCAAATTGGAAATGGATTCAAGTAATAATTCTAACCGAAATGAAACAGTTTTAAAGTACCGTTAATTTTTATGTAATTATAAGAAACAAAATACATGCAAATAAACTATGTATAAGGTCAGAATAAAAAAATACTGGCAACATATCAATTTAGAATGATTGACTGTTCTTCTTCTTTTTATGGGCATGGCAGAGGATTTTCGGCTTTCAGCAAACTTTTCTAACAAACTTTTAATCACTTATACGATATTTTTAATTTATTTAAATATTTTATATAAAATTTGATTAAATATAATAAAATAGAATTAAAATAACAATTTTTTGACTTATATAATAAAAATATTTTGTCATAAAACACTCAAATATTAAGCGCTTTTTAAGCAAATGAATTAAAACATATGAAAAAATCACTCGATCTAATTTTTGGCCTATTAGGCCAAATTGGAGACCTGTGCCAAAATTCTAAAAACGGAGTCTAATAGAGGAAGGTCTTGGCTGTATTTCCTCATATTTCGTTTTTGTCTGTATTGATAGCTGTTCGAACAAAATTTTTCAAAAACTAATTTCATACAAGTCACTCAAACTATTTGGGAGACTATAGACCAAAAATGGGGACTTGTGCCAAAATTCTACAAGCGGGACCTAATAGAGGAAGGTCTTGGCTATATTTCCTCATACTTGGTTTTTGTCTGTATTGAAAGCTGTTCGAACAAAATTTTTCAAAAACTAATTTCATACAAGTCACTCAAACTATTTGGGGGACTATAGACCAAAAATGGGGACTTGTGCTAAAATTCTATAAGCGGGACCTAATAGAGGAAGGTCTTGGCTATATTTCCTCATATTTCGTTTTTGTCTGTATTGATAGCTGCTCGAACAAAATTTTTCAAAAACTAATTTCATACAAGTCACTCAAACTATTTGGGGGACTATAGACCAAAAATAGGGACATGTGCTAAAATTCTATAAGCGGGACCTAATAGAGGAAGGTCTTGGCTATATTTCCTCATACTTGGTTTTTGTCTGTATTGATAGCTGTTCGAACAAAATTTTTCAAAAACTAATTTCATACAAGTCACTCAAACTATTTGGGGGCCTATAGACCAAAAATGGGGACTTGTGCCAAAATTCTATAAGCGGGACCTAATAGAAGAAGGTCTTGGCTATATTTCCTCATATTTCGTTTTTGTCTGTATTGATAGCTGCTCGAACAAAATTTTTCAAAAACTAATTTCATACAAGTCACTCAAACTATTTGGGGGACTATAGACCAAAAATGAGGACTTGTGCTAAAATTCTATAAGCGGGACCTAATAGAGAAAGGTCTTGGCTATATTTCCTCATATTTCGTTTTTGTCTGTATTGATAGCTGTTCGAACAAAATTTTTCAAAAACTAATTTCATACAAGTCACTCAAACTATTTGGGGGACTATAGACAAAAAATGGGGACTTGTACCAAAATTCTACAAGCGGGACCTAATAGAGGAAGGTCTTGGCTATATTTCCTCATATTTCGTTTTTGTCTGTTTTGATAGCTGCTCGAACAAAATTTTTCAAAAACTAATTTCATACAAGTCACTCAAACTATTTGGGGGACTATAGACCAAAAATGGGGACTTGTACCAAAATTCTACAAGCGGGACCTAATAGAGGAAGGTCTTGGCTATATTTCCTCATACTTGGTTTTTGTCTGTATTGATAGCTGTTCGAACAAAATTTTTCAAAAACTAATTTCATACAAGTCACTCAAACTATTTGGGGGACTATAGACCAAAAATGGGGACTTGTGCCAAAATTCTATAAGCGGGACCTAATAGAGGAAGGTCTTGGCTATATTTCCTCATACTTGGTTTTTGTCTGTATTGATAGGTGTTCGAACAAAATTTTTCAAAAACTAATTTTAAACAAGTACAAATACAAATACAACACAAATACAAATAGTTTGATTGAAATTAGTTTTTGAAAAATTTTGTTCGAACACCTAACTGTATAGACAAAAGCCAAGTATGAGGAAATATAGCCAAGACCTTCCTCTATTAGGTCCCGCTTATAGAATTTTGGCACAAGTCCCCATTTTTGGTCTATAGTCCCCCAAATAGTTTGAGTGACTTGTATGAAATTAGTTTTTGAAATATTTTGTTCGAGCAGCTATCAATACAGACAAAAACGAAATATGAGGAAATATAGCCAAGACCTTCCTCTATTAGGTCCCGCTTGTAGAATTTTGGCACAAGTCCCCATTTTTGGTCTATAGTCCCCCAAATAGTTTGAGTGACTTGTATGAAATTAGTTTTTGAAAAATTTTGTTCGAACAGCTATCAATACAGACAAAAACCAAGTAAGACGAAATATAGCCAAGACCTTCCTCTATTAGGTCTCGCTTATAGAATTTTGGCACAAGTCCCCATTTTTGGTCTATAGTCCCCCAAATAGTTTGAGTGACTTGTATGAAATTAGTTTTTGAAAAATTTTGTTCGAACAGCTATCAATACAGACAAAAACCAAGTATGAGGAAATATAGCCAAGACCTTCCTCTATTAGGTCCCGCTTGTAGAATTTTGGCACAAGTCCCCATTTTTGGTCTATAGTCCCCCAAATAGTTTGAGTGACTTGTATGAAATTAGTTTTTGAAAAATTTTGTTCGAACAGCTATCAATACAGACAAAAACCAAGTATGAGGAAATATAGCCAAGACCTTTCTCTATTAGGTCCCGCTTATAGAATTTTGGCACAAGTCCCCATTTTTGGTCTATAGTCCCCCAAATAGTTTGAGTGACTTGTATGAAATTAGTTTTTGAAAAATTTTGTTCGAACAGCTATCAATACAGACAAAAACCAAGTATGAGGAAATATAGCCAAGACCTTCCTCTATTAGGTCCCGCTTGTAGAATTTTGGTACAAGTCCCCATTTTTGGTCTATAGTCCCCCAAATAGTTTGAGTGACTTGTATGAAATTAGTTTTTGAAAAATTTTGTTCGAACAGCTATCAATACAGACAAAAACCAAGTAAGATGAAATATAGCCAAGACCTTCCTCTATTAGGTCCCGCTTGTAGAATTTTGGCGCAAGTCCCCATTTTTGGTCTATAGTCCCCCAAATAGTTTGAGTGACTTGTATGAAATTAGTTTTTGAAAAATTTTGTTCGAACAGCTATCAATACAGACAAAAACGAAATATGAGGAAATATAGCCAAGACCTTCCTCTATTAGGTCCCGCTTATAGAATTTTGGCACAAGTCCCCATTTTTGGTCTATAGTCCCCCAAATAGTTTGAGTGACTTGTATGAAATTAGTTTTTGAAAAATTTTGTTCGAGCAGCTATCAATACAGACAAAAACGAAATATGAGGAAATATAGCCAAGACCTTCCTCTATTAGGTCCCGCTTATAGAATTTTGGCACAAGTCCCCATTTTTGGTCTATAGTCCCCCAAATAGTTTGAGTGACTTGTATGAAATTAGTTTTTGAAAAATTTTGTTCGAACAGCTATCAATACAGACAAAAACCAAGTATGAGGAAATATAGCCAAGACCTTCCTCTATTAGGTCCAGCTTGTAGAATTTTGGCACAAGTCCCCATTTTTGGTCTATAGTCCCCCAAATAGTTTGAGTGACTTGTATGAAATTAGTTTTTGAAAAATTTTGTTCGAACAGCTATCAATACAGACAAAAACCAAGTATGAGGAAATATAGCCAAGACCTTCCTCTATTAGGTCCCGCTTATAGAATTTTGGCACAAGTCCCCATTTTTGGTCTATAGTCCCCCAAATAGTTTGAGTGACTTGTATGAAATTAGTTTTTGAAAAATTTTGTTTGAACAGCTATCAATACAGACAAAAGCCAAGTATGAGGAAATATAGCCAAGACCTTCCTCTATTAGGTCCCGCTTGTAGAATTTTGGTGCAAGTCCCCATTTTTGGTCTATAGTCCCCCAAATAGTTTGAGTGACTTGTATGAAATTAGTTTTTGAAAAATTTTGTTCGAACAGCTATCAATACAGACAAAAACCAAGTATAAGGAAATATAGCCAAGACCTTCCTCTATTAGGTCCCGCTTGTAGAATTTTGGCACAAGTCCCCATTTTTGGTCTATAGTCCCCCAAATAGTTTGAGTGACTTGTATGAAATTAGTTTTTGAAAAATTTTGTTCGAACAGCTATCAATACAGACAAAAACCAAGTATGAAGAAATATAGCCAAGACCTTCCTCTATTAGGTCCCGCTTATAGAATTTTGGCACAAGTCCCCATTTTTGGTCTATAGTCCCCCAAATAGTTTGAGTGACTTGTATGAAATTAGTTTTTGAAAAATTTTGTTCGAACAGCTATCAATACAGACAAAAACCAAGTATGAGGAAATATAGCCAAGACCTTCCTCTATTAGGTCCCGCTTGTAGAATTTTGGTACAAGTCCCCATTTTTGGTCTATAGTCCCCCAAATAGTTTGAGTGACTTGTATGAAATTAGTTTTTGAAAAATTTTGTTCGAGCAGCTATCAATACAGACAAAAACGAAATATGAGGAAATATAGCCAAGACCTTCCTCTATTAGGTCCCGCTTATAGAATTTTGGCACAAGTCCCCATTTTTGGTCTATAGTCCCCCAAATAGTTTGAGTGACTTGTATGAAATTAGTTTTTGAAAAATTTTGTTCGAGCAGCTATCAATACAGACAAAAACGAAATATGAGGAAATATAGCCAAGACCTTCCTCTATTAGGTCCCGCTTATAGAATTTTGGCACAAGTCCCCATTTTTGGTCTATAGTCCCCCAAATAGTTTGAGTGACTTGTATGAAATTAGTTTTTGAAAAATTTTGTTCGAACAGCTATCAATACAGACAAAAACCAAGTATGAGGAAATATAGCCAAGACCTTCCTCTATTAGGTCCCGCTTGTAGAATTTTGCCACAAGTCCCCATTTGTGGTCTCTAGTCCCCCAAATAGTTTGAGTGACTTGTATGAAATTAGTTTTTGAAAAATTTTGTTCGAACAGCTATCAATACAGACAAAAACGAAATATGAGGAAATATAGCCAAGACCTTCCTCTATTAGGTCCCGCTTATAGAATTTTGGCACAAGTCCCCATTTTTGGTCTATAGTCCCCCAAATAGTTTGAGTGACTTGTATGAAATTAGTTTTTGAAAAATTTTGTTCGAGCAGCTATCAATACAGACAAAAACGAAATATGAGGAAATATAGCCAAGACCTTCCTCTATTAGGTCCCGCTTATAGAATTTTGGCACAAGTCCCCATTTTTGGTCTATAGCCCCCCAAATAGTTTGAGTGACTTGTATGAAATTAGTTTTTGAAAAATTTTGTTCGAACAGCTATCAATACAGACAAAAACGAAATATGAGGAAATATAGCCAAGACCTTCTTCTATTAGGTCCCGCTTATAGAATTTTGGCACAAGTCCCCATTTTTGGTCTATAGTCCCCCAAATAGTTTGAGTGACTTGTATGAAATTAGTTTTTGAAAAATTTTGTTCGAACAGCTATCAATACAGACAAAAACCAAGTATGAGGAAATATAGCCAAGACCTTCCTCTATTAGGTCCAGCTTGTAGAATTTTGGCACAAGTCCCCATTTTTGGTCTATAGTCCCCCAAATAGTTTGAGTGACTTGTATGAAATTAGTTTTTGAAAAATTTTGTTCGAACAGCTTTCAATACAGACAAAAACCAAGTATGAGGAAATATAGCCAAGACCTTCCTCTATTAGGTCCCGCTTGTAGAATTTTGGCACAAGTCCCCATTTTTGGTCTATAGTCTCCCAAATAGTTTGAGTGACTTGTTTGAAATTAGTTTTTGAAAAATTTTGTTCGAAGAGCTATCAATACAGACAAAAACGAAATATGAGGAAATACAGCCAAGACCTTCCTCTATTAGACTCCGTTTTTAGAATTTTGGCACAGGTCTCCAATTTGGCCTAATAGGCCAAAAATTAGATCGAGTGATTTTTTCATATGTTTTAATTCATTTGCTTAAAAAGCGCTTAATATTTGAGTGTTTTATGACAAAATATTTTTATTATACAAGTCAAAAAATTGTTGTTTTAATTCTATTTTATTATATTTAATCAAATTTTATATAAAATATTTAAATAAATTAAAAATAACGTATAAGTGACTAAAAGTTTGTTAGAAAAGTTTGTTGAAAGCCGAAAATCCTCTCCCATGCACATAAAAAGAAGAAGAACAGTCACTCATTGTAAATTGGTATGTTGCCATATAAATTTATAGAAATTATGTATTAAAGTCATTATTCATACTTGGCAGCACTAAAAAAAGTTTCTGCCTTCGTTAACTGAAATTTAATACGATATTTATATTGTGAGTTACATAATTGTATTTGTACTTACATTTTGGATTGAAAACTCTTCCCAAAGCATGTATCATTGTACCGATTCAGCACGTCCGACGGATTTTAGTGTACTCTGACCGTTTCTCTTTCTTGAAGTTTTTGATTCTTCTACCGTCCCCACACGTTTCGTTAATAAACATGGTGCTCCTTTCAATGATTGCTTGTTGCTCTTTATGATGTATGGCCAACTCTTCGCTTGTTACTGGGGCAAAGCCATCAATCCAATTTTTATTGAGATTTGTACATCAGCATTTGTTGTTCTCTCTGGGAATGTGGATGCAGAATTGCTGCAATCATCTTCAGCATACAAATCAACTGGTTTCGTAGTGGGCTCTTTCCTTGTAGGCTTTGGTATATCGTCTTTTGATATTTTAGGTTTTGGTAAATTGTTTTCCAGATGTGAGAGTTGGGAAAACGTACAGTTTACCAAAGTTTTCTTCAAAAATTATAGCTTAATATTCACGTCTTAATCTATGATATTCACCCTAGTAGAAGCTTCTGGAATCTCTAAGTTTCAAGAAAATAATTAAATGCCGCCATTTCTTTCTTTTGTTCTAAAACTTGGCATTACTTTTATATTAATAAAAACTGTGTTGCCACACAGTTGGATAACATTAGTTAAAAAATATTGCGTTAACTCAATCGTTTTTATACAACATTTAAATTTTAGATTGTATTTCAGAAGTTTCTAATTTCCCTTCAGAAATATTTAATTATATTTCAGATTCTTAAATTTTTATTTTAGAAGAATTTATTTTTGAAATTTAATTTTATAAATCAGAATTTTTTATTTATATTTAAAATTTTAAAATTATTATTATTTAACTGATTGTTCGACATTTTTATTTATTAAACAATTATAATTTATTATTTAATAGTTTCTTTTTACAAGCAATTAGGTCATTTTAATTTTATATAAAAATATTTGATTTATTTCTATATATTTATATCCAATATTTCGCTATCACAATGGATAGCTTCTTCAGGGATAATATATAAACTTATATAAAAAAAAGGTCAAATAAACGAACTAAATATTATAATTTATTTTTCTAAATTATTTTTATTGTTTATTTTAAAATTATTTCATATGTATGAATAACTTGAAATTATATATGAATAATAAAATAACATATTTTATTGAATTTTCTTTTCAGGTAAGTACTTTTAGAGCATTTTTTATTTACTTTATTTTTAATAATTATTTAAATAAGTTTTTCTATTCTAATTTTGCATTCAGCAACACTAATATCTTTTCTTTTAGCCATTTCTTACAATTTGATACAAAAAATGCTCAAAATCACTTTAATTGTGTTCACAATGAGTTCAAATTGGAAATGGATTCAAGTAATAATTCTAACCGAAATGAAACAGTTTTAAAGTACCGTTAATTTTTATGTAATTATAAGAAACAAAATACATGCAAATAAACTATGTATAAGGTCAGAATAAAAAAATACTGGCAACATATCAATTTAGAATGAATGATTCTTCTTTTTATGGGCATGGCAGAGGATTTTCGGCTTTCAGCAAACTTTTCTAACAAACTTTTAATCACTTATACGATATTTTTAATTTATTTAAATATTTTATATAAAATTTGATTAAATATAATAAAATAGAATTAAAATAACAATTTTTTGACTTATATAATAAAAATATTTTGTCATAAAACACTCAAATATTAAGCGCTTTTTAAGCAAATGAATTAAAACATATGAAAAAATCACTCGATCTAATTTTTGGCCTATTAGGCCAAATTGGAGACCTGTGCCAAAATTCTAAAAACGGAGTCTAATAGAGGAAGGTCTTGGCTGTATTTCCTCATATTTCGTTTTTGTCTGTATTGATAGCTGTTCGAACAAAATTTTTCAAAAACTAATTTCATACAAGTCACTCAAACTATTTGGAAGACTATAGACCAAAAATGGGGACTTGTGCCAAAATTCTACAAGCGGGACCTAATAGAGGAAGGTCTTGGCTATATTTCCTCATACTTGGTTTTTGTCTGTATTGAAAGCTGTTCGAACAAAATTTTTCAAAAACTAATTTCATACAAGTCACTCAAACTATTTGGGGGACTATAGACCAAAAATGGGGACTTGTGCTAAAATTCTATAAGCGGGACCTAATAGAGGAAGGTCTTGGCTATATTTCCTCATATTTCGTTTTTGTCTGTATTGATAGCTGCTCGAACAAAATTTTTCAAAAACTAATTTCATACAAGTCACTCAAACTATTTGGGGGACTATAGACCAAAAATGGGGACATGTGCTAAAATTCTATAAGCGGGACCTAATAGAGGAAGGTCTTGGCTATATTTCCTCATACTTGGTTTTTGTCTGTATTGATAGCTGTTCGAACAAAATTTTTCAAAAACTAATTTCATACAAGTCACTCAAACTATTTGGGGGACTATAGACCAAAAATGGGGACTTGTGCCAAAATTCTATAAGCGGGACCTAATAGAAGAAGGTCTTGGCTATATTTCCTCATATTTCGTTTTTGTCTGTATTGATAGCTGCTCGAACAAAATTTTTCAAAAACTAATTTCATACAAGTCACTCAAACTATTTGGGGGACTATAGACCAAAAATGGGGACTTGTACCAAAATTCTACAAGCGGGACCTAATAGAGGAAGGTCTTGGCTATATTTCCTCATACTTGGTTTTTGTCTGTATTGATAGCTGTTCGAACAAAATTTTTCAAAAACTAATTTCATACAAGTCACTCAAACTATTTGGGGGACTATAGACAAAAAATGGGGACTTGTACCAAAATTCTACAAGCGGGACCTAATAGAGGAAGGTCTTGGCTATATTTCCTCATATTTCGTTTTTGTCTGTATTGATAGCTGCTCGAACAAAATTTTTCAAAAACTAATTTCATACAAGTCACTCAAACTATTTGGGGGACTATAGACCAAAAATGGGGACTTGTACCAAAATTCTACAAGCGGGACCTAATAGAGGAAGGTCTTGGCTATATTTCCTCATACTTGGTTTTTGTCTGTATTGATAGCTGTTCGAACAAAATTTTTCAAAAACTAATTTCATACAAGTCACTCAAACTATTTGGGGGACTATAGACCAAAAATGGGGACTTGTGCCAAAATTCTATAAGCGGAACCTAATAGAGGAAGGTCTTGGCTATATTTCCTCATACTTGGTTTTTGTCTGTATTGATAGGTGTTCGAACAAAATTTTTCAAAAACTAATTTTAAACAAGTACAAATACAAATACAACACAAATACAAATAGTTTGATTGAAATTAGTTTTTGAAAAATTTTGTTCGAACACCTAACTGTATAGACAAAAGCCAAGTATGAGGAAATATAGCCAAGACCTTCCTCTATTAGGTCCCGCTTATAGAATTTTGGCACAAGTCCCCATTTTTGGTCTATAGTCCCCCAAATAGTTTGAGTGACTTGTATGAAATTAGTTTTTGAAATATTTTGTTCGAGCAGCTATCAATACAGACAAAAACGAAATATGAGGAAATATAGCCAAGACCTTCCTCTATTAGGTCCCGCTTGTAGAATTTTGGCACAAGTCCCCATTTTTGGTCTATAGTCCCCCAAATAGTTTGAGTGACTTGTATGAAATTAGTTTTTGAAAAATTTTGTTCGAACAGCTATCAATACAGACAAAAACCAAGTAAGATGAAATATAGCCAAGACCTTCCTCTATTAGGTCTCGCTTATAGAATTTTGGCACAAGTCCCCATTTTTGGTCTATAGTCCCCCAAATAGTTTGAGTGACTTGTATGAAATTAGTTTTTGAAAAATTTTGTTCGAACAGCTATCAATACAGACAAAAACCAAGTATGAGGAAATATAGCCAAGACCTTCCTCTATTAGGTCCCGCTTGTAGAATTTTGGCACAAGTCCCCATTTTTGGTCTATAGTCCCCCAAATAGTTTGAGTGACTTGTATGAAATTAGTTTTTGAAAAATTTTGTTCGAACAGCTATCAATACAGACAAAAACCAAGTATGAGGAAATATAGCCAAGACCTTTCTCTATTAGGTCCCGCTTATAGAATTTTGGCACAAGTCCCCATTTTTGGTCTATAGTCCCCCAAATAGTTTGAGTGACTTGTATGAAATTAGTTTTTGAAAAATTTTGTTCGAACAGCTATCAATACAGACAAAAACCAAGTATGAGGAAATATAGCCAAGACCTTCCTCTATTAGGTCCCGCTTGTAGAATTTTGGTACAAGTCCCCATTTTTGGTCTATAGTCCCCCAAATAGTTTGAGTGACTTGTATGAAATTAGTTTTTGAAAAATTTTGTTCGAGCAGCTATCAATACAGACAAAAACGAAATATGAGGAAATATAGCCAAGACCTTCCTCTATTAGGTCCCGCTTGTAGAATTTTGGCACAAGTCCCCATTTTTGGTCTATAGTCCCCCAAATAGTTTAAGTGACTTGTATGAAATTAGTTTTTGAAAAATTTTGTTCGAACAGCTATCAATACAGACAAAAACGAAATATGAGGAAATATAGCCAAGACCTTCCTCTATTAGGTCCCGCTTATAGAATTTTGGCACAAGTCCCCATTTTTGGTCTATAGTCCCCCAAATAGTTTGAGTGACTTGTATGAAATTAGTTTTTGAAAAATTTTGTTCGAGCAGCTATCAATACAGACAAAAACGAAATATGAGGAAATATAGCCAAGACTTCCTCTATTAGGTCCCGCTTATAGAATTTTGGCACAAGTCCCCATTTTTGGTCTATAGTCCCCCAAATAGTTTGAGTGACTTGTATGAAATTAGTTTTTGAAAAATTTTGTTCGAACAGCTATCAATACAGACAAAAACCAAGTATGAGGAAATATAGCCAAGACCTTCCTCTATTAGGTCCCGCTTATAGAATTTTGGCACAAGTCCCCATTTTTGGTCTATAGTCCCCCAAATAGTTTGAGTGACTTGTATGAAATTAGTTTTTGAAAAATTTTGTTTGAACAGCTATCAATACAGACAAAAGCCAAGTATGAGGAAATATAGCCAAGACCTTCCTCTATTAGGTCCCGCTTGTAGAATTTTGGTACAAGTCCCCATTTTTGGTCTATAGTCCCCCAAATAGTTTGAGTGACTTGTATGAAATTAGTTTTTGAAAAATTTTGTTCGAACAGCTATCAATACAGACAAAAACCAAGTATAAGGAAATATAGCCAAGACCTTCCTCTATTAGGTCCCGCTTGTAGAATTTTGGCACAAGTCCCCATTTTTGGTCTATAGTCCCCCAAATAGTTTGAGTGACTTGTATGAAATTAGTTTTTGAAAAATTTTGTTCGAACAGCTATCAATACAGACAAAAACCAAGTATGAGGAAATATAGCCAAGACCTTCCTCTATTAGGTCCCGCTTATAGAATTTTGGCACAAGTCCCCATTTTTGGTCTATAGTCCCCCAAATAGTTTGAGTGACTTGTATGAAATTAGTTTTTGAAAAATTTTGTTCGAACAGCTATCAATACAGACAAAAACCAAGTATGAGGAAATATAGCCAAGACCTTCCTCTATTAGGTCCCGCTTGTAGAATTTTGGTACAAGTCCCCATTTTTGGTCTATAGTCCCCCAAATAGTTTGAGTGACTTGTATGAAATTAGTTTTTGAAAAATTTTGTTCGAGCAGCTATCAATACAGACAAAAACGAAATATGAGGAAATATAGCCAAGACCTTCCTCTATTAGGTCCCGCTTATAGAATTTTGGCACAAGTCCCCATTTTTGGTCTATAGTCCTCCAAATAGTTTGAGTGACTTGTATGAAATTAGTTTTTGAAAAATTTTGTTCGAGCAGCTATCAATACAGACAAAAACGAAATATGAGGAAATATAGCCAAGACCTTCCTCTATGAGGTCCCGCTTATAGAATTTTGGCACAAGTCCCCATTTTTGGTCTATAGTCCCCCAAATAGTTTGAGTGACTTGTATGAAATTAGTTTTTGAAAAATTTTGTTCGAACAGCTATCAATACAGACAAAAACCAAGTATGAGGAAATATAGCCAAGACCTTCCTCTATTAGGTCCCGCTTGTAGAATTTTGCCACAAGTCCCCATTTGTGGTCTCTAGTCCCCCAAATAGTTTGAGTGACTTGTATGAAATTAGTTTTTGAAAAATTTTGTTCGAACAGCTATCAATACAGACAAAAACGAAATATGAGGAAATATAGCCAAGACCTTCCTCTATTAGGTCCCGCTTATAGAATTTTGGCACAAGTCCCCATTTTTGGTCTATAGTCCCCCAAATAGTTTGAGTGACTTGTATGAAATTAGTTTTTGAAAAATTTTGTTCGAGCAGCTATCAATACAGACAAAAACGAAATATGAGGAAATATAGCCAAGACCTTCCTCTATTAGGTCCCGCTTATAGAATTTTGGCACAAGTCCCCATTTTTGGTCTATAGTCCCCCAAATAGTTTGAGTGACTTGTATGAAATTAGTTTTTGAAACATTTTGTTCGAACAGCTATCAATACAGACAAAAACGAAATATGAGGAAATATAGCCAAGACCTTCTTCTATTAGGTCCCGCTTATAGAATTTTGGCACAAGTCCCCATTTTTGGTCTATAGTCCCCCAAATAGTTTGAGTGACTTGTATGAAATTAGTTTTTGAAAAATTTTGTTCGAACAGCTATCAATACAGACAAAAACCAAGTATGAGGAAATATAGCCAAGACCTTCCTCTATTAGGTCCAGCTTGTAGAATTTTGGCACAAGTCCCCATTTTTGGTCTATAGTCCCCCAAATAGTTTGAGTGACTTGTATGAAATTAGTTTTTGAAAAATTTTGTTCGAACAGCTTTCAATACAGACAAAAACCAAGTATGAGGAAATATAGCCAAGACCTTCCTCTATTAGGTCCCGCTTGTAGAATTTTGGCACAAGTCCCCATTTTTGGTCTATAGTCTCCCAAATAGTTTGAGTGACTTGTATGAAATTAGTTTTTGAAAAATTTTGTTCGAACAGCTATCAATACAGACAAAAACGAAATATGAGGAAATACAGCCAAGACCTTCCTCTATTAGACTCCGTTTTTAGAATTTTGGCACAGGTCTCCAATTTGGCCTAATAGGCCAAAAATTAGATCGAGTGATTTTTTCATATGTTTTAATTCATTTGCTTAAAAAGCGCTTAATATTTGAGTGTTTTATGACAAAATATTTTTATTATACAAGTCAAAAAATTGTTGTTTTAATTCTATTTTATTATATTTAATCAAATTTTATATAAAATATTTAAATAAATTAAAAATAACGTATAAGTGACTAAAAGTTTGTTAGAAAAGTTTGTTGAAAGCCGAAAATCCTCTCCCATGCACATAAAAAGAAGAAGAACAGTCACTCATTGTAAATTGGTATGTTGCCATATAAATTTATAGAAATTATGTATTAAAGTCATTATTCATACTTGGCAGCACTAAAAATTCGGCCTTTAAAGCAGAAACCACTCATTTGTTCTCTGTAAATTATTCTGAGAGAGCATTTTTTATTTACTCTCTCTGAAAAATGAGTGAAATTAAAAAAGTTTGTTCAAGAAGTTTGTTAAGTTCACGGGTATATGTTGCTAGCATTAACTAATAAAATTCGCTAAAGTGTTTATTAGTTACAAAGCTGTTTATAAATATGAATTTTTACCAAACGTTTATTAGTGCTAAAGTCTTTTGTAACTAATGTGCGCTTTAAGTCATTATTAAGTAATTTTTATAAATACGGCTGTAAGTGTATATTACAACTCTGTCATTATTGTGAATGATACTAATATTGTATTATAATAAAACGAAAAGAATTATTGCGATCATCCCCCTAAACCCGACGGTACGTTTTTTATTTTAATAACTAAACCCCAAATATAATAAAAAATCGAAATCCCCATTTTTTGTACTTTCTCCACCTCAATTTAAAAATTATTTTATTTGTTTTACCCCACTCAACCCCCAACAGTAGTTGTCATGTGGACTGTCGCTTTTCTACCCATATGTGTTTTCATGTGTATGTCAAAATTTATGTTTTACGGTTTATAAATTACGTGTTCATATGTTGGTTATGTCACATACATATGTACTTACTTTTGTTAACTCCTTTTTAAGTTTTTCCTCCATTTTTATACCCTACACCACAATAGTGGGGAGGGTATATTGGATTTGTGCTGATGTTTGTAACGCCCCTAAATATTGGACCAACACCCACCTTAAGGTGGCTATACACTACGTGTTTTGGCTTATGTATTTTTAAGGTTACAACTCACATGTTTTTCTTTATGTCTGTCAAAATTTGTTATTTTACATAAGGGTTTTAATTTTTGGTCACCAACTTGTATGTACAATTACACGTGACATCGCCATAATTATTTACAACAGCTTATACGCCTAAATATTATTCTTTTTTCACACATAAATTTCCATTTCGTTTTAAAAAAATGCCTTAAAGCCGCTTCCGTCGTCAAAAATATTGATTTAAGGTTTTTCGTTTTTTAATATACAAGATGTGGAGCTTGTATAAAAAAATTTTAAATAATTTATATCATTGTTATTAAATTATCAAAATGGGATAAAAAAAATATTTAATTTATCACTTATGCAAATTCTTCATACGGCCGGCTAATATAGCGCAGATTTAACCGTCGACAAATCTGTTCGCCTGACATATACATTTGAAAACATGTGTTTGAACATAAGAAAATATGGGATTGAAACTGGTGGAAATCGGTACATTATTTCACCTAGCCCCCATACAAATGTCCTCCCGAAATTGGGGTTTTCCGGTCATAAATCTTTGAATTATGCAAGTATGCAAACAAAATATACCACAAATGAGTACTAAATGAAGCTAACGCACATCTACAAATTTCGTGAAGATCGGGCCATAATTAGTCGTAGTTCCCATATAAGGCCCTCTTCCGAAAATCACCAAAAAAAGCATAACTCTCTTAAAAATGTTGGTATCTAAATAAAATTTAATATGTATACTAATAATACGGTGCAATTTTATTGTGATCGGTCCGTAATTAGTCGTAGCTCCCATATAAAACCCACTTCCGAAAATCACTTTAATTTCCATAAATCTTTCAAACGTATTTATATCGAGATAAAGTTTAACACATACAATATTTATATTCACAGAAATCATGACACTAAATTTTGGTCCAAAATAGGTGATATCTCGCAAATAACGCCCATTTCTTAAAAACTTTTTTATATTTACATATACTAGCTGTAGGGTATTATATGGTCGGGCTTGACCGACTATACTTTCTTACTTGTCAATAATAAATTTGTGTAGTTATACCCTACACCACAATAGTGGGGAGGGTATATTGGATTTGTGCTGATGTTTGTAACGCCCATAAATATTGGTCCAACACCCACCTTAAAGTATACCGATCGACTCTGAGTCGTGCGCAGAATACAGGTCGCAATTTTGAAGATATTTCGATAAAATTTGGTACGTGATATTTTTTCGGCCCAAGGATGGATGAGATTGAAACTGGTGGAAATCGGTCCATTATTTCACATAGCTCCCATACAAATGTCCTCCCGAAATTGGGGTTTACCGGTCATAAATCTTTGAATTATGCAAGTATGCAAACAAAATTTACCACAGATGAGTAGTAAATAAAGCTAAAGCACATCTACAAATTTCGTGAAGACCGGTCCATAATTATTCGTAGCTCCCATATAAGGCCCACTTCCAAAAATCACTTAAAAGAGCATAACTCGCTTAAAAATGTTGGTATCCAAATAATATTAAACACAAATATATTTCATATATATACAAATAATACGGTACAATTTTATTGTGATCGGTCCGTAATTAGTCGTAGATCCCATATAAAACCCACTTCCGAAAATCACTTTAAAGAGCATAAATTTCTTAAAAATGTTGGTAATCAAATAAAATTCGACACAAATAAGTTTCTTATATACAGAAATAATGACACTTAATTTTGTAATGGTCGGTCCATAATTAGTCGAAACTCCCATATAAGACCTCTCCGTAATTCACTTTAACTTTCATAAATCTTTTAAAAGTATTAATATCGAGATAAAGTTTAACACATATAATATTTATATTCACAGAAATCATGACACTGAATTTTGGTCCAAAAATCAGTACCGATTTTTATACAATATATATACGGATAAATGTCTTTTTCAGATGTGTACGTTGTATGGGAGCGATGACCAATTCTGGGCCGACCACCATAAAATTTATTCCAACAATTTATTTGCCTATACAGATTCTTCATGTCAAGTTTTAGCCGTTTAACATTATTTATATCTGTTTTATACGTATTTGGAAGTGGACTTTATATGGGGGCTGTGGTCAAACATGGACCGAACTAAAAAAAAATTTCGTTTGAGTTTTGCATAAAACTTATTTTTGCTGAATTTTGTCTTGATATTCCAATTTGATAGGCACTTATGTATAATAGAGCAATATTTCGGGAAGATTTTTGTATGGGGGCTATGAGAAATCATTGACCGATTTACACTATTTTCCGCACACTTTCTTATTTTATCATAAAAACAACGTATACAAAATTTCATGGTATTATCTTCAATATATTTCAAAATATTGCAATAAAATGGACAAAAAATATAAAATTTTTATGGAGGTTGTCTCACATATTGGTCCATAACTCTGGTTGGCATAAACCGATATTGCTGATTTTGAATAGCATACTTTTCGAAAGGATGTCTGACAGAATTATTGAAGATTTGGATACCGAAGATATCTGGGGACTTCAGAAAACTGATTTCAAGAGACAGGCAGACAGCCAGACGGGCATGGCTTAATCGACTCCGCTATCTATAAGGATCCAGAATATATATACTTTATAGGGTCGGAAAATTATATTGTGGAAATTAGAAACGGAATGACAAAATTATATATACCCTTCTCAGGAAGGTGAAGGGTATAATAACTAAATAATAAATAAAGAGGTAGTAATTGTAAACTTTTGTGAGAATGAAGTGTATTGTTTGTGAAAAAGTGTTTTGCTCAATCGAGGCCTTGATTGTGCACTTAAAGGTTTATTATTCACTTTCCTCATATAGTACATACCAGTGTTGTGAGGACTCGTGCTCACAATTATTCAGCAATGTTAATACTTTTAAACGTCACATTAAACTGAAGCATATGAATCTACATGATTCTAGAGTACAATCGATTCTATGCACAAGAATAACCAAGAATTGTCAATTCACGGATGACTCCAGACGAAGTATATAATATTAAAGAATTGCTGAATGAATGGTATTTGAATCTTTATTTCCTATATTTTATGGTAATTATACAAATTAAACAAAGTAAATGTAAACCTTTTAAAATTCCCATAACTATACTTTTATTTACTTACAGAGGAATGCATAGATATTCAGGCTTTAAAACAAATGACTCCCCAACATCTTAATCAGCTTTGTATTTAATGGAAAGTAAAATTGGAAATACAGATCAATCAGGAAGGAAACCCCAAGGAAATTTTTTTTATTTAATTTTTTTTCAGGAAAACTGTATGATAAATATTTTAATACAATTCGTAAACTAAAGCATAATGGTGTTCTCAAAAACAGACCGTATTTTTATAAAACTACAAATAATAAAAGAGTTCTGGTAAGAAGCACACACTTTTAATTTTTTTATAACTTCGTATTTGTTAAATATCTGCAATATCTGTAATTAATTTAGGTCATCCAGGAGATAATATTAACAATACATTGAAGTAATTATAACGGACAACTGCTCGTGGGGGAAATTGAAAGCCATTGGGCTGCAACGAAAAATTATCGGATGAACGAAATATTTAATTTAAATAGTACATCTGATATCATAAGTAAATGGCCGCAGTAAAAAAAACCATTGGGTTTTAAGCTGGTACGTTTACGTTTCGACTTAAACTCTGTTAAACTGATATATGCATTTTTGTAGATTGATATAAATTTAAAATATTTGTACCCAAAAGCAGAGAGCCTGCATGTAAATTTCAAAAATTTTTGTTTTAAAATTGATTACATTTTTGTGTTTATGTTCTTTTGTAAACTCGTATATACAGTTCAACCTTGGTATAACGAATCGTAAGGGAATTAGAAAAAAACGTTATATCGAATAATTCGTTACAATGAGGTTCGTTATATCGAGGTGAAGTTGCCCTTCTATTCGTTATAACGAGGTAATAAAAAATTTTGTATGTATATTAATCATCATCTGCTTACCATGTTATAGCGAATGATTTCCGCTAATAAATCAAAACACATTTGAAGGAAAACACCAGCGGAGTTTAGTGTTCAGTGCAAATGGCATTGTAAAAGTGCAAATGCAAAACATCATAGCTTTTTATTGCAATCCAACAACAAAATACATACAATTGCATTTGTCAAAACATTGCGTTCATGCAATACTAAAATGCTATAGTTTTTTCGTTGCGTGTATTGCGTTTGCAACTCTGACATTTAAACAGCTGACAGATGTAAATACTAACAAAAGAAATAAAATTAAAACAATGGGGAAAACCTAACAAAAAGTGGACGCCAGAAGAAATCAAAATAGTTTTAGATTATTTGGAGGAGGCCATTAATATAGAGGTAAGTTTTTTAATCAAATAATTTAGTTTGTTTGCAAGATATTTTCATTTTATTTTTAGGTACCAACAGCACAAATTTTTTATAAAAAATTAATATCAAAAACCGGCATCAATGCCAGTTGGGATCTTATAAGATGGAAAGTAAGGTATCTCAAGACCACTTATAAGAAGACGAATGATTGGCGTAATTCTACGGGGGCAGGACTGTTGGAGAGTGATACGGGAACCTCAAGTGTAGAAGGTGAGCATTAAAGAATTCTTAAATAGCTAAAAATGAAAGCTTTTAATATTTGATATTTTTTAGCAAAAATTTTACAAATATGTCCCCATTACCACCAATTAAGTAAAATTTTTGATGAGAAAACACAAAATGAATTGGCGTTCCAAATTTTTAATTCGGGAGAGCCAACAACAATAGATGAGTCATTAACAGGGCAAGTTTTTCAAGCATTTTGCTGGAAAAGCTTGATTTCGCTTTTTTTGTACCTTTTTTTTTGCAAAATTGCTTTATTTGATACACTCTGCTTGAATTTGCTTATAATGCAATTTGGCAGCCCTTGAAAATAAATTTTGAGTCTTTCTGTTGCAAATAAAAAGCAAAAGTGTGTTTGTCCTTTTCTCACACATGCAATTTTCTATTCTTTAACTCTTGACATTGCTAGCATTTGTTAATGTGTAGTTGTGCTTCTGAAAAAAGCAGTTAGTTTCTGGTTAACTATTGTAATTTCTTTAAACTGTGAACAATTTTCTGTGTAACCAAAAATGCCTAAGGAAATTAAAAAATAATTTAATGCTCGTATTGTAAGGGAATATCCAGGAGTGTTTAAGGCTGATAGTTCAATTCTTTTTTGTGTGCTTTACAATTGTACAATTTCTGGATGCAAAGTATATAACGTTCAGCAGCATTTAGGAACGGCTAAACACAAAAAGTTCGATGAAAAAACTCAAACAACTCCTTCACAATCATTGTTGATAAGTTACTCAAGTGACCTGAGTATAAACCAATTTAGCATGGAATTATGCCAAACATTTTTGGCAGCAAATATTCCATTACATAAAATAAATAATTCAGACGTTAAATCTTTTTTGGAAAAGTATACAAAACATTCTGTACCATCTGAGACAGTTCTACGAAATAAATATGTACCCACACTTTATGAAAAGTATAATAAGAAACTGCAATCGAAAGCTTTTAATAAAAAAATCTGGGTTTTTTTAGATGAAACAACTGATAGTCAAAAACGCCTGGTTGCAAACTTTGTTTTTGGCATATTGGATGAAACAGAAAAAGAAAAGGCTTATCGTCTTAATTTGGCACACGTCGAAAGAGCTAACAATAGCTCTATGGCAGCTTTTTTTACAGATAGTTTGCAATTATTATGGCCCAATGGTATGTATTTATACAGTTTAAATTGCATGATCAGGTTCTAGTTTAAAAATATTTTTTATTTAAACAGGTATTGAATATAAAAACGTTATGTTGGTTGTTACTGACGCGGCACCGTATATGGTTTCTGCAATGAAATCATTAAAAATTTTATACCCGCAGATGCTTCACGTTACGTGCCTATCTCATGGACTGCATAGAGTTGCAGATTTCATACGCTTGCACTTCGTAGATGTAAACTCCCTTATTGCAAAGCTGTTTTTCTTAAGGTATGTAATACATACATACATATGTATATATACTCTACTTATATACATATCTATATTTTTAATATGCTTAAAACAATTTTAATTCAATCATGAATCTCTAGGCACCATCTCGGATTGGTTTATTGCACGATATGTATCCAAATATAACCGCCCCCCCGCTCCTTGTATAACTAGATGGGGTACTTGGTTCAAAGCTGCTATTTATACAGAAATTTACAATGTGTTAAATGCACTTTCCGATGATGATGCGGAATCAATATGTAAAGCAAAAACTCTATTTAAAAATGAATCTTTAAAATCTGATCTTGCGTACATAAAATGTAATTTCGAATGTATTTGCCGAAGTATAATCAAACTAGAAAGAAGAGGACTTTCTTTAAAAGAAATCTTGTCCATCGTAGAAGAAGTGGAAGAAAATATGAAAAATCTTGAAAACAAAATATTTTTTGAAAAGTTCAATAAAGTTATGAATCGAAACGTTGGAATTCAAACATTAATTAAAATTAAAAATAATATTTTTCTAAACAAAAGCGAAGCTGATAAATACATTGATTCGCTATCTCCAAGCGAATTATTGTTGTTTAAGTTCGCTCCTACTACATCCAATGATGTAGAAAGAATTTTTTCAATATATTCTACAGTTTTATGCGATAATCGAAGATCTTTCCTTTTTGAAAATCTAAAAAAACATATGATTGTGCTTTGTAACAAAAAATTATTTCAGTCAAATAAATGAAAAGTGGTTACATTGTTTAATTTTTGGAAGCTTATTTGAGCTTTTTGTTGCTTATTCTTGGGCTTATTTTGTGTTTATTTTGCGCTTTTTTGCTTGTTTTTTTTTCTTTAATTTTGTGCAGATTTATACTTGCCATGGTCATTAATAACAGAGGACAGAAATGAATTTTCATTCATTATTGAGGATAATTCCACACAAGATAGTGAATTTGTTCCTATTGTAGATATTGCTTCTGAAGAAACCGCAAAGACTTCAACTGGAGGAATTTCTAAGAAACCGCAAGAATTTGCGGAAAAAATTAAGAAATATGCTCCTAAATCATCCTCAGTTTATCTTGCCGCCTTTCAAGCAGAGCGAACTTCTTTATTTAAATTAAAGTTCGAATGGGAAAAGGAAAGACATGATAAGGAAGTAGAATTTGATAGCAAAAGAATGGAATTTGAGGAGGAGAAAATGAAGGCAGATATAGAATTAAAACAAGTAAGAAAGTATAGTCGGTCAAGCCCGACCATATAATACCCTACACCCAGTATATGTATGTATAAAACAGTTTTTCAGAAATGTACGTATAATGGGAGATATAACCTATTGTGAACCGATCATCCAAAAATTTAGTGTCATGATGTCTGTGAATATAAATATTATATATGTTAAACTTTATCTCGATATAAATACTTTTAAAAGATTTATGGAGGTTAAATTGAATTACGGAGAGGGTCTTATATAGGAGTTTCGACTAATTATGTACCGACCATTATAAAATTAGGTGCCATCATTTCTTTATACATGAAACTTAGTTGTGTCAAATTTTATTTGGATACCAAAATTTTTAAGAAAGTTATGGTCGTTAAAGTGGTTTTCGGAAGTGGGCCTTACATGGGAGCTACGACTAATTATGGACCGATCATCACGAAATTTGTGGATGTGCTTTAGCTTCATTTACTACTCATCTGTGGTAAATTTTGTTTGCATACTTCAAAAATTTATGACCGGTAAACTCCAATTTCGGGAGGACATTTGTATGGGGGCTAGGTGAAATAATATACGTATTTCCACCAGTTTCAATCTCATACATCCATGGGCCGAAAAAATATCACGTACCAAATTTTATCGAAATATCTTCAAAATTGGGACCTGTACTTTGCGCACAAGCTTTACATGGGCAGCCAGCCAACCAGGCGGACGGACGGACGGACATCGTTAAATCGACTCACATTCGATCGGTATACTTTAAGGTGGGTGTTGGACCAATATTTATGGGCGTTACAAACATCAGCACAAATCCAATATACCCTCCCCACTATTCTGGTGTAGGGTATAAAAACATAAATTAGAACTGAAAGCGAAACAAATTGAAAGAGACGAGAGACTAAAAATAATGGAAATTGAAAGGGATGAGCGATTAAAAAAATATGAAATTGACATGAGATACAAACACCAAAACAACTAATAATAAGTATTATTAAAATTAGAGAGTGGAATCAATTGAAATATAAATGGCAGAATTAAAAAAGCCCACCAAGTACAAATTATTAGACTATATAGAATATATATATGTATATGCTATATACTAGATTATATAATAGACTATAAACTAGACTAAACTATAGATTCGGCTATGGACTAGACTAAAGACTAATATATAATGTAGAATATAGAACTTTATAAAACTGAATTTATATACATATTTTTTATTTAACTAAAACAAATTTAAATTTGTTAGAACATAAAATTGTTATTTTTTTATTAACTGAATTAAATGTTACTTGTTATTTTTTATTTCATGAAATAAATGTATACTTTTTTATTAACGAATAAATAGCTTGATGTTTTATTTCTCCATCGATGTTTACCGCAGATTCTTCAGTATCCGGTGATTCCTCGCATATGTTTTTATTTTCGTGTGAATTTTCAAAATAACTATCATTTTCGAATTTTAACATGTTGTGTAGTATGCAACAAACTAAAAACCAATACGAAGCACTGCTGGTGGCTTTCTTTGCTTGCAACACGTATTCTTAATTCTTTAAGGCTTCCAAATCTTTCTTTAAGAAGACCGAAACAAAGCTCTAGTCTTACACGATAACAGCTATGCCTTAAATTAAATTCAATACGCGAAATTCTGTTCAGCTGCTTTGCGTTATTTCTGTATGGTGTTATTATTGTTTTGGATAGAGGATACGCCGAATCTCCTGCAATCCATTGTTGAGAAGAAAAATACTCATCATTTTTTTTTTTTAAAGTGTGCTATTTCGATATATGCGAGCATCGTGCCAACTCCCAGGGTGGCCTACCACAACATGCCGAATTCGTAATTTATGATCACATACAACTTGTGCCTTAACTGAGTATATCCGAGTTGTTGAAAAATATTGTACGTGGTCAACAATAGGAGCTTCTGCTAATTTTATTTCCGTCCCATCGATATAGCCAATGCAGAATGGTAGCCCCTCCACAGTGTCAGCAACAATTTCTGCACGTTCTGTTTCGTTTGGCCAATATATATATTTTGATTTTAGAGATAAAAGAACATAAAAGATTCTATTTGTGAAAGCAGATATTGTACCACCATCTCCAATTCCGAAAATAAATCCAATTTTTCTGTATGCTGCACTTTCGCCAGAAGAACCTAGACGATAAAGCACAACAGCCAACTGTAGTTCAACCGAATATTGTTTACATGAATGGGGCTTATTAAATTCTTCAGAGTCTTTTATAATATTAAGCAGCTCTATAAACTGATCTCTACTAATTCTTAACATTTGCTTGAACCTTTCGTCATGCAACTACAGTATACCACGGCTAAATACCCGACGCTTAATTGCCGTTTTCGCTTATTTACCTCGCACTGTAAATCCCCATAAATTTTTCATACTTTTTCAAACAAAACTATTCGGGTAATTGCCTCAAAAAAATTCCCAACACTTATATATTCCTTGATTCATCTTCGTTTATTTACCTCAATACAATATCTTTTTTACACAACTTTTTAAATTTCGTATAAATACCCAATTTGTGTAATTAAATAAAAAAAATTCCAGCACTAATATATTCCTGGATTTTTCTTAATGTGTCTTTTTTAGACAACTTTACCAGAACTTTTAATACGCACCTGTTAACTTCATACCTAATTGTTTTCATTCAGTGTTGGTGGTAAAAATATTAAATTTAAATAGTGAACAAGTGTAATGGATTGAATAAAATTTAAAAAATGATTTAACGAAATGAGCGGTAACGGAATTTTACAGTGACTATCAAAACTGATGCCACGTTAGATTTTTTTTTACTAAATTGGGGTTTTTTTTTGACAAAAAAAAATATGATAATAAGGATCTGACATGCTTCAAAGCTTTTCGCAGGAATGTGCTGTTTTCGCCCTTTAAACGGAGTCCTTTGTTGCCCTTGCGAACTATTTTAGTATATTCAAAACGAAGGCTACTATAAATTCTTGTAAATTTTCCACAATTCAATGCAAGTTCCAATGAATATTATTCACGTGATTCTTAAATTATGGAATTATGGAACAACCTTATGCTTTTAATTATTGAACAAAATTATTTCCCTCATCAGAATTCTTTGCGGTGCCTGCTAGCCAACAGTTCGAATAATAAATTGTTCTTAAAACAAAAAATTTTTAAATATTTTTATTCGAAGTTTTACTTCAAGTTAAATATACAATTTGTTTGAAAACAACTGTGTACACTACAATTTATTTTTGTATACCTTTGTTATATGTTTCACATAGCTTTCCGTTGGAAAGTATAAATGTAAAATCATACAAAAATATACAAAAAGACACTAGCAAAATGTAATGCATTTTCTGGCCTGCTAAAGCCGTCATCAGCATTCTTTGTGTCAAATAGTGCTTATTTTCAAACCTTGTATATTTAACTTTTTTTTATATATTAAATGAGAATTATTCCTCAAGCGAGTATTAAAAAATTTTTAAAAATTTTTATTCGAAGTTTTACTTTTACTTATTTTTAAAAATTTTCTAATATGTACTCGCAAGAGGTATAATTCTCATTTACTATAGAAAACGAAAAATATTTATATTTCTTTAAGCAAAACAGGTACTTTATTTCACAAACCTTTTTTTTTAATATAAAAAAACAATATAGAGCAATTCCATATGAAAACGATCAAAATTTTTGGACGACCCCTCTCCGATTTTAAAATAAATAGTCTCAATCGATGGCCCAGCAAACAAATAATGTACCTACATATTTTTTTTTTTATAGCGACTGGTTTAGTGGTGGTGTACACCACTGTCATGTGACAAAATTGAAGAATTCTTCATAAGGGATCTCATTGAAAGTTGTTTAAAAAAAAAAACTACTAAAGCGATCGCAACGAGTGATAGCTCGTTGGAAAGGTATTGAATCAGGCTTTAATTGAAAAATAAAATTTTCCTAATTTTTCTTAGAAATTTACCTTTAAATTTTCCCATGAAAATTAAAATTTCCGATTTTCCACAGAAGCTCCTAAATTTTCCGGCAAATTTTTTTTTTTTGATTCCTCATAATTTTTGCTTTAAGAATCAGCAATAAAACAATGGGCCCGACTCCTTGTTTGGACAGGAGAAGAGCATTTAAGAGACCACCTTGTTAAAAATACATTTTAAAAATTATTTTACAGTTAAAAATACATTTATGAAGAAAAAATCTTTCTTATTTTGCTGCTTATACTTAATTACAATATTTATTAAAAATTTCAATTGTCTTGGCATCATTATAAAATTAAAGTAACTTTAAATTTAGCACGTCGGCAGACGAAGAGTACCGCTTCACATTAATTGACATATCAGAAATATTTGGTATGAAGCAATGAAACTTTTGCGTTCCAGTTATAGTTTTGACATTATTATATCTGTTTTGAATTCGTCGCTCCATGGCATCGTGTTCTTTTTGAGTGCATAAAACTGTGTTAATGGCAATTTCCTTGCTTTGAATCCACGAAAACAAATCTTGTGCATTTAAGATCTGGTCAGTATATAACCTTTGCAAACTTGCCTTAGTCGCCATGCGTTTCGCGACGTCCCACGGTAAAGTGCCACTCGTCCTTGCAGTTTTGTTCTTCTTCAATTGTGCAAAGATTGTAAAATTTTTTTTTATTCTTGTACTGAGAAGCCGCGCCGTCTGAGAAAAACGTTACTTTGTCGATTGCATCGAATTTTGATCTTAAGAATTCAAACAGTTTTATTTGAAATAAATAAACGGACACATAATTATGAGCTAAACTCTCCGCGACAACAACAAGGCTTACGGTCTGTAGTTCGTAATGTTCGTTTTTGAAATAAATGCAAAAAGGATGCACCGTGCACTGGTCGATGTTTTCGATGTTTTTAAGCGAAACATCGATGCTACATGTAACATCGATGTTTCTGAAGAAAATATACATAATATTATAAAGTATGCAAAATGAACGTGCAAATGAAATACACCAAACTGGTAAAAATAATAGTAATTAAAATAAATAAAATATTAAATATAAAATTTTATTTATTGAATAAAATAAAAAAACATAACATTGTAATTCATAGGTTAAAATAATAAAAAAACATAACATTTAAATTCATAGCTTAAAATAATAAAACGTTTCACAAACGTATTTAAAAAAGGTTCATTAATTTAGAATATTAAGTATAATTACATTTATTAAATTAACCTTCCGAAACAAATAAGGATCGCATTCTTCTGGTTCATTTATATTTTCCAGGTTCTGTCTAAAAATTACAATGGCATCCGCTCGCGATGATTTTATTTTTGACTTAATTTTGTTTTGCAAAAAAGAAAAATGGGGGTTTTGAGAAGATTCGGGTGGTAGTGGCTGCTCCCGTGGAGTTCTTGCCAAAATGGTGTACATCTCCTGCTCCAAAGCCTTAACTGCCTGATCTGCATTTGAAACCGACTTAAAACCATCCTTTTGAAATCGAGGATCTATTAGGGTTGCTATGCGGGGAACAGTCCTTGATTCGTAGTGTGCAAATCTATCACTTAAATGGCGACTTAGCATTTCGAAGGCACAGACAACTTCAGCAGTTTTAAGATTAGGTCTTAAGTTTTGCAATTTTTGATGCAGCTCGCATCTTAGAGGAATGACCAGAGAAATTGTTGCATTTGTGCTGCCAGAAACAGCCAGAGTTGCATCTTGAAATGGAACCGGAGCCTAAGATGTACATAATAAAACAGATGATAGTGCTTCCTTCGTTTCTACAAGTAGTTTTATCATTTGGAACGCACTGTTCCATCGTGTTGGCACTGCCTGAATCAGCCCAAGTGGGTTTTCAATAGTCTGGGCCTGCTTAAATTTGGCCATTGTAATTGTGCTGCGTTTCATAAAGGAAACAATGGACTTACATTTAGTCAAAATGGGCACAAGTACTTCAAGTTTAAGAACATCTTGAACTAGCAACTTTAAGGTGTGGGCGAAACATGGAAAATGCTTAATCTCCAGAAGCTCGCATGCTTTCTTCATAGTGCTGTCGTTGTTGGTCACTATAGAAATAACTTTTTGCATCAGATCCCACTCCGTCAAAACCTCGCGAATTGAGGCTGCAATATTCGCAGCAGTGTGGTTGGTGGGGGTTAAAAGGGTAGTTGTTGACAAAACGGCTGAGTTTAGCTTTTTTTTTTTTTTAAATTTTTATTTACAAGTTTTGTTGCTATTTATATGCCCCAGCATCTAATGATATTATTGAGGCGAGTTGGCATTTACTTATTCAAATTTTATAAACTTGTATTAAAATAAGCTTAAAAATATTTGTTTATATGTAATATTAAAAAAAAAAAAAACCAAGCAAAAATATGTATATTTACAAAGTTTTTATACAAATTAACATTATTTACAGTTTTAAGTACAAAGTTCAAAATGAAAAATTATCTTAGAAGCATTTCTAAATTTCTTAATAAGAATTTCTTTACATTAATCTTAAAAGCAGACACAGTATTTATACTTTTTATGTATTGCGGTAAATTGTTATATTCAAAACAGCCAATGTGTTCAACTCTTTGTTTTGTGGTTTCAAGTCTGCATCTAGTTGTTCTTAAATTGGAACTGTTTCTTGTATTGAGAGTTGTTTGATTCCTTGAGAAGACTATCGTGTTATGACCAATGTTATAAAGAGATTTGAAAACAAATATAAGTAATTGTAGTTTATAGGTTCCGTTCACTGGCAAGATATTTTTACAAATTTCCTTATAGAGGGTGATTGTCGGGTAAGTTAATGGTAAGTTATATACAGTTTTGAGTGCTTTGTTTTGTACTCTTTGGAGGGACTGCAATTCTGTACTATTTTTATAGCCATATATAATTATGAAAAAGTTCAAGTGACTCTGAATCAATGTTTGATAAAACATTAATTTTGTAGTTTCGTTAAATTTATATTTAAATTTATATAAGATTCCTATTACTGGATATATTTTTGATTTAATAGTTTCAATATGTAGGTTCCATTTTAAGTTGCTTTGCAATATTACTCCTAAATATTTTACAGAGTTACTCTCCAAAACCTCTTCTCCATTTGCAATAATACCAAAATTCTCAACGTTTGTATGTAAATGTGGCTTAAATCTTACAACTTTAGTCTTTGTCGCATTAATGACTAACTTATTTAGCCTTGCAAATTCAAAAATCATGTCTGCATCTTTCTGCATGTAGGCTCTTAACGCTGTTTCATGTTTATAGGGATAGAAAATAGATATATCATCTGCATACAAGTATATTTTTCCATTAAGCTCGAGATTCACAATATCATTCATATAAATAGTAAATAATAGTGGGCCTAAAACGCTACCTTGTGGAACACCGTGTAGTGTATCCCCAACAAAACTTCGGCTATTATTTAATTCAACATATTGCTTGCGGTTTGTCAAATAACTTTTAAATAAATCAAGTTCTGTATTAGGAATTCCATAGTATTGAAGCTTTTCAAACATGATTTCATTATCTCGTAGATTTCTTCTACTGTTACATTCGTAAAACTAAAAGTTTTATTACAATACCTCAAAGTTCTAAGTCCACTACAAAAATCATTGGATGAGTAGTAAATTTGCTCTTTCATTAATTTTGGCGTTTGTAAAAAATATTTGTTAAGAAGTTCACACTTGTATTCATCATTTGTAATTAGTTCTCCATTTAAATTCTTTAGATTTACTTGTGTTTTTTTATTCCTTCCTAAACTTTTATTTAAGAACCTCCAACACTTTTTAGGATCTTGCTGAATAATGTCTATATTGTTATGATAATAATTGTTCATAGATTCACGATACGCAACTTTAATAACTTTGCTTAATCTTCTTAGTTTATTCTCAATATTGACATCACCAGAGTTTTTTCGTCTTTGTCGTAATATTCTTCTTTTAAGTAAAATTAAACTCTGCAAATGTTCATTCATCCATGGTGTTATTTTAGTCTTAAGCAATTCTTTTTTAGCTGTTACGCATGTTGAATTTATATGTGCATTTGACAGACACTGAATTAGATTTGAAGTGTCAATAGATGGATTACCAGTTTGTTGAATAGAATTATTATTCAGTATATATTCTTTAAGTTTATTGTAATCACTTTTTTTTTGAATTATTTCCAGGTAATTGGGGTTTGGAAGCTTCTTTCTAATTTTACAGGATATCATGTTGTAATCAGATAACTTGCATTCAACAGCATCAATTAAAGTAGAATCAGAAATATTAGTAAAGACATTGTCAATTGATGTTCCAGATATAGGACGTATGACAATTTCTAAAATCATAACTTTCAATTAGATTTAACAACTCAGTTGATGCAATGTAAAAAGTCAATGTTGGAATCGCCAACAAGAATACAAAAGCATCTTCCATACATCTGCATGAAATTTTCGATATTGTCATAGAACTGATTTAGGCTACATTTTTGCGATCGATAAAAGGATACTATTTTTATTGGTCTGCCATTTATTTTGTAATTCTCCAGTGCTAAAATTATCATATCACAAAACATCTTGCTTTCACAAACTTCAACGCTATACTGCAGATTATCTCTTATATGGATTGATGTTCCTCCAAAACCATCATTTCTACAGCAATGAACACTATTGTAACCTGGTATTTGATATATTTTAGATAACTCCTCATTAAACCACGTTTCTTGAATTGCAATAATATTGGGCAATTTTGTAAAATTAGTGATTAAAGTTTTAAATTGGTTAAACTTATTTATTGACGAAATGCATCTAACATTTACAGAAATAATATTTAAATAAGAAAAATTTAAGGTTTTTAAATATATTAAAAAAATTTCAAAAGTGTTAAAATATTTATTATTCATAATATAATTTTTTTAATTAATTATTTATTTATTTTTATGCATATGATTTTATATAATATTTAAGCTGGAGATAAAAACTCTGAGCCATTATCGTTTTCCTCATCTTCATCGGCAGTAACTGTTTGATTAGTTGTTTTATACCTTTGCCTCAATGTTGCAGCTTCCGACATAATATTGTCAACATCATCTTCACTCTTTATTAGCGTAGGCCTTGAAATTTCTGTTTTCCTTGCAAATACTCTTGATCCACTTGTATAAATATAATTATAGCCAATTATTTTCAGGGATTTTGCGTAATGAAATAGATTTAATGTTTCTTTGCTTAAATAATCACTAATAAAAACCTTTTCTGTGTCTTCTCTGTCTTTAAGTTTAGCTTTACATATCATTAGATTATCTTTAGATTTTTTGTTATTGAACTTAACAACCATTGTTTTGTTTTCATTTGGCTTTTTATCTTTGTTTTTAAAAAAGTATGCCTCATCAATGTTTTCTTCTTTTAATTCAACACCAGCTTTTTTTGATAACTCAATAATTGTCTCAACAGCAGTTGCATTAACTGTAACTGTAACTACACCTTTAACAATACAATCAGTTTTAACTCGTTGGCCACTTAGGAATTTTACAGATTCTTTTAACGAGTTTATTTCGTTTTTCAAAACACGATTTTCTTTTTGACTAACTTCTAACTTTTTATTGTTCTCGGCAACACCTTTTAATAATTCATCATTAATAAATTCAGAATTAATAAAATGGCAAGTTATAGTCAAATATCCCTCATTTGCTTTTGAAGTCCAACCGTCTGTTGTGAGTGCGACATACTCAACACATTCCAATGCAGACCGAAGTTGGTCTTTTAAAGTCTCGTAAACTTTGTGAAGCGATACATCTCGTAGGTAGGTTTTACTAGGTAATTTATACCGGGGATCCATTTTATGCATAAACACACGAAATCCATTGTCATTGACAATACTAAATGGGTGCACGTCTAGTGCAATCATACGCATTACATACTCATCTAGTTCTACCTTACGCTTTGAATCAGCTGGATACTGCACATCTCTGACTAAAAATGCATCCAATTTCGTTGGTACAAGAGGATTTTTTGAATTTAGATAATTAGGATGCATGCGTTTCAGATGATCCATAAGGTTCGTCGTGTTGCCAGCCGTTTTTAACACTTTTCCGCAATGAGCGTATGTAGCCTTTGTACTTTCCTTCGTTCCTTGAAAATGCTGCCAAACATACGAACCTTCCCGCCTGCGTCCTGAGGATTCAGCCTCCTCTGACGTTCCTGTAAAAAAGCAAAAAATAAAATTATAGCCATATAATGTCGGACGTAAATGTGCGTTGGAATTTTCCGCCCTAAAAAGTAAATTCCCGCGCACCACTCTGGATCACACACGTTTGCTTTAACTTTTAAAATGTTTCTCCATTTTTGATAGATAACCCCACGGTTGCCACCAACACCTTATGTTATAAACCACGAAACAAATTTCCTATATAAAAAGCAAACGTGTGTGATCCAGAGTGGTGCGCGGGAATTTACTTTTTAGGGCGGAAAATTCCAACATATTAAAAAAGTTATAAAGTAGAAATTATTAAAATGTCAGTTAATCCTTACCTTTTGCGTGTTTTCTTTCAACTTGTCGATTTTTATAGAGGTGACAAAGAAAACATCGATAGTCTTCGTCAAACATCGATGTTTACCAAAAATGCAAAAACATCGATACATCGAAAGTACCATCGATGTTTTCTCCACCTCTAGTGTAGTTTTTTATTCATCTAAATCTAAATCTGTATATGCATACACTGTGTTCGCACAGTGTATGCATATACGTTTGCTACATCCATCCTATACACATTGGCTTACTACATTGCAGACAAAAGTGTGTAGTTTTTCGCTTTAGCCTCGATGGGTATCGAGTAGCATAATTTACGAGCAACAGGGTTCGACTCGTAATAATCAAGGGAGCTTTTGGTTGTGTTGACGTTTTTTTGAATTTGACATGATCTGTACACATAAATACCAAATCATAATTAAAAAAAATTATAGAATAACGCCATGACCTTTTCGCCTAATCCTATTCATCTTCCATAGATGCAACATTCAACATGTTAAGAGTTTTGTCAAAACAACGGAAAGGACTGAAAATTTGCTCAGAGTCTCAATAACAAAATCGATGAGTTTAGACTCACATTTGAAAACATTGGAGTTGATGTTAAATGTGTTTCGGAGACTTGGCTTTGTGAGTCTACAAATGACGCCATGATATGTCTCAAAGGTTACACTACGTACAGGGCTGATAGGTTACGTAACGGTGGAGGTGTAGCTATTTTCGTGAGAACGAATATAAAATCTAAATTATCTTTGAAGTCCGGCGTTGACGACCAAGTAGAATACTTATTTGTGGAAGCCTCATCTTCCAATGGTAGGATGCTAATTGGATCCGTGTACAGACCGAATCGCAATATTAATTTCAGTAGTTTTTTTCATTTGCTGAAAACCTTAACAGTTTCATTCTCTGATATTATAATTTCAGGTGATTTTAATTCGGACATCCTATCAGAAACAATTTTAACTGATTTTATCTCATCTCTAGGTCTAACACCTACAAATACCTCAACACCTATACATTTCACCCATTCTTTACATTCATTACTTGACATTTTCTTCATCAATAACGCAACTAAAGCACTTCTTTATGACCAAATTTCTGCTCCTCGCTTCTCTAGACATGACTTGATCTTCATGGTGCATGACTTTCGTGGGACGTATATTGATCAGAAAATAATTTATAGAGATTTTAAGAATTTAAACCACAACCTTCTTGAGTCCAGTCTGTCCGAAGTGGATTGGAACTTAATATATAATTTTACTTCTGTGGATGATCAGTTAATGTTTTTGCAAAACAATATAGTGTCCCTTTATAGTGCAACTGTTCCTCTGAAGACGAGAACAATTTCTGCCCAATCCAGACCATGGTTCACGGAGGTAATTAAATCGGCGATAAATGAGCGAGATTTAGCATATTCCAGATGGAAACGCTTTAAAACTACTTCGCTTTATGACACTTTTCCTTCAGCACGTAGGGATGTTAATATGAAAATAAGAGTTGCAAAACTAGAATATTTCACGAGGCGTTTTAGTTCTGCCCTGGGGTCACAACAAAAGTGGAAAGTGATCCGTGACATTGGGGTGGGAAATGGCTCGGCTCTTGTTAACTGTGAGGTTGACGCGAACGAACTGAACAGAAACTTCTTAGATGTGCCAAGAGTTGACATCAATACTGATTTCTACGATTTCGAGAATATTTTACCAATTGGTAGTGGTGGTGTTAGTACTTTTAATTTCTGTTGTGTAACTGAGTCTGATGTTTTAGCAGCTATTTCTCATGTTAAGCCCTATTCAGTAGGAGTTGACAATATGGACCCATGTTTCGTGAGAATACTTCTACCATATATTTTACCGTACTTAACCTTTTTAATTCAATAATAACTTGTAGTGTTTTTCCTCAGATCTGGAAGCAATCGAAAATTATACCAATACCCAAATTTCGGAGAATGTACAAATTTGTTCTCTAATGACAGCAAAACAATCGGGCTTCCGACCTAATCACAGCTGCATTACTGCTTTGGTTGAAGTATCAGAGTATATTCGACAAAACTTAGATGATGGTAATGTCTCGTTTCTTGTTCTTCTGGATCATTCTAAGGCTTTTGACTCCGTTGAATATAATATTCTATGATCTAAACTCACAAAACTTTTTAATTTCTCCTCTTCTGCTACATCGTTGCTTAAATCTTACCTAAATGGGCGCGCTCAGGCTGTTTTCGCAAACAACTCAATTTCTGAGGTTCTTCCAGTATTAAGAGGTGTACCACAGGGTTCTATCCTGGGTCCTCTGCTATTTTCACTATATATTAATGACCTCCCTTTGCAGTTATCGCAATATACATATGTATGCTGATGACGTGCAATTGACACTCGGATTTCCCCTTAATGACTTAAAAGAATATGTGGCCAAATTTAATAGCGATCTGTCAAGAATACATTGCTGGGCAACGGCAGATTGGCTTTGTCTCAACCCAAAAAATCTAAATGCTTGCTAATACAAAAGAGACGTTCTGCACAAACTTGCGAACTTAACATATTTCTGAATAACGTACCTATAGAAATTGTGTCACATTCAAAAAATCTTATGATAGTTTTTAATGATAGGTTGACCTGGTCAAATCATATTAATGTTATTGTAGGTCAACCAACATTTTACTCCGCAAAATATTAGAATGCTACTAGCAAAAACGTACAAAAACGTTTACTCTATGGCTGTGAGCTTTTCGCCAGCTGTGATTCCATAAGTAAGCAGAGGTTAAATGTAGTTTTCAATAATGTAGTTCTATACGTATATATGTAGTATTAAACGTTTTGATCATGTGTCGAATTTTTCCCGCTCACTTTATGGCGTTTCTTTCGAAAACCTTATAAATGTCAGAACTCTTGTGCTCCTTCATAAAATTATTTATACTGGTAAGCCTTTTTACCTTTATTAGAGAATTAACTTTAATAGAAGCAACAGGAGAAGGAAAATTGTACCACTAAGGCGTAGCAGTCTTGTTTCCGAGTGGCAATTCTTTATACATGCTGTTCGTCTTTGGAATTTGCTTCCACATAACATTCAGCTCCTTAGTAATGAAAATGCATTTAAGAATAATCTTTTTGAAATCTTTAACTGATTTTTAAGTAATTTTGTTTTAAAAACTTCCTAACTTTTATATGGGTACTCGTACATACAATTTCATAATACTTTACTTTAATTTTATTTCCATTTTACTACTGCTTTAAATTTTTTATTGATATTTCTTTCTTTTTAACCTTTCACATTTTTTATTAAGTACTAATTGTTTCAATATTAATATTTAGTTCGTTTATTTGACCGATTTTTAATATTTAATAGTTTCTTTTTACAAGCAATAAGGTCATTTGAATTTTATATAAAAATATTTAATTTATTTCTATATATTTATTTCCAATATTTCGCTATCACTATCCATTGTGTGAAAATGTTGTTTAAATTGTGTTGTATTTTCATTAAACAACATTTTCACACATGATATAATGAATAACTTTTTAGACCATGAAAATAGATTAGGCTTAAAATTAAAGAATAAAATTAAAGACACACATATTAGAAAGTTTAATTATCTAGTTGACTTACAGAAAAAAGAATTAGATATTAATTTTAATAAAAATTTTTTCATAAATAAAACGACTACAGATATACCAATAGATATACAATGGACTCTTTCATTAGGCAACAAACACGCATTACCAATCACGAAAAAAGAATTTCCGGTTCTTAGGATGATAGCAGAAGGAGAAGATTTCATACAGACTATAAAAGAAAAAGAGGAACAAGAAATAGCAAGGACTAGACTAACTACTATAATAAATAATGGTATCAATAAAATAAAATTATCTAATAGAGATAAATTCATCCTTAATAATGTTAAAAAAACAGAACATTTTCTTAAAACTAACAGAAATATTTTAATTTTAAATGCAGATAAAGGTAACATTACAGTTGCTATGAATAAATCTGATTATATTTCAAGAATGAATGATATTCTTAATGATCGGTCAACATATCAAATATTAAATAAAGATCCGAGAATTAAATTACAACAGACAAATAACAATATAGTAGAAAAACTTAGCAAATTAGAAATTATTACAATGATGGAAAAGAAAAATTTAAAAATAACTTCAGCTATAGCTCCAAAATTATATGGAGTTCCTAACATCCATAAGGAAACATTTCCATTAAGACCTATTTGTTCATGTATAAATTCTCCATCACATGAACTTAGTAAATATTTAACAAAAATTCTTAAAAATATAACTAAAAATTCAATATATAATATAAAGGACTCATTACAATTTAAAGATAGAATTAAACAAATAAAAATGATTTCTTTAGATGTAATTTCATTATTTCCTAGTATACCTATAGATTTAGCATTAAATATTATAGAAAATAAATGGAATATAATTACAGAATATACATCTATGGAGAAAGAATTGTTTTTAGAAATTGTAAAATTTTGCATACAGGATAACAGATACTTTCAATATAACAACAAAATATATTCTCAGCATAAAGGTCTACCAATGGGTTCTCCAGCTTCTCCAATTATAGCAGATATAATTATGGAAGAACTACTTAATACATGTATTAACAAATTGTCTATTAAACCAAAAATTATAACAAAATATGTGGATGATTTATTTTGTATTATTTCAGATTATGAAATAATAAATATATTAAACATATTTAATTCTTTTCACCAAAATATTAAATTTACAATTGCAAAAGAATATAATAATAAACTTCCATATTTAGATACAATAGTAATTAGAAATGGAGATAAATTACTAATAGATTGGTATCAAAAACCGATTTCATCAGGAAGAATTATTAATTATTATTCTAAACATCCAAAGAGAGTTATTATAAATACGGCTAAAAACTTAATAGCTAAAGTTCTAAATATTAGTGACAAAATATTTCATAAAAATAATAAAATAAAAATCAAACAAATTTTAAAAGATAATAGTTTTCCAAATGAACTAATTTATAAATTAATAAGACAATATAAAAGACCAAAAAATAATAATACAAATATAAATTCTGAACCTAAAATGTATAAATCTCTAACTTATATTCCATTAATTTCTGAACGACTAGAAAATTCAAAATTTTATGACAGGAATAATTATAAGATAGCCCATAAAACTTATAACACATTAAATAGATTATATAGTAAAATAAAAGATAAAACAGTAAAATTAGATAAATCCAATATTGTTTATAAAATACCGACTAATGAAAAAATGAAAAACGAAATAAAATATATGTAAGTACAACTAAAAACAAATTGAAAACTAGATTAGCTGGACATAAATCTGACCAAAAACACAAACATACTTCTTCTCAAAAAACTGCATTAACATCACATTGTTACAATTTAGATCATTATCCAGATTTTGAAAATACCACATATTAAATACAGAAACAAATTATAAAAGACGATTTATGTTAGAAATGTTACAGATTATTAATGTACCGATAGAAAAGAGAATTAATTTTAAAACAGATACAGACAATGTAGCTCAAAATTACAGTCATTTAATTTATAAGAATAAGTTTAGAAACTAAAAATATTACATATATAATTTTTCATTTACTATTCCAAACAAGTTTTATATACATATATATATCATAACTGTATATCATAATTATAAGCTTTTCATTTTCTATTAAAAAATTTTTTAATTTTTATACATACTTCAATTATTATTTTATTATAATTTAAAACTTATATTATCCCTGAAGAAGCTATCCATTGTGATAGCGAAATATTGGAAATAAATTAAATATTTTTATATAAAATTCAAATGACCTTATTGCTTGTAAAAAGAAACTATTAAATATTAATATTATATCATATAATTATTTTTTACTTATTTTTGCACTTTGTCTTCTCAATTTGTATTCATACCTTTTATTCAATTGACTTTAAAATGAATTTCTTCAAATCTAAAATTCCTGTACTATAATTATAAGAGTTAATCTTGTTGTTCAGGAGAAGCACATTAAATAAATAAATAAATAAATGTGCATAGTAGCTCCTAGGCATAGCATAGCTCAACCATAACACAACTGAATAACAACGATCACGATAGGAGAAGATGCCCAGTAGTGGCTGATACAAGGCGAATTCATTATAAGGTGGTGTTGGAGACACAGCTGATTTTTTTTTTTGTACTTTTATGATGTCAAACGTTGTTTATATTTACAAATTTCCAATTGTCAAATGCTTATAAGTGTCAAAATTTGTTTATTATTATTGTGCTTGTGATTTTTTAAAAATAAATAAATTTGTTTATTATTGTGTTTGTGATTTTTAAAAAATAAATAAAAGAAATAAAATGAAGTGCTGCAAAATTTGTAGAGAATTGAACAAATCTGGCAGCGGAAGCTTCTTTTCTATGTCTAATGACGACCGCAGGCTTAAGTGGAGTAAAATTTGCAACATAGATTTCCACCGCCACTACATTGTGTGTATGGACCACTTTGCTTCATCACACATTGTAACTGCTGGATGTAGAATGTAAGTATCGTTTTGTTTAACATTTAATTTTAATTTAATTAAATTAATTCCTATAAATTTTAGCGCCCCACAGCGAAATAATTACTCAAGTATGCTCTTTATTAAAAAGTTCCTACCTTGTTGATTTCATTGAGCGCTACAAAAAATGGAAACTACAAAAAGGCGATGAAAGCGAGACAGAATCTGAAAATTCAATAATAATGTAAAGCATAGGTCGGCATCCTATAGCACTATTGTGCAGAGAGCACTTCACACATACACTTAATCTTTTTCATTCAGCGGCAGATGCTTTTATATTTTTTTCAGAAATACTTCCCAACAAACATTTCAAATTAATAATGAATTACGAAAAATATTTTATGATTGATAATGCATTTGGTAACATGCATGTAATCAGCTTTTGAAGTAGTAGAAGTAGAAGAAGAATGTATATCAATATCGTTGTTAATTTCTTATATGTTACGGAAAATATATTGTGAGTGTATGTTTCCAATCTAAATGGTTTTGTATAATTTATATAATTATGTTTATGTTTGTTGGGTAGTTTGCTCACACACACAATCTAATTTTATGCTTTGCCGACCTCTGATGTAAAGACATTGTAAAATTTGCCACCACCTCAACAGTTAAAGGTTAACTAGAAACGATGATACTATATAGCAAGAATGATAAAATAAAGATTACGCCAACGCGCGTAAAATTTTAAAATGTTCTGCGCATTTTGGAACTGTGACGTCACACGTTCTGTGTTTCTATTGGGTAATTTTTTTTCACTTGTTTTTTTACTCTTGTTTTGCTTGCATTTGCTCACTGCACACATCATGTTTATATTTTTTGTTTGTTTTTCTTTTTTAAACAGCTTTTATTTTAGAACTCTCAAAGAGATTTTAATTGCAAGATTGCCAACTATCACATAAAACATACATTTTTCGCAAGAAATTTTAATTCTAACACATGAAACATTCTTGGTAACCCTTAGAATGGAACTTCTACGTCACATAACGGGAAATCATGCGCATGGCGTAATCTTTATTTTATCATTCTTGCTATATAGAACACTTATTAGAAACATTTGCCCAACACTCAATAGTAAGTATCGCTGGTATATTCTCCCTATATTTACCCCCTACACCACAATTGTGGGAAGGGTATATTGGATTTGTGCTGATGTTTGCAACGCCCATAAATATTTGTCCAACACCAACCTTAAAGTATACCGATCGGCTCAGAATCACTTTCTGAGTCGATTTGACGATGTCCGTCCGTCTGGCTGGCTGGCTGTCCATGTAGAGCTTGTGCGCAGAGTACAGGTTGCAATTTTGGAGATATTTCGATAAAATTTGGTACGTGATATTTTTTCGGCCCAAGGATGTATGGGATTGAAACTGGTGGAAATCGGTCCATTATTTCACCTAGCCCCCATACAAATGTTCTCCTGAAATTGGGGTTTACCGGTCATAAATCTTTGAATTATGCAAGTATGCAAACAAAATTTAAAAGAGATGAGAAGTAAATGAAGCTAAAACACATTTCGTGAAAATCAGTCCATAATTATTCGTAGCTCCCATATAAGGCCCACTTCCAAAAATCACTTAAAAGAGCATAACTCTCTTCAAAATGTTCGTATCCAAATAATATTGAACACAAATATGTTTCGTACATATACATATAATATGGTGGAATGTTATGACGATCGGTCCATAATTAGTCGTAGTTCCCATATAAGGCCCACTTCCGAAAATCACCTAAAAAAGCATAACTCTCTTAAAAATGTTGGTATCTAAATAATATTGAACACAAATATATTTAATATGTATACTAATAATACGGTGCAATTTTATTGTGATCGGTCCGTAATTAGTCGTAGCTCCCATATAAAACCCACTTCCGAAAATCACTTTAATTTCCATAAATCTTTTAAACGTATTTATATCGAGATAAAGTTTAACACATACAATATTTATATTAACAGAAATCATGACACTAAATTATGGTCCAAAATAGGTGATATCTCGCAAATAACGCCCATTTCTTAAAAACTTTTTTATATTTACATATACTAGCTGTAGGGTATTATATGGTCGGGCTTGACCGACTATACTTTCTTACTTGTCAATAATAAATTTGTGTAGTTATACCCTACACCACAATAGTGGGGAGGGTATATTGGATTTGTGCTGATGTTTGTAACGCCCATAAATGTACTGTTTTTTTTCGTTAAAAACTTATTTATATTAAAATTAAAAAAAATTTGTTTGTCCATATGAAATGAATACAACAACAATTGTTTCATGAAATGGACATCATTGCTCTAAAGGCATTTCTAACCCTTAAACATTGTAGATTAACATGAAGAATATTAAAAAACAAATTGGATTTCATAAATATATCGTTGTTTATACAACGTATTTAAATACATTTTTCGAAAAGCTGATGGCACATTTAATTTTAAAGTAGTCATGTTATAGGGGGTTAAGATAAAATGTTACTTGGATTTTTTTCAATAAATGATACTTCTTGATTTTTAAATAACAAATTTCTACACCATGTAAATTGGAACAGCATTATTCTTACTAAAAAATATTGAAAAAGCAGTAAGATTGAGTTGACAGTAAATTTAAAGTTCACTTTTGTAATGTAAATTAATACAAAAACAGATTGATTTACAAAAACTAATAAATTTAAAACTTTGTATTACGAGCAAAGCAAAAATATTGTAATCTAAAAGGACTTTGATGATATAAAAGATACAATATGTCATTTAAATTGTATTTTATATGTACCTTCTTCAAAAAAGTTCATAATATATGTTATGATCTCATTTATATTAATTAGAGAAGGAATTGAACTAATATTTTATTTTTAAGAGAAAAGTTTTTGTTCAGGCTAGTAGTTCGAGAATTTTAAAGAATACTATTGTAACGTTTTGGAACAATTGGCAAATTGGAATGCATTTTCTACCCGGCCAAGGGCATCTTCATTGTCCATTATCAATCTGTAAACATTATCTATTAAACTCGCCGTTTTTTGAGAAATAGAATAGGAGAATTATCATATTTCTTTTTTACGTGTTGTGAGTCAGAACGAAATTTACGTACGTTTACAATGTGTGTGTATTCTTTATATGTTATTCTATTTATAGAATTTGTATTATTACAAATTGTTTTTGCTTTTCTTGCTGCGTCTACTTTTTTGGTAGATTAATAACAGCAATGTATGTATGTTTTTGTTATCATTTCTCCTCTTTTCTTTGGTGGATTATGTTATTTTTTGTAACTACGAAACACCGGAGATGGGATGATGACTACATACTGTGAGACACCGCGCCATGGTGTTCTGTTTTTATTAATTAGATAAGGAATTCAACTAATATTTTATTTTTAAGAAAAAAGTTTTTGTTCAGGCTAGTAGTTCGAGAATTTTAAAGCATGCTATTGTAACGTATTGGAAAAATTGGCAAATTGGAATGCATTTTCTACCCTGCCAAGGACGTCATCAGCAATCTTCATTGTGCATTATCAATCTGTAAACATCATCTATTAAACTCACCGTTTTTTGAGAAATAGAATACGAGAATTATCATATTTCTTTTTTACGTGCTGTGAGTCAGAACGAAATATTTTTTAGTATTTTTAACAATGTTTTTGTTGCTTATTAAATTAATATTACAAAAATGTTATTACATGAATAAAGAGTTATATTTTCGTTAAAAAATAAAATGTACTGTTTTTTACAAGTTTTTTTTGTATAAGATGTTCTGTTTTTCCGTATTTAAAATCTGGCTACCCTACTCCCATATAATGCCCACTTCCAAAAATCACTTAAAAGAGCATAACTCTATCAAAAAAGTTGGTATCCAAATAAAATTTAACACAAATATATTTCAAATGTATACTAATAATACGGTACAATTTTATTGTGATCGGTCCATAATTAGTCGTTGCTCCTATATAAGACCCACTTCCGAAAATCACTTTAAAGAGTATAACTCAATCAAAAATGTTGGTATCCAAATAATATTTACCACAAATATATTTCATATGTATACTAATAATTCGGTACAATTTTATTGTGAGCGGTTCATTATTAATCGGAGCTCTTATATAAGGCCCACTTCCGAAAATCACTTTAAAGAGCATAACTCTATCAAAAATGTTGGTATCCAAATAATATTTAACACAAATATATTTCAAATGTATACTAATAATACGGTACAATTTTATTATGATCGGTCCAAAATTAGTCGTAGCTCCCATATAAGGCCCACTTCCGAAGATCACTTCAAAATGTTGGTAATCAAATAAAATTCGACACAAATAGGTTTCTTATATTCAGAAATAATGGCATCCAATTTTGTAATGGTCGGTCCATAATTAGTCGAAACTCCCATATAAGACTCTCTCCGTAATTCACTTTAACTTCCATAAATATTTTAAAAGTATTTATATTGAGATAAAGTTTAACACATATAATATTTATATTCACAGAAATCATGACACTGAATTTTGGTCCAAAATAGGTGATATCTCCCATATAACGCCCATTTCAATTAAAAACTAGTTTCTAGAAAATTCTTTAGAAGTAAATTATACTAACAGTTCTAAAGCAAAGAAACTGAAATGGTTCTAATCACTTTCGTTAGTTTAAAATTTAGATAATTTGATAAACTTGTTCGCTTTGCTTACTGTCCTTAATTGTTGGTAAAAACGAAATAAAGGAGAATGTATATAAATTTAAAAGTGTATAATTGTTGTCAGCATTTCACACATTTGCATTTTTTTTAACTATTGTTATTAATATGTCAGAGTGCTATATTCGGCTGTTCCGAATCTTAAATACCCTCCACCTAAACGTAATAAGAGATAAAAAACTACACTGGTTATAGGACTAAAATATCGTTATTCTGTGTTTTCTATTCAGTTTTAGTACAAATTTTATTATTATTTTATATATTGTTTGAAAGACAATTTTACGACCAACATAATTTATGTTAATTATGTTTAATTGATTTAATTACCAATTCTTACCATAATTTACAGAGTTTTTCTGATGTTCATAATAATCTTGAGTGTAATTTAACAAACAGAGTATAAAAAAGGGGAACAATTCGGTTTTAGTGACTTTGCTCAAAAAAAAAAAAAAAACTTCATCAAAGAGGAGATGCCAGCAAAAAAAGATTTGTTGTCGGTCACACCTATTTTCGAGGGGGCGGGCCCGTAAAGTTGCAAATATATAGGCCTATATCTCGAAAACTACTGGGTGTATGATAATTTGTAATACATGAAATAAAAGGTATTAAAAATACATATCATACATGATACATATCATGATTATAAAATATGGACCGAATATGGGTTAAATCCGAAAAGAATATTTTTGACCCGAATTTTTTTGTTTTTTTTTGGAAATTTTTATATGGCAGCTATGACAAATTATGGGCCGATCTTCCTAAATTTTGGAACAGTGATTCTCTTGCATATGAGAATATTTCACGTCGAATTTCAACATAATAACGGTATATTTAAGATATATATTATATTATATTCCTGGAATATGGCTTTATGCAAAAATAACTTTCATGCAAAGAGAAATCTTAAAACGATATTATGTTTACATCGGTCTATATTTTACATAGCTATACAAAGGTTCTCGAAGAGTGATGCCAATTTAGCAGTTAGTAAAAGTGTTGAGTGCCCCGATAGACTAGGCGATAGAGTGCAGTCAAAGGGTTGCCGGTTCGATTTCCGCCAAAGACTCTTGGTATTTTCTGCAGATAAACCAAAAGCTTCGAAGTTTGTGTTTGTTTATTAAAAAAAAATAAGCTGGAAGAATTTGCAATATACATATTTACCTTTTGTGTTTTGTATTACCTAAGGCACTTATTATTCGGACTTTTGTTTTATACATTATTTTTAATATAGGATACGTATGAAACCAAATTGAAAATGGTCAGAATTTTTTGCATAGAAATTATAGCCAGGAAAATATTTTAATTCAAGTTGGTTGAAAAAAGCTGAGAGTTACTGTGTACTAGTTAAAAGTATAGACTGAAAATAACAGGTACACTTTAATTTAAATGAAAACTCTACATAATTAACCATTTAAAACCCGTTCTTTGAATTATATCACTGAGATTTGCAAATTTTGATTATATGGACGAATTATTTTCGATCTTTGATTAAAAGGGTAACAAAAAATTTTATTGATCTATTATATGTACCAATCATATTATGATTGAGTTGAAATCATTTTATGTTTCCCAAACATAATATGGTTGTAATGCTAGTGTGATATGATCGTTGTAAATATAATTTCACATGTTATATAATGATATTTTATGACATCCACCAGTCAAATATGACGTTGTTCGATTATGCAAAAATCGAGGTAATGATTTTTTAGGCTATTTGGATCCATATAGAGTACAATAATAACAATTATATCGTATTATCTCATTACAGTGTAAGTGATGTGAAACATTTAATCGATTTTACAATATTAAAAATGTCATTTATCATCATTGATTATTTTAGTTTGGTCTGTATAAAAATCATAACTGGCAACATTCCACAATGTTAAATTAACAACAAAATGTTGCTGGTAACTCTCACAACATTATTATATGTATGGATGAAAGGTAGTAGTGCACATGCTCAAAATGGTGTCACATGTTCTCAATATTCCCAACACAAAAGAGGGTAACTTTTATTAGCAAATAGAGCATTGGTAATTGCCAAGAGATTTTGAGAGAACTTTTAACGTACAGAAAAAAAAATAATTACTCTGTTGTTATACTACTTGTTGTTGTTGTGGTGTTTGTGTTATTATTAAAAAAATAATAAAGTATTTTATTTATTTGGTTTAGTTAAATAAAAATTATTTTATTAATGATTTACAAATAGAATTAGATAAAAACCGAGCGAGAATCGACGGTATGAGAAAAAGTTGAGTTGATATAAATTTTTTACAACTACTACATCTAAAACGTAACAAATGTTAACAATGTTAGTGAAAAGTAAAATTAAAAAAAATAAGTGAATAAAAAATGAAGCGAAGGACGTTTGTTTTACAGCTGAAAACGTAAGTGTTTTTATGTGTGTTTAACATAAAGTCGATTATTTGATAAGCAAGCAACACATAACGAAAAATTAAAAAATCTAACAATTTGTTGAAAATCTACCAAACATTAAATTTTATAATTGGGTCTCAACTGGAAATGAAATTGCTACAAACAAAGCAACAATAACATTATATTTAAATAAAATACCACTTCAACTAGTTATTTAAACAACTACACGCATAAAACCTATCAAAACAAATCTAAATATCAAATATATATGTATGTAACTAAATTCAAAAATTATTCCTTCCTCACAAATCTTTACGAAATTCCTTTAGTGACCATAACATGAACAATTGAAATGTTTTGCTCTACATCATTGCCTTAAAGTTTAGAAATTTTAAAACGTGGATGTGGCACATTCATTTGGACATTCATTGGATATACATATAGTAAAATATCTCTTTACCATATTAATATGTTCGTCGACAGCACGTGCTACATTAGTTTGATTGATGACAGCTTGTCATTTCATTTGTAACACATCGAAATACTTGTCGTGTAACCAACAAATAAGAGTGTTATATTCGGCTGTGCCGTATCTTATATACATAAATTCTAAATTTATACATTTAAATTATTGAGAGCAAAATATGCATAGTTAACAAAGTTTTGCAGTCTGTATGGACGTTTTTGGACATTGATATCAGCAATAACTATTTGCTGCAAATTTCTCAAAGTCACCTAGTTTAGTTTCGGATTTGTGGATTTATGAGGTTTATCGTCGAATTTCAACTTGATAACTGTGTTTATACGAGGTTTGTGCCTACTTTAGTGAATTTCGGAAGTGATCCCTATATGGTAATTACCACCAATTATGGACCAATCGTTATAAAATTTGGTACCTCGAATAATATATACATGGGAATTATTTGTCTTTTTTATATCAGATTTATGCGAATTTAGGTGATTTTCGGAAATATGAATAGATTCAAACAAAATACTAGTTTGAGAATTCTTTTTAAATGAAACTTATTTTTGTTGAATTTTGTATGGATTATGCGTTTATAAAGGTATTTATGTATCCAAGAGGCATATTCCGGGTAGACCGACTCTTACCATTTACTCCATCTTGTTTAGAAAAAATTGTGAGTGACAATTAGGATCTTACACATTATGATCCAAATTCGCAAAAAGTTCAGATTGAACCATGTAAATTATTCAAATGTAAGTTTTCAAATTCTAAAATAATTTGACTAACAATTTACGATTTGCATACTTTCAAATACTGTTCTGTATCTAAGTTTTTAAATTAATGAACACGTGAAAGTGATAGTAGAACAAAATTTGTTTTTTGGATATCAAATCGATGCTAAATTAAGGAAAATTTAATATAAATAATAGTCAGCAGTACAAAAAGCTAGCATCTTATAAATATTAATATCGAAGCGAAATTTTATACAGATCACTTATATCTTATATTTTAGATGCATTTCCTAGAATAATTATTGAGATTAAATTCACCATAAGACTAAAATTCATAGAAATCACTGTAAAATATTTTATTGCGATCGTGTAATGTACAAGTGTAAAAACATTTCTTGCTTTGCATAAGCATATATTAGAGTATTAGGTAAAATTTACTTTTGATGTTGGCATATGTGCACAAGTTTGTAAAAATCAAAATATTTTTATTATAGATAAGTAGCTAAGACGATAGGGAGTTATTAAACTGCTAGCTAACAATCTGCTTAGGGTGGGTTCCTGTCCGCTATTATCAATTTATCGCACATAAACTGACTTGTACATCCACACATAATAAATTAAAACTCTCTTGCCTCTGTTATAATGAGAAAACTAAATAAAGACTAAAACAAGTAAGAGTGCTATATTCGGCTATGCCGAATCTTATATACCCTTCACCTTTGTTGTGGATGCATAATTATATTATGCATAATTATGTCGATAAACACGCCATCTGTTGATGAATTTGTTCGTCACAATATTAATACATTTTGTTTTATCAATTTGTTCGTAACAATATTAATACACTTTGTGCCCAACGCCATCTGTTGATGAAATTATTCCTAACAATATTAATACACTTAGAGTTTTTGATGAAATTTTCAGTTGTGGTCTCGGATTTTTGCTCATTTCTCCGATATTTATGGACGGATTTTGCTGATTTTAAATAGTAAACTTTTCGAAAGCATGTCTGACAGAATTATTTGCAGATTTGGATCCCAAAGATATATGGGGACTTCAGAGAATTGATTTCAATAGACAGACGGACATGGCTTAATAGACTCCGCTATCTATAAGGATCCATCTATCTATAGGGTCGAAAGATTATATTGTGGAAATTACAAACGGAATGACAAACTTATATATACATTTCTCATGAAGGTGAAGGGTATAAAAACAGACGATAAATCTAAATAAATTATCTATCAATGGTCTAACAAATCAAAATCAAGAAAAAGGAAAGCATTACTGTGGTCCCATCAAATTTGCTGACTGTAGGGCACCTAAGATGTTCTTTTGTGGCTCATAACCCTTCCTGCCTAACGTTCCAGCGGCGATCATTTTGCTGAAACCCATAAAATTTTTCATCCTACTTCATTTTACATCCGTAAGAAAAATATTAAGAGTTTATATTATTTTATATATTTAAAGATTATTTAAAGATTTATATATATGTAAATAATAGCGTAGACAGACGACACAGTTAATTTTCATTAGCAGTTTTAATCAAATTAACTCGTGCATGAGGATCATCATAATGCGCATTAGGTTAGACGTAAATGCACAAAATCAGAGTGAATTTATACTGAATTTAGCTATTTCAATATGGCAACATCGTCAAAAATCAGTCATATGTTATTAAATTGTTACTATTCTGAAAGCAGAAGAAGACAATTGTAAAATTAAAATAATAAAAATAGATTTCCACAATTCCCTTTCTCTTACTTCAGAGTGTCCCACTGCGGTCCCAACATGTAGCAACACGTTCAGGTTGAAGGTTGCTAGTGCATGAACAATTTATGCATTATGGAGCAGTTTCAGCAAAAGTAATTTCAGTTTTTTTCAAAAAAATACTGATTTTTCACCAAATGCCAAACAAATTTTTTCATAATTAAACAGTTGTTTACAAACAAACAGCTGTTTACTAAATGCAGAAACTGTCGTCTGTCAGGATAAAATCTTAATTCACATTAGTGAGATTTTAATGCACATTAACGCTATCGTCTGTCTGCACTATAAATAAACTAATTTTTATGTTGGAAATTACTGACAAAATCAGAATTAAAACAATAAAAATTATTGATAACTATACTAATATTTAATTTGTATGCCCTCCACCACCATAAGTGTTGAATGAGGGTATATATAAGTTTGTAATTCCGTGTGTAACACTGCGAAATATTCATCTGAGACCCAATAAAGTATATATTTTATTGATCCTTATGGAATTCTAAGTCTGTCTGTCTGTGTAAAATAGTCTCAAGTTCAAAAAAAAAAAAAAAAATCAGCAGAGTTTACAAAAACCGTTTATACTGCAGTTTGGTATTGAAAATCAGCAAAATCGGTATAGTAGAACTAGAGTTATGGACCAAAATGTGAGACAACCTCCATAAAAATTTGATATTTTTAAACATTTTTCCAGCATTTTTTTCAAATATATTGCAGATGTTGCCATGAAATTCTGTACATGTTATTTTTATGATAAAAGAAGAAAGTGTGAAAGAAATAGTAAGAATCGGTTCATGATTTCTGATAGCCCCCAGACAAATATCTTCCCGAAATATGGCTTAATGATAAACAAATTAGAATATTAATACAAAATTCAGCAAAAACAAGTGTCATTTAAAAAGAAATCGCAAAACGAAATTTTGTTTTGTTCGCTCCATGTTTGACCATAGACCCCATATAAATGCCACAGCTAAAACTCACTTAAATCTGGTGTAAATAATTCTTATAGATATATGAATTGTTGTACTCAAAACTTACACACAAAAATCATACTACAGAAATTTGTGAATTTCGGTCCATATTTGATCATATTCACCATATGAAGCACTCTTCCGAAAATCACTTCAACACTCAAAAATCTCTTATAGATAACGATACTGATCCAACATTTTACACGGAGCATTTACATGTATGCCAAAGTCAAACTGCTGGATTTTGAAAATATCGGTCCATATTTAGTTCACTATCGAAATTCACGTTAATACTAATATCTATCGTAAATGTACAACTATTATATTGAGATTCAACGTCCGATATCCTCCTATGTATACAAATCTTTGTTCCGAAATTTAAGAAGATCCGCCCATGTTTTGTATTTGCTTACATATATGTACCACTTCCGAAAAACATTTTATACAGATCAGAAATTGTAAGCCAGAAATCACACTAATATCGGTTATACGGCAATTATGCTACTGGATTTTGTAGTCTATATTTCAGTCTATATTTCGCAATAGCTCCCAAATTAAGTCCACTTTTTACAAATTTTGTCTTAATATAAACATTTTTTGCATTGAAATTTTAATTTAGATATGTCCTATTAACTTCTTAAATTAAGTTTAAATTAGTAAAAACCTAAATTATCTCAACAAATCGTTTACAAATTATTTTATTAACATTTTTATACAGTTTTTATTTAAAAGTTCATAAGAAAAATTATCAAAAATTTTTAATAATAAAAATTTTCAAGTTGTAATTCCTAACTTCAGTAAAAATAATTTAATGAAAATTAAATTTAATGAACTCAAGTCTAACTAAAATTATCAAGAAGTAAAATTAACAGTTTAATTATGAAATAATAATTATTCTATAGTTCATAAGAAGTTTAAAGAAATAAATGTTAATATTTAAAATACTCAAACTAATATGTATTAAAAACAAAAAATCCATAGTTTAAAATTGTTTAAAAATTCTACTTAAACAAATTAACATTAATATTTTTAATTTAAAATTTGCACTTAAAGGTAATGTACAACATATTGAAGTTTTAAGGAAGCATTTTATGGTTTCCTTTAGCTGCACATTTTTCAATTACTTTATTAGGGTATATTTCTTTTTCGTGATGAATATTCATCATTGTTAACTCGTTAATTCTTTCTTCGGACATTGTTGATCTTAAATATGTGTTTATGCAGCGAAGTGTTGAAAATTACCTTTCTGCTGTGCGTTACTAACTGGCATTGTGATAAATATTTTTAGTATTTTGTGGAGATTGGGATATATATGGGCAATTTCACGTCAAGTGACCCAATTTTAAAATCGATGTCTTCCGATTTGGATGTAATTTGCACCAAGGTTAGTACTATTGGATAGTATGCCAGACCGATTTTCAGCTTTATCATTCAAGAACTGCCGGAGTTAGAGGGGGTCAAAGTTAAACATTTTGGTCATGCAGGGATTTTTTCAAATGAGTGTAACTTTTCACCTATTGGTCGTAGCAAAAATTGTTCAAAGGACTTTAGGTAGCTATTTCTTTTTTTTTTTAAATTAAAAATTTTTTTTTTCAATTTGGGCCCTTTTTTCCTCAAAAGAAAGCTTTTACAATTTACTTTAAGGCCTCTATAGTCGCTTAATGGGATCTATCAAAAAAATATTTTTTTACTCAAGCATAAGAGTTTTCAATATTTGGCACATGTATCATTTTCATTTTCCCCATTTTTCCTCAAAAGAAACTTTAGACCGTTTCTTTTAAGAGCTTTGTGGTCATTTAATGGGATGCAAGTGGGGTATCTATATATAAAAAAATTTGCAACTCAAAGAAGAAATTGTTTAAATTTTTACCATATGCATTTTTTCCTATTTAGTTCTTATAATACTAAATAACAATAATAATAATAAATAATTTAAGAAAATTAGTATATAAATTTTAAAATTACCAATCTTTCTTCCTTCTTATTTATTTATTGCCTTTATTTTTAGCTTTTTTTGCCAATCCTGATGCTGTCTTTTTTGGCTTTGGAAAGAAATCGCATTGAGTAGATGCAGAAAACTTTTTCGACTGGAGTCTTCGAATCTACTCTTCAATGTTTTTAATGTTTCCTCATGATCAGCTTTGCTACTAAAAACTACTTCAGTTTCTTTACAATGGTTCTTTGCCGATCCGAATAAAGCGCTCGCATCTAAGATGCGATCTTGATGAGAGCACTGCAGGCTATACCTCGCTGCATTTCTTTTGAGATTTGCTCCAATGCCATCACATGCTCCTTTGCCATGTGCAGATGAATGAAAATGCCATTCAGCTAGAATTCCAAAATCTTTTTCGAGAGCTATAAGATTTTCGAAGCTATTTTTGTTTTTAAAATGTTGACGAGCTCCATCCGAAATGTAGCATACCTTCTCCACTATAAATTTAGATTTTACAGAATTTAGAATTATCTTCTGGTATTCATAAACTTTAGCGGTATCATGTTTTAAATCATCGGATATGATTGCCATACTTTTGTGTTCCAGTTTTTCATTTTCTATGTAGTAAATAACAATTGTGAATATAGTTGATTGGCCATTATTGAAGTGGAATCCTTGTATGGCATCCTGAATAACATATTTGTTCTCTGCGAAATCATATGAAATCACAAATTCACCAGGCTTCAAATGTGTCTTCAAATCATTCAAAAATGGCCATTGCTGTTTGATTAAAAAGTCATGAGTTCTCAAATTTAGCAAAACTTTGCATATTTCTACCACAAAATCATTCATATTTAAAATTACTGTTTTTAAGGTACATCTTTCAGTCTGAAGCCAAGATTCAAATTTTATCTCATCAATACATGCTCGATCAAAAGAGTTCATTAAATTCTCCTTAATGAATGTGGTATCCGGGCAATTTGAACATTCCCCTAAGTGGCAAGAAGTTGTTACATAAGGACACATAGTCAATTTAAGGTAATCGTGCAAATTATCTGAGGAATCATCTGTCAAATACTTTAAGTTGATTTCCTTCAACATGAGTTTAACATTTTAATGGTAAATGCAAACACATACTGTGTGTGTTCCGCTGCTTCCTGCCAAAACGCAATGCTTTGGCCTCAGTTGGGTAAATTTTGTACATCCAATTTTGACATCCTCGTATTCAGATTGAAATGTTGCATATAACTCGTTCAGGTTACAGAGAACCATCCTCTTCTGCATTTGGACTTTCTGGCCATCCATTCGAACAGACACAGTCTTTCAATCCTGGCATCATTCGGCTCATATCATCTCGCTGATTAAAGTGAGTTATTAGAGTTATTAGTTTCGCACGCTAAAGTTTTTCCCTTCATCTCGTTTGGAAGTGTGTGAATCCCATGTTCAGCATCCAAGTTTTTAACAATTCTTGCTTTTCGTTGAGACGTTCCAAACTCGGTCATTATTTTTGAACAACTCCATGACGATGGAGCAAGAGTAAGAAGTTGAATTCTTTCAGATGTACTCTGTGACGATTTGTACTTTTATTTATAATATATAAGTTGTCGGAAATATATCGCATATCTGATGATCTGTGCTTCTTTTTGTTTAAGAGATTACAACAAATAGAAGTAAACATTTCATTTTTGGAAGCGGAAGCCATTGTGAGGATTAATTGTGTAAGTAATTAGTAAATAACTCACGTCCAAACTTTACCACTGTTTGTAAAAAACTAATTTCCGAATGTTCTTAGAATGAAAATAAATACCTTAAAAAATCATTTAGTTAGTACGTTTTTATGAAAGAGTCTAAAATCCTTTATTAGGGCCTATAATGGCAAAATAACAAAGTACAAATTAGGTAACATTATAATGAAGTACCTGTTAACTTCTACTTCTCCATTTTAAAGTCAAGTATCATAAAATTTCAGAGAATGGTTTTCCACTTGATTCAAAAAGGGTCTCAGGGGTACCTGTTACCAGTGTTGCCATTTTAGCACTTTCAGTGCTAGATATAGCATTTTGTTTCTCCAAATGGCATTGAAATTTTTAAAAATTATGCTAAATGCTTTTTGGCAGAATTTGCTTGATAAAAAAAAAATTTTTTCTCGAAAAAATTTTTCTAATTTACTCCAAAAAATACTTTTGGAGATATAAAAAATAAGTTTTTTAAATATTAATGAACACGGAAATTTTTGAATTAATATATGAAATGTAATCTATTAAAACAAGTCAACAATTGTTATGAACAAAATTAGAAAAAACTATAAATTATATTTGTAACATTGAAATAAAAATTGTGTTGTTACATTGAAAAAAATTAGTACTTATTTTTTCTTCTGTAAAACATTTTAGCACTTAGTTTTTCAAGTTTTAGCATATTTTGAAATTCATTTTCTGGCAACACTGCCTGTTACTTTGATAATAAAAATTTCATTCAATATTACGTGCGCTCTAAACTACCTATAGAATTGACAAAACAAGCCTCTATGAAATGATGTGTGACTTAGAAAATTGCAGGTAGAAATTAATAGCGGTTGGTCTCACACAGCACCATTTCACGGGCGTTTCTAGGCTGTTGTTGGAGTTTTTATTTTTATAATTTTAATAAAACTTACACACAAATAGGAAAAAAAATGAAAATAGTGCAATTTTTTATAGATACCCCACTTGCATCCCATTAAGTGACCACAAAGCTCTTAAAGGAAATGGTCTAATGTTGCATTTGAAATATTCGCTTTGTTACATTTGCTGGCAGTATCTTAGGTAAATCAAATAATTTAAAATGTCTTTAGAAAATCGAACATTCAGATCAGCCAATACTCTTTTTAATAGTAGTATGTAAGCATCTATGCGGTAAAAGTTTTCACAATCCTCTACGGGATGATTCCGTTAAAATCGGGGCTTTTCGATCGATATTTCCAACTCTTTGCAAATTACTTTAACATTCTAGAAAATGCCCTTAAAATGCATCTGAGCCTTATCTCTTTTATTTCTTAAAGTTAATTTGAGAGTAGTTAAGATCTTTAATGCTTTATATAAATCCAAATCGCTTTTTTTCAAAATTACACTGTGTTAATGAAGGAATGTCATATAGAATGTGCAGTCCACAAATAATTTCAAATGAACTCAATGTATTTAATAATAAGAGAGCTTTTGACGAAGTGTCGCGGTCTTTGTGCCTATAGACACGCAATTCTTTAAGTCCAAGTTTAAGCTTCGAACAGCTTTTATAATTATATTTGCTAGTACTGAGGCATTAATACAAATTTTAAAATCATCTGTGCAAAATATTGATGCTTCCTTAAATGCATCTATAAAACCAACAAATTTTTCTTCTGCTATATTTTTCTCAACATTAAAATATCTTAGTACCAAATAAATTTGACTTTTACCAGATAGATCGGTAATTTCATCAAAAATTATTGAATAATAATGCGAATCGGAAATATTTTCTAAAATTTTATCCATTTAATTAAAATATTTTGAATATTTTTTGATATACATATATGTTGCATTTGTCTGACAAGTTTTGAAATGGTCCTCCAAAACATTGTCTACCGCTTCTATACGGAAACGAAGTAGAGCAAAAAATTCCATCCGAATTTGAGGAATCGATTTCCATTAAGAAACCATCATCCCGATGCCCACGTAGTGGAATATTATTCTTACCAATAAATGTAATTGTTTTTATAATTGGTATTAACTTTTTACGATTTTCAGCCTTTTGTTCAATAATGTTTGTATTCATTTGGCTTTTTATATTTAATTTCGGATCAATCAATGATTTTAAAACTTGTTTACCTTTAGCAACAGAATCTTTATGATAGTGACAATTAATGTGATTTTCTAAATCACTTGTAACTTCCATTAAATTTTTAAAATTTACCAGTGGGACTGATACAAGTGTCAGTTTTGCAATATTTGCAAAACAGTCTTTTCTTAATGTCTGCAAGTACCAGCCAATCTTTGTAAAGTTCCAAATGTTTTGGACTTAGAAAGTGTTTTATTACTTACCCGGTCACTTTTCTTTCTGAAAATGGATAGCTATAATCCTTAGGCGGAGTCCAGTGGTCTGTTTCTTTATTGAAATGTCAATATTTTTCATGTTCGAAAGTAACGCAATAGGCATATTAATTGTCTGAGTGTTACTTCGCTTTACAAAAAAAAGTTATCGAGTAATTTTGTCGTTGTTTTACTACTGTATTTGACAGCAGTCATTAAAGTTTACAACATGTAAATAAGTAAATAATACTTATAGTTATATGTATATATTTACAAGACTATTTAGGTTTAATTAATAGTTTAATTAACAAATAGGTATTTATTAAGAAATACAATTAAAATAAAAAATAGATCATTTTTATATATGTGGCAAATTACAACTTCATAACCATGTTAATATGAGATTTTCTTTCCGTTGAATATTGCCTGGATACTGAATTTTGTCTGGAAATGCATTTTAAAAGACATTTGTAAAGGGTTCATGAGAAATCATGGACCGATGCTGACAACTTTCAACAAAACATTTCCTTTTATAATAAAAACAAGTTAGAGTGCACTATTCGGCTGTGCCGAATCTTAAATATCCTCCACCTAAACGTAATAAGAATACAAAAACTTTACTGGTTTTAGGACTAGAATACCATATTCTGTACTTTCTATTCAGTTTTAGTGCAAATTTTATTATTATTTTATGAAAGACAATTTTACGATCAACCCAATTTATTATATTATTATTGAGGTTTTTTGTTTTTCCTCACGGGCTATTTTTGATCAACAATTCTTTAACAAATGTAAATAAAAAACATTACTGGTTTTTTATATATTTGCTTTACCCAACGTCTCGTTCGCTTTTTTCGAACCTCATCAGGGGTATTTTTTATTTTCGTAATAATCTAGTGGTAAATAGATAACAATTATAATCAATATATAGAACTTTTATGATCTCATAGTTTAACTTACGAATTTTTCAATTATTTAATTTTTAAAAAACTGGACTACACTACACCGAATTAAATAATTAATAAATTAAATACTACACAAACACTGAATAATAAGAAAAACTTAATGCTAACATCGCAGAACCATAACTAATTATAATCATTAACTATTGCAGCGGAGTATTGCAATTTTGTGTTATCCTTGTCTTCTTTGGTGTTCATCGTATTTTTAATGTTTTGTTGCATACGTAAACTTTCGAGAGTGTACCGTTTGTTCTCTCTCTTTTCTCTGAATAGTATTTTTATGTTGTCGAAGTCCATTTCGTGATTGCAATGTTTTACATGCAGCGATAGTGCCGTCGTTATTATACCCTTCATGAGAAGGGTATATATAAGTTTGTCATTCCGTTTGTAATTTCCACAATATAATTTTCCGACCCTATAAAGTATATTTATTCTGGATCCTAATAGATAGCGGAGTCGATTAAGCCATGTCCGCCTGTCTGTCTGTGTGTTGAAACCAGATTTCTGAAGTCCCCAGATATCTTCGGGATCCAAATCTGCAATAATTCCTCCAGACATGCTTCGAGAATTTTGCTATTTAAAGTAAGCAAAATCGGTTTAGGCCAACCAGAGATATGGAGCAATATGTGAGACAACCTCCATAAAAATTTGATATTTTTTGTCCATTTTATTGCAATATTTTGAAATATATTACAGATAATGCCATGAAATTTTGTATACGTTGTTTTTATGATAAAAGAAGAAAGTGTGCGGAAAATAGTATGAATCGGTCCATTATTTCTTATAGCCCCCATATAAAAATCTTCCCGAAATATTGCTCAATTATACATAAGTGCCTATAAAATTGGAATATCAAGACAAAATTCAGCAAAAATAAGTGTTATGCAAAAATAAATCGCAAAACGAAATTTTTTTAGTTCGGTCCATGTTTGACCATAGCCCCATATAAAGTCCACTTTCAAAATTCACTTAAATACGTATCAAACAGATATAAATAATATTAAACGGCTAAAATTTGACATGAATAATCTTTATAGGCAAATAAATTGTTGTACTAAATTTTATGGTGGTCGGCCCAGAATTGGTTATAGCTCCCATACAAGGCCTACATCTGAAAAAGATATTTATCCCTATATATATTGTATAAATATCGGTACCGACTCAAAACTTTGCACAGATGATCCCACAAAATTTTGTGAATTTCGGTCTATTTTAACCGTATGCCCCATATGAAATCCTCTTCCGAAAATTACTTTAATACTCATAAATCTCTTATAAATAAGCGTGCCAATCCAAAATTTTGCACGGATCATTTACATACAACTGCAGGATTTTGGGAATATCGGTCCATATTTGACTATGTCCCCCATATAAGGTTCACTTCCGAAATCCACGTTAATACTAATATATATCTTAAATATACCGTTATTATGTTGAAATTCGACGTGAAATATCCTCCTATGCATGCAAATCACTGTTCCAAAATTTAAGAGGATAATTTGCCATAGCTGCCATATAAGAACCATTTCCAAAAAAAACAAATAAATTCGGGTCAAAAAATATTCTTTTCCGGCTTTAACCCATATTCGGTCCATATTTTATCATCATGACATCGTTGGATAGGTATTTTTAATACCTTTTATTTAATGTATTACAAATTATCAGACATCCAGTAGTTCCCGATATATAGGCCTATATATTTTCAACTTTATGGGCCCGCCACCTCGAAAATAGGCGTGACCGCCAACAATTTTTTTTTTGCTGGCATCTCCTCTAAAAGCCCTATTTGTTGAAGTTTTTTTTTTTTGAGCAAAGTCACTAAAACCGAATTGTTCCCCTTTTTATGCCCTTCACCTTCATTTTATACTCTGTTAAATTACACTCAAGATTATTATGAACATCAGACAAACTCTGTAAATTATGGTAAGAATTGGTAATTAAATCAAATAAAAATGGTGAAAATTAGAAAAAATTTCAAAATATTTAACATATAACGTAAAATTGTCTTTCAAACAATATATAAAAAATAATTAAATTTGCACTAAGACTGAATAGAAAACACAGAATAACGATATTTTAGTCCTATAACCAGTGTAGTTTTTGTATTTCTTATTACGTTTAGGTGCGTTGGTTCTGTTCTTAGGAATTATGCAGGTATGTATGAATATAATAACAACAATTAAGAAAGTATATGTCGGTCAAGCTCGACCATATAATACCCTACACCCAGTATATGTATAAAACAGTTTTTCAGAAATGTGCGCTATATGGGAGATATGACGTATTATGGACCGATGATCATCCAAAAATTTAGTGTCATGATTTCTGTGAATATAAATATTATGTATGTTAAACTTTATCTCGATATAGACACTTTTAAAAGATTTATGGAGGTTAAAGTTGATTACGTTGAGGGTCTTATATGAGAGTTTCGGCTAATTACGAACCGACCATTACAAAATTAGGTGTCATCATTTCTGTATATTATTTGTGTCGAATTTTATTTAATTATCAACATTCTTAAGAAATTTATGATCGTTAAAGTGATTTTCGGAAGTGGGCCTTATATGGGAGCTATGACTAATATTTGACAATAAAATTGTATCGTATTGTTTGTATACATATGAAATATATTTGCGTTAAATATTATTTGGATACCAACAGTTTTGAGAGAGTTATCGCACAAGCTTTACATCAGGGAAAGGCAAAACATGGGCGCCGCTCTTACGTACGTGTGCACACGCATTGTAGAGAAATAAACAAACTTTAATCAGTAGCTTGAGTATTCAAACAGACAGGTTGTGTAATTTAAAAATTAGCGTTGCCAGAAAAAAAAATATTTTTCCCAACTTTTTTAAAAATGTGTGATGAATATGAAATGAATTTTTTATTTTCTTTAAATTATTATGAGAAACCAGAATACTTGGTTTGCCAACGTGCGTTATCATGTACTAAAAAACATGACATGAAAAGGCATTTTCTTGCATATCACAAGGAATACGAAAGTATTACTGGAGATTTTGTTGCCCATATGAAATAAATGTTGAAGATGTAATACAATTTCCTGACTGATTTTCTAATTTTTCGCAAATAATAAAATATAGATTTTTGGAGATTTAAAATTTTTAATTGGGGATAAGTGACGAAAGTTTTCTGGCAACACCGATTTGTGTAGAGAGCGAAGAGAGTATATTACTAATCCAATTGCAAAATGTAATAGTATAGGTTGCCTTAACCTGCTTTACATGGACAGCCAGCCAGCCAGACTTGTTTCAAGTTGTGTTTGGATGCCGTAGAGGCCTCTTCAAACATTTGCATTGGTTGCTTTGTTGGTTGTTGTTCTATTTAATCGAAAAATGTTTCATACTACATGCATATATCACTGATGGGATTTGTGGTACAATTGTACCAAATTTGGTACAAACAAAACTTTATTGGTACGCTGGTACAGTTCATCCCTTTTTGGTACAATTTTTTTAAGGTGAATTCACTTTTCAGGTGTTGTTGAGACAGCTGTTCTACTTTTTTTTCTTACTTAGAGAGAGAAATGTCAATAGTTGCTTGTGTTTTTGACATATCGACCAACGAAAGCAACAAATAAAATTTTAAAAATTGTTTTACGTTTTTAAGTTTTCTTTCTGTTATTTTGTTTTTATTGAATAAAAAGTGTTATGAATTCTTACTATAGGCTTTTTTATTTAATAGCGAAATTTAGGTACAATTTATGGCAATTTGGTACAATTTTGCCATTGAGACGGTACAATTTAAGAATTGTAAGATCCCAACAGTGATACGTATAGTAAGGAATTTTTATAAAATGAATATTAGGTTATACTAAATTAGTGTTTCATTTTTATACATACCTTAATTATTTACTTATATGTATTATGGAATAAAGAAACTTACAATTATATAAAGAAATTCTTGGTTAGGATTAGAAGATTGTGCAATATTTAGACTGTGATAAAAATGTAATTCGCAACTGTGATATTATTTTTAGGATTCGGACAAATGTGTAATTTTTTTAATTTGTCTTATTCTACATGTTAGTTTTTTTTATTTTTTTTTCTATATTTTATCATCTTCATCACTTTTCAATTTTTGGATTTAGCTTCAGAATTTAGCTTTCATTTAGGTGTTTTGAAATAGAAAATCTATTTAAAGAATTTAAATTAGAATTTATATAAAAAAATTGTAACCATTATGATTTACCTTGAAGGGATTTTGTACGAATATTTCTAAGCTTATTATACTGAGTAGGTAGAAACTTAGAATATTATTCCTTTGGACTATTTTTAACCTCAATTTCTTGATACACGTATCTTCAAAGACGAATGGTCCAAGATTTCTTATGATCACTTTGCATGTCAAACGTAGAAAAGTGTATTGAATATTGTTCAAATTAAAAAAAAATTATTAAGAAGTTTCACAGTTGAACAATTATAACGGTATATCTGTATCATTTTTTTATGTTTCACTCCGACCAAAATGTATAATGACTTGTTTATGCCAAGGCATATTGATTATAAGGTAGTGGCAACATTACAATAATACAAAAACAACATGGGTATTTTTTTTGCTTTTTATCTTTCATTGTCAAAAACAGCTGACTGAAAATTACAAATATTCGTTGTTTTTATTTGTATTTATTCATGTCACTGATGGCAAACATGGTACAATTGTACTTTTTTGATACATTTTAAACTTGGTACCGTGGTACTACCACGAGTCATAGGTACAATTTCAAAATACTGTTGCATAAAAATTTGGTATTTCAGATGAAACAGATAAATATCAGTCATATCACAGAATTTAATTCCGTTCGGAAGTGGAATTATTTCCGTATTTTGCTTCTAAAGAAAAAGTAAAACGAACAATTGGTTATATTCCGAACAAATTTTTCGTTTTGCTTTTTCTATAGAAGCAAAAAATGGAATTAATTCTACTTCCGAACGCAATGAAATTAAGTGACATGTCTGTATATCATATAAGTTACTATTTGTGTAATAGTGCAAGCAAATTTCATGAACATTTTGTAACTGATATCAATTTGATCTTTAAATATGCATCTATAAGATGATTATTACGATAATAAATTTTCGGTTGAATTATCGAACAATATGAGTCTTTGACATATTCATTTACATTAAATGATTTTGAGGCTGAATTCAAAAACTAAAGCTTAAAATGTAGTTAATCTGGATTTCAATATCGTTAGAAGTTAACTCTTCTATTTCTATTATTTTTACAATATAATTCTAGTTATTTTGGAATATATATATGTATATATTTACCAAGGTTAACTTTTCGCAAATGACTCGATACTTCATAAAGAAGAATATTTTTAGATAATCGGGACAATTAACGCAATAATGTTGCTATAAGATATATCGAATTTTTGATAAAGTAAATTTGTGATAAAGTTTTATGATTATTGAACAAATATTAAGAATGCTACCATGGAGGTCTAAAAAGTACATTTTATTTATATAGTTGGTACGAAAAACAAAAACCCATTTTCCATCACTGATTCAGGTATGTGATGGAAATAGAAAACGACAACAATAATAATAAACAAATTTTGACACTTATAAGCATTTTGACAATTAGAAATTTGTAAACATAAACAACGTTTGACAATACAAAAGTAACAAAAAAAAATCAGCTGTGTCTTCAACACTACCTAATAATCAATATGCCTTGGTTTATGCGTTGGAGTTGAAAAAGAAATAATTAACACGCTGCTAAAACTCAATAAGCCTCTCATTAGAGATTGGAATGTAATACAGCCATAGTCAAATGTTATTACACAAGTTTGTTGTGTTGTGTTTTGGTAAGACTGCTTCGATTGTTGTTGCTGTTGTTTTCAAAATACAGCAAATTTGTTGTTGTTGGATGAAATGGAGTCTGTAGAAGAAACGAACAAAAATTCAAAGAAAATAACGGAAATTTCGCACAAAAACAACATATTTGTTTGATGCATATTTACGTCAGAAGTTATTACACACATTTTATTCGTGTCAAAGATAATTACACAATGTCAAATTATATGGTTTATATTAGGAATTATATTTATTTTTTTTTAATTTTAATGAGTCATTATTTTGTTACTCCTCCTTTAGCATCAATTACTGTTTGCAACCTGGCCGGGATCGACTCAATGAAGGTGTGGATAAAAGAAAGATGTAGTTTTGCCCAAATATTTTTACTTCTTTCAATAGTGTCATTCAATTTTCGATTTTTATCAATAGTTGGTTGTTGTTTCATGAAACCCCAAACATTTTCAATTATGTTAGGGTCCGGGCTTTGAGGGGGCCATGCAAAAACAGCTTGATCTACCTCATTTAAAAACTTCGTTGCCAACCACCCTTTATGGCAAGGATCATTATCCTTGGAAATAGGGCATTTGCTGAAGGAAATGCATGATCATTCAATACATCAATATACCCAGATTGATTCAAAGTTCCTTTAATTGGTACGAGCTCTCCCAATCCATAGAATGATATGCATCCCCAAAACATTACAGATCCTCCAGCGAATCTGTTTAGAGGCTGTTTTGCTTTTGAGAGTTGACGGTAGATGCATATACTTTCTTCCAAAAGACCCTCGGAACTGAAAAGAAGACTCGTCAGTTCACAGAACGTTGTGCCAGAAATCTATGGGCTTATTAATATGCTCTCGAGCAAAGGCAAGGCGTTTGGCTTCGTTGTTTGCAGTTATGTCGATCACTTTGTGGGCTACATAGGTCTTCATTTCCATGCTCTTCATCTAGCGACGCACAGTTGGGGATCTGAAAAAAAAAGTGGAAATAAATCTGTAACTTCTTAACGAATAGCTTGATTTTAATAAAATTTCCCATGGCTATAGAGGAGGTGTTGATAAGTTTGAGCTCAAACAACTAAGGGGGGGGGGGGGCAAGCCACAATTCCCCAAAGTGGAGCACCTCGGGTATAGCAAAAATTAAAAATGATGCCAAATTTTTGTTTGCGATCCGATTTGAAAGATTTTTATATCTATGGAATGTACTGGACGAGATCTACGAAAAACATTGCCATATATTATCTCTTATAGTTTACGAGTTATTCGCATTTAAAAAGTAAAATTTTATTTTTTTTGCCTACCTTGGTCTGCTATTTTGGTAATAACGGATCCAATTATATCCCGATTTTCTTGAAGTGTCTTTTTTTGAATTAACAAATTTATTAATAATCTTAAGAAGGAAATGTTAAAAAATATCTAATGAGTCAAAAGTTATGTGCATTCAAACTTAAAAAAAATAAAAAAGTCGTTTTTCCGCCATTATTTTCGAAAAAAGTTACTACATTAAATTTAAATTATACAGAAAATGAGAAAGAGATAAATAATATGTTTATATTTTTCTGAAAGGTAACATTTCGGGAAATATTATAAAAGCAAAATAATATCAAAATTTTTATTATTGCGTGGTCCAGAGCCTTCCGAATAGACCTATTTTTTTATGAAAATTTCAACTTTTTTGGGATTTTTGAAAAGTTTTTTGGGAATTGTGGGATTCTCAATAACAAATCTAAATCGAAATTTTCACTTTTGCATTTCGACAAAAAATGTCTATATAATTGTAAAATTTAATTAAAAAATATTTATAAACCAAAAAGCTATAGCAGTTTAAAAATTTAAATTTTCCAAAAAAAAAATAAAAAAAAAATTATCTTTTTTTTGCAAAAAGTTTTCTATGAAGTTTTTAATTTTTAATATTATATAATATACATCAATATTTTGGAAATTGTATCTTCTTTTCAAAAATGTTTAAATATTTTAAAAATTAAAAACTTCATAGAAGACTTTTTGCAAAAAAAAGATAATTTTTTTTTTTTGAAAATTTAAATTTTTAAACAAATATGTTGTTTTTGAGCGAAATATTCCGTTATTTTCTTTGAATTTTTCGTTTCTTCTACAGACTCCATTTCATCCAACAACAAAGTTGCTTTATCGAAGCAGTCTTACTAAGCACAAAAAATTTTAGTAATGTGTAATAACATTTGAATATGGCTGTATGTATGTATGTATATACAAACGTAGATACATATGGCCAATAACTGAGAAAAAGTAGTGACAAATATCTGAAACAAGTCAGGATACCAACCATTTTTTTAAGTACTGTATAGAATACAAATGTTTTCACACTCACTTTTGTTCAGATCGTTATCTTTTAATTATTGATATTTGCATCTCGTATATTTAAACCTTTTATAGATTTTAATATTTGTTATTTATTTTAATAGTTTTATTTATTTGTAATTCTGTAGCTATTTATAAAGATAGTTATATAATTCTAAATTTATTTTAAGTTTATGAAAATTTTATTCATAAGAATATTATACAATAAATGACTGATAGAAAATATAGCTAAACTTGAAAAAATAAAAGTTTAATAATATTTGAAAGTATGTGTAACAGAAATGTTCACTACAAGGTGAGGTTAGAAAAAGGTCGAGGGTATTGCGTTGGTTGCGCAATCTGATTGTGCGCTGCGAATAACTGAACATATTGGCCTTCTGTAGCTTGAATGGTGAAGCCGAGATGATTTGTGAACATTGAAATCACCAGCAACATCAATTTCACTGCTAGAACAACTCTCACGAATCTTCGATATGGGATCGGAAAGGACAGACATACGTACCTAATAATTGCTGGTACTGGTACGCGACTTCATTGCGTATGTACATGGCAATGCCCCGATGGAAACTAAAAAGCGATAGAAAGTGATACCTAGGTATATGAAAATCCTGTGTATCAGCATTCTCAAATACCTGGCTTTCACATAAGATCAAAACATTCGGCCGACGAAAACAAACGCGCGCATACGCGGCAAAAAAATTCGCCCTTAACCTCGTGTGTTGCAGAAGTTTATTCTAAAACAGCCTATCAGTACAATTATTAGAAAATTCAAATAAATTGTTTATTTTTTATGATATAAGTAGCAATGAGATCAATTGTTATTTAAGAGATAGCTTAGTAACCAGTGTTATACCTTCATCACAAAGCTGTCAAACAACAATTAACACAATGTTACCAATATTATAACAAATCAATGATTAGGAGGTTCGGAAAAAACGATGACACTGCTAATCGAGGCCATTAAAGCCCTGATCTGGTCATTTTAATTTAAAAAACGGCCCGTAGTGCCAACACTATTGATGCAGTGTTGTTTCTCTCAGAGTAGTTTGTTTGTTGTTGCATTGTTTTGTTATTATACCCTTCACCTTCATGAGAAGGGGACACTCACAATATTATTACAGTAACGGAATGTAGTTTATTCAGGAAGTATTCCGTGCAGTTGTTTTTAACTAAATAAACATTTTAAATTCTAAGAAAATTTATTTTTAACTGAATCTAACATTTATTCAAAAAACTAAGTGTACATTAATACGGATTTTCAGTTGCATTTGATATTGATAGTTGTTTACGTTAAACTATTTTGTATGTAAAATTAAATGAAACTGTAATTTAAAATAACTGAAAATTTACTTAAAACCCGATCTACTTATTTTTCATTTCATTTTAACGAAAAGTTTATTTAATTTTAAATGTTATAATTCTCAAACAGTCAATGTGAATTTTAATATAGGATATTTATATGTAGATATTATACAGAAGCTATGAATATGTATAGACCCACCCTTAGAAAATTATTTCAAGTTATTTTCAGTTATTTTATTTTAGTTCATAACTAAAATACATAAAATTTTATTTCAGTTAATAACTAAAATACATAAAATAACTGAAAATTCTGTTGATTTTACGGAATTTGTGGTTACTTTTTTGCTAGTTAAAATACATAAAATAACTGAAAATTCTGTTGATTTTACGGAATTCGGAGTTAAATTTTTGACATTTAAAATTAAATGAACTTTTCCTGAAAATTAAATGAATAATAAATAGACCGGGTTTTAACTGAATATTCATTTATTTTATATTACAATTACAGAATTTTTTGAGTGTATTTATAAGTTTGTCATTCCGTTTGTAATTTCCACAATATAACTTTTCGACCCTATAAAGTATATATATTCTGGATCCTTATATATAGCGGAGTGTATTAAGCCATGTCCGTCTATGTGTCTGTATGTTGAAATCAATTTTCTGAAGTCCCCGGATATCGTTGGGATCCAAATCTTCAATAATTCTGTCAGACATGCTTTTGAGAAGTTTACTATTTAAAATCAGCACAATCCGTCCATAAATAACGGAGATATTAGCAAAAATCCGAGACAACCTCTGAAAATTTCATCAAAAAAACTACACGTATTAATATTGTTACAAATAATTTCGTCAACAGATGGCGTTGATTACACAAAGTGTATTAATATTATTACGAACAAATTCATCAACAGATGGCGTTGATCAAACAAAGTGTATTAATATATGTTACGAACAATATCGACATAGTTATGCATAATATAATTACGCATCCACAACAAAGGTGAAGGGTATATAAGATTCGGCATAGCCGAATATAGCACTCTTACTTGAATATGTATTTTTGTAGTTTGTATTAAACTTGTTTTGTGATTTTAGTTTTATTTATTAATGAACTTATGCTGTAAACTTGTTGAATTTATTTAATTTAATTTTTATATGTATGTTTTACTTTTTCCCGGACACTCGACAATAAGAACATTAAAACATATTTTTTAGAAAAAGACGGAACACAACACTTCAGACAAAATAACAAACGCGTGCGTACGAGACAGACGAGAGAACACTACTTGGCTTTTTGAAACGTCAAAATTGGCTCCTCTGAATACTTTGTGGTTATTTTTGAAGGTCGACGTTGTATAGCCAATATGGACTAATTTTTATATACTTATAACTGATCTGTGTAAAATTTTGGATCGATATTGACGTTTATGGATACACATTTTACTGAAGGCGGGGTAAAAATAAAAATGTTATGTGCCACGCCCACTTTCAAATGCTTGTATATATGTCCTTTATATAATCGTAAACTATGTATTTGATCATGTTATTATTTTTGGCAAAGTTGTTTTGCATGTGGCCGGGAAGGTTTCTGAGTTGGTATGAACACGCCTACTCTAACGCCACATTTTTTTAATTAATTACCGCATGACCGATCTTACTAAAACTTTGACGGGATATAACTAAGACTCCGGCATGACAAAGAATACTTTTTTCGACTGCCTACTTTTTTTCAAAATGAACAAAATCAATAAAATTATTTGTGCCTTTCTTTCAAATTAATTTTAATTGGTGGCTTAACAACGCGCGCAAATGCCATCTAGTATGTATATGTATAAGCACAGAGTATAACAGAGGTGACAGAAGAGCAAAGATAGTGTAGTTTTTTTCTTGTCTCTTTCTTTGGAACCTGCCTTTTTGTTTTCTTTATGTTACTATTTTTCTGACGCAATAAAATTAATTTTTGGCACAGAGTATTTTTGTATTGTTTGATACAACCATAAAAAAATGCATTTATATCATCTAACGAATGCACAAACTCCACAATGCATACCAAGAAAGTATAACAATTATTAAAATACAATTTAGTTAGTTATTAAAATCACAAACATATAAACAAACTTTCAATTCAAATATTCTAACTCAAATTGTTTTGTTTATTTTGTTTTGTCCACAAAATTCTTGTTGTATACAGTGCTTTGCTTTTTCACATTACAAATTTACTACCAGAAAATATTTTCTTTCTCTTTTTAATATACCTGCCTTTTTAGCTGATTGTAGCTATTTTGAAACGCCAAAATTGACGCCTCTGTGTTCTCTGTGTGTATAAGTATGTTAATGATTTTGTTGAATTTAAGCTTAATAGTGATGTTTATAAGATATATACGTATGCGCATTTAAGTGATTTTCTGAAGTGGAGTTGAAATTTAGTACGACGATTTATGCAGTGACTCTTAAAACTCTAGTACCCCTTAGTGACTTTTGGAACACTTTTTATAAAACAAGGATTTTATTTGTTCATCTCTTATTTATAATAAAACACCAAAAAATCATTACATATAACAAAATTATGTAAAAACAAGTAAGAGGGCAATATTCGGCTGTGCCTAATCTTAAATACCCTCCACCTAAACGTAATAAAAAATACAAAAACTACGCTGGTTATAGGACTAGAATATCCTTATTCTGTGTTTTCTATTCAGTCTTAGTGCAAATTTAATTATTATTTTATATATTATTTGAAAGACAATTTTACGACCAACATAATTTATGTTAAATATTTTAAAATTTTGTCTAATTTTCAGCATTTTTAATTGAATTAATTACCAATTCTTACCATAATTTACAGAGTTTGTCTGATGTTCATAATAATCTTAAGTGTAATTTAACAAACAGAGTATAAATTATATATACCCGTCTCATGAAGGTGAAGTGTATAAAAAGAAGAACACTTCGGTTTTAGTGACTGCTAAAAAAAATTCATCAAATAGGCTTTTAGGCCTATTTTCAAGGGGGCGGGCGCGTAAAACTGAAAAAATATAGGCCTATATCTCGGGAACTACTGGGTGTCTGATAATTACATTACATGTAATACATTAAATAACGATATATATCATGATTATAAAATATGGATCGAATATGGGTTAATTCCGAAAATAATATTTTTTGACCCGAATTTATTTGTTTTTTTTTTTTTGAAATGGTTCTTCTATGGCAGCTATCACAAATTATTGGCCGATCTTCTTAAATTTTGGAACAGTTATTTTCATGCATATATATATTAGTATTAACGTAAATTTCGGGAGTGGACGTTATGTGGGGGATATAGTCAAATATGGGCCGATAGTCTTAAAATACATCAGTTTGATTTAGGCATGTATGTAAATGATCCGTGTAAAATTTTGGATTGGTACCCTTATTTATAAGAGATTTATGAGTATTAAAGTGATTTTCGGATGAGGGCTTTATATAGGGCATGCGGTTAAAAATAGACCGAAATTCACTAAATTTTGTGGAATGATTTTTGTGTATATGCAAATGATCTGTGCAACGTTTTGAGTCGGTACCGATTTTTATACAATATATATAGGGATAAATGTCTTTTACAGATGAGGTCCTTGTATGGGAGCTATGACCAATTCTGGGCCGACCACCATAAAATTTATTACAACAATTTATTTGCCTATAGAGATTATTTATGTCAAACTTTAGCCGTTTAACAATATTTATATCTGTTTTATACGTATTTAAGTGAATTTTAGAAGTGGACTTTATATGGGGTCTATAGTCAAACATGGACCGAACTAAAAAAAAATTCGTTTTACAATTTCTTTTTCCATGAAACTTATTCCTGCTGAATTTTGTATTGCTATTCCAATTTTATAGGCATTTATGTATAATTGAGAAAATAATTCGGGAAAATTTTTGTATGGTGGCTATCAGAAATCATAGACCGATTCTTACTATTTTCCTCACACTTTCTTCTTTTAGCATAAAACCAAAGTATATAAAATTTCATGATATTATCTGCAATATATTTCAAAATATTGCAATAAAATGGACAAAAAATATTAAATGTTTCTATGTGAGACAAATATTGGTCCATAACGCTGGTTGGCCTAAACCGATTTTGCTGATTTTAAACAGCAAACTTCTCGAAAGCATGTGTGACCGAATTATTGAAGATTTGGATCCCGAAGATATCTAGGGACTTCAGAAAATTGATTTCAACACTCGGACAGAAGGATATGACTTAATCAACTCCGCTGTCTATAAGGAGCCAGAATATATATACTTTATAGGGTCGAAAAATTATATTGTGGAAATTACAAACGGAATGACAAACTTATATAGACCCTTTTCATGAAGCTGAAGGGTATAAAAAGGGGAACAAGTCGGTTTTAGTGACATTGCTAAAAAAAAAAAAAATTCATCAAATAGGGCATTTAGTCGAGCATATTTTCGAGGGAGCGGGCCCGTAAAGTTGAAACTATATAGGCCTATATCTCGGGAACTACTGGGTGCCTGATAATTTGTAATACATTAAAGAAAATGAAATGAAATATCATGATTATAAAATATGGACCGAATATGGGTTAAATCCGAAAAGAATATTTTTTGACCCCAATTTTTTTTTAATATCTAAAAAAAATTATATAAATGTCTATATAAGTGTTATTTTAGTTTATCAATATTAATAGCCAAGATATTGAGCTTTAATTTAAGGTATCATATGTGTCTGTACGTACTATAATCATAGAATTATAAGATCTGAAAAATTAAAAAAACACTTTTCAAAATTTTTTATTCAGAATAGGATTTTTTCCTCTATGGTATACAGATATCGATATTTATTAGGCATTTTATTTGTTTTATGGAAATGGTTCTTATATAGCAGTTATGACAAATTATGGGCCGATCTTTTAGATTTAGGATAAGTGATTTTAATGCATATGAGGATATTTGACGTCGAATTTCACCATAATAACGGTATATTTAAGATATATATTAGAATTAACGTGGATTTCGGAAGTGGACCTTATATGGGGATTATAGCCAAATATAGACCGATTTTCTCAAAATCCAGCACGATTTAAATGATTTATGAGTATTAATGTGATTTTCGGAAGAGGGCTTAATATGGGGCTGTTGCTTTTCAAGTTTGAATTGAATAAAATACAACTTTTATGAGCGAGAAAGTAATTTTATTTATTTAATATTTTTAATTATTTACAAAAGATCACAAATGAACGGCTTTAACAATTTGTTTTTTACTTGTTCAAACTTCAATATTAAAAGAAGCTAAAACTTCTCTGGTTTCCTATACTAATGTGTTATTTGGCCAAATTAAATAGATATTTGATGTTTGGATTGTATCAAGTCAGCTAATTGGGCCTATATTATTTAATGTAAATTAAATTTAATGAACTCGAGCCTAACTAAAATTATCAAGAAGTAAATAAAAAACTTCTTTACATGTTTTGCAACGTTTCGTCAATTTTTTTGTTGACTTCATCAGGGTTACGTCTATTTAATTAAAAATTATAATACATTAATAAAAAATAAATACACCAACTATTTTTTCCTTTTAGACTTACAAATTTAACAGTAATTTTCACATTAAATTAAAATTAAATAAATTTTACAAAAAAACAAAGAACATTTAACACAAGCAATAAATTAAAACCACAGCTTAAATTAAAACCCTTTTAAAGTAAATGACAAAAATGTAAAATTCCGTTATTAAGCAATATCACAATAAGTAAGAAGGAATGAATATAGCATACACATATAATTATTTACTACATATGTATGTATGTATAAATACGTGTGTATGTTTATAATTTGAGTGAAAATACAGAGTTAAAGTAAATAGGAAAATAGAAGGTTTTTTAACCTTAGAGTGGCGGCGTTAACATTGCCCCCTTCGTAAACGAATTATGGGCCATTAGCTTGCCATCTTGTCTATTTCCGACGCCTAGAACAGCTATCTTAGTTACGGGCCTATCCAATGTGGTTGCACTCGTTTTGACTTTAACGCGACGAACTTGGCCATCATTTGCTGTAGTTGTCTCTATTATAGTAGCTTCTTATTATTTTAGAGACACCAAATTTCTTCTGCAAATTCGGTGGCTTGGGCATATTTAAACAACATGTTCTTAGCCCTTTGTATGTATTCGAAACACATGAGCTGAGGCTTTCCGCCTCGGATTCTGGACTTCAATTTCTCAATGTAAAGGACGAATTGGGAAAAAGCCATGTACAGTCGCTTCCAGGACGAAAAATATTCTATATTGATTGTGAAGCCACTAGTCTTAACGATAATAAGTAGGTGAGTTCGTATTTATTCATTGTTGACGACGTTACGTTCTGTACATTTAGGCCACATATGTTTCTCATCTTTCAGAAATGCAGGACCATTGAGCCATACATCGTCGTCGGAATTATGAATTTTTGTTGCACGGTCTGCAGAGTTTAATTTGGACGGTATCCAAGCCCATTGCGTCACATTAGTAGATTCTAGTATTTCACCAACTGTGTACATGACGAATGCTTTTAAATTTTTAGGATCCATTGAGAGCCACTTAAGGACTTTTTTCGAATCAGACCAACAGAAGCTTTCTTCGCAGCTGATACCCATAGCGCTTCGAATTTTTGACGCTAGTCTTGAACCAATTAAAGCCGCTTAAAGCTCTAGCCTAGGGATCGATATGGGCTTTAAAGGAGTCACCTTCGATTTAGCAGATACAATTCGCACTTCAATTTCATTGTTATGCTGGATTCTGAAATAGCTTGCTGCAACGTATGCGTTTTCGCCAGCATCAACGAACGTATGTAGCTGGACCTTGTACATTGTTTTTAAGAGTCTCGAGTAGTACCGAGGGATAATTATAGATTATATCTTAGCCAAATTTGATAGCCATAAGGACCACTTCAGCAAAAGATCTTCGAATAATTCGACGTCCCATTTTTTTCCTGAGCGCCAAATATCTGTAGGAGCATCTTAAGTCCAATCGTATAATGGGACACAAATCCCAAAGAATCGAAAATTGACATTAGGACTTGTAGAACTTCCCTCTTAGTAGGGACCGCATGTGACTGGAATACATCCCTTCGGAGCCTCGAGAATCTAGAATTATATTGGAAAACGTTATTATTTGATTCCCAATACACACCAAGTATTTTTTCTATAGCCTTGAATGAGGTTTGAGTTGTTGAACCATCATCGCATAAATGCTTTCGTACACTTTCAGAGTTGATCATCCAATTCCTCATGTGGAATCCGCCAGCATGTATTGTGCGTACTTGAAACGCTAGTTTCATCGCCTCTTCCTCGATATCCACACTGTCAATAAAATCGTCCATATAGTGGTGGTGTTGAATTGCTTTAACAGCTCTTGGATACTGTTCACGAAATGCATTCTTATTTTGAATGTAATGAGCTATACAGGGTGCACAGCTTATACCAAATGTCAGGGCCTTCATTACGTATTCACAGGGTTTATTGTCGTCGTCATTTTCGAACCATAAAAATCGTTGAGCATGCATGTCCTCGTCGCTAACGTTAATAGGATGCAACATTTCTGCTATATCGCCACATATGACGATTTGACCCACGCGAAATTCTATTAGAATGTTGAAAAGTGACGTAAGTAAATCAGGACCACAAATTATGAAGTCATTTAGAGACTTGTTGTGTGACTTTGCTGCTGCATCCCAGGCCAGACGAACTTTATCAGGCTTATTCGGATTAAGAGCGACAAATATTGGCAGAGATTTCCGCTTGCCTAGACAGCCGCAGTTGCAGGTCTTTGACAAACTTCTTTTGGAGACACTTGCGACTTTTTTTTTTAACAAACACAAACTGCGAAGTTTTTTGTTTGAATTGCGAAGCTTTTTGGCTTGTCTGCAGAAAACACCCAGAGTCTTTGACGGGAATCGAACCCGCAACCCTCTGACTGATAGTCCGGCACACATCGCCTAGTCTATCGGGGCACTTGATGGCTGATCCTTCATCTAAAAAGGCAATGTTTGCATAGAATCACCATTGCAGTATACGTGGATCGGGAATATTCTAAAGCACGGTTTATCATTGCGGCCGTTGTGTGCATTCAGGCTTCCACTGGGAACAGATGCTGCCCCTTGAACTGGGTTTGGATGAGCCGACGTAATACATTTGTGCAACAAAGGATGGTGTTTTGGGTCACAATTTGCAATATCACACAATTTCTTCGAGAAACACTTGCGTCGATGAGCATTCAAACACTGGTGGCACAATTTATTTTCTTTCACCACATTCCATTTTGAATCTAAGCTTAATGATTGGAACTCACCGCAATTTTGAACCTTGTGACCTTCGCTTTTACAATAAATGCAAAATAAGTTTTGAGTGTGGGCCTGTTCTGAATGGGTGTTGACCGGAGCACTTCTCTTGGAGCTGGCAGGAGACACAACTTGGCTGGCGGCAACAGCTATAGTATAAATCCAATCGCTGAACGATTTTATTACTGGGACTTTGTCGTCTTTGGCATGCATTGCCCAATTCAACTTGTGCTTGTAGGGCAACTTAGCGAGCAACGTCTTAACTATCAGCGGGTTGTTCAAATGGGCCATCAAATTACATGTCTCCATCGTAGAGCAAATATTCCGTATTGCGAGGGCATACTCGATGATCCTATCGAGCCTATCCTTTAGTGGTGGAATCTTCGTAGCCTTTTCGATCATGCTGTCTAAAATATGCTCTGGACGGCCGAAACACATTTCAAGGGTCTGGATGATTTCATTTACCATGGATGGGATGAGAAGTTTACTTTTCTCCAACTCCTTTGCGCGGCCTTTGAGGCACGACTGCAAACGCATTAGATTCTTACCGTCAGTATAACCAGCAATCTCAGTGCCATTTTTCTAGTTGCTGATGAATAGGAGCCAGTCTTCAGGATTTCCGTCGAAGTTTGGTATTACGTGTCTGGTTGCGACTTGTGAGGCAGTTGGCTGGAAAGGACTTTGGTTAGAAAAAGAATTAAATTTTTGGGGCACATCGCCTGTATTTTTTGTCCAAATACTTTCTCTGCAATTCGTTCTTCCTTCCAACATCTGCAACTGTAGTTATGTGTGAGCCGACAAAGAACCACTCGACGTATTTGAGCCACCTTGATAATTAGCCTTTTGCATAATTTGTTCACTGGCAATTGATATCACCTTAGCTGGAGCCACTATTTGCTCACCTTGAATATCTGAGTTGGAACACCAAATTTGTTGTTGTGCTTTTCTATATGCACCATTTCCACTAACAACGTTAGGTTGAGGTGGCTGATCCTTTACTCCTTCCGATGAACCGGGCACATCTGAAAACGGTCTTGGGATATGCCTGCTTGTAAACCTGCACTGAATTCGGCTGTGGCTTTAACTAGAGGCAGTGTATTGGTTCCTGTACCTATTGTTGTTGTTCTGATAAAGCCGCTATTTTTTTAAGTAACGGGCTGGTCCTTACCGCAGGAGCAATTCCAGCTCCCGTTGGCGACATCGCTATTCACTCCAACACACTCAAAGTGGAACCACTTGTCGCACTGCACCATACGATCGGTGTCTTTTAATTCGCATTTATTACAATTAAAATCAGTTTGAGACATTTTTATTTTATTTGTAACAAGATTTTAATTTTATTTATTCACACACACTTGTTGTTCTTTTATTTACATATATAAGAATATATACGAAATTGTTTTAAAGAACTGTTGCTTTCCAAGTTTGAATTGAATAAAAGACAACTTTTATGAGCGACAAAGTAATTTTATTTATTTAATATTTTTAATTATTTAAAAAAAATCACAAATGAACCGCTTTAAAACAATTTGTTTTTACTTGTTCAAATTTCAATATTAAAAGAAAACATCTCTTCTTTCCCTTTTAAACTAAATGACAAAAATGGAAAATTCCGTTCTTAAGCAATATTACAATAAGTAAGAAGGAATGTATAGCATACACATATACATATGTAATTATTTACTACATATGTATAACTACGTGTGTATGTTTATAATTTGAGTGAAAATAAAGTGTTAAAGTAAACAGGAAAATAGAAGTGGCGGCGGTAACAGGGGCATACGGTTAAAAATAGACCGAAATTCACAAAATTTTGTGGGATCATTTTTGTATATATGTAAATGATCTGTGCAAAGTTTTAAGTCGGTACCGATATTTATACAATATAGGGACCACCATAAAATTTAGTACAACAATTTATTTACCTATAAAGATTATTCATGTCAAATTTTAGCCGTTTAACATTATTTATATCTGTTTTATACGTATTTAAGTGAATTTTGGAAGTGGACTTTATATGGGGGCTATGGTCAAACATGGGTCGAACTAAAAAAAATTTCGTTTTGCGATTTATCATAAAAACAATGTATACAAAATTTCATGATATTATGCAATATATTTCAAAATATTGCAATAAAATTGACAAAAATATCTAATTTTTATGGAGGTTGTCTCACATATTGGTCCATAACTCTGGTTGGCCTAAACCGATTATGACGATTTTAAATAGCAAATTTCTCGAAAGCATTCGTTGTGCGATGTCTTTTTGCATAAAACTTATTTTTGCAGAATTTTGTCTTGATATTCCAATTTTATAGGCATTTATGTATAATTGAGCAATACTTCGAGACGATTTTTGTATGGGGACTATGAGAAATCATGGACCGATTCATACTATTTTCCGCACACTTTCCTCTTTAATCATAAAAACAACGTATACAAAATTTAATGGTATTATCTGCAATATACTTCAAAATATTGCAATAAAATGGACAAAAAATATCAAATTTTTATGGAGGCTGTCTCACATATTGGTCCATAACTCTGGTTGGCCTAAACCGATTTTGCTTACTTTAAATAGCAAAATTCTCGAAGCATGTCTGGAAGAATTATTGCAGATTTGGATCCCGAAGATATCTGGGGACTTCAGAAATCTGGTTTCAACACACAGACAGACAGACGGACATGGCTTAATCGACTCCGCTACCTATAAGGATCCAGAATATATATACTTTATAGGGTCGGAAAATTATATTGTGGAAATTAGAAACGGAATGACAAACTTATATATACCCTTCTCATGAAGGTGAAGGGTTTAATAATTAAAATCTGTCTACAACGTTTTATTTTATTCACAAAAGATGAAATATATAATAACCAGACGAAACTTCAAGAATTAAAATATTTATTTTTGTTGTTGACGATATCTGTTTCTACCTGTTCCAGGTATAACAATAGAATAACAGGCAAAAACATCTAAATATTTTGATATTTTCTGGTTGCATTGATGTTGGGTGCATAGTGTGTAGTCGTGTTTACAGCGTTTATGGCATGGTATAGAATTAAAAAATAAAGTCATAAATTTTTACATATTTTTATTTTCTTGTGCGGACAAAAACCGCACAAATCGCTCTTGTAAAAAACTTAAGTATCGTATTCTATTGTTATACCTGGAACAGGTAGAAACAGAAATCGTCCCGGCTTTGGATTTCTTTACAAATTATGTTCCTGAAGGTCTTGACAGGTACTTTGATAAAAAAAAATTACAGTATAAATAGAAGTTCCTCAACCCCTTCAATGTCATATGGCGAGTGCGTGGGAAAGTCAATAGTGAAGTTTAAAGCCTTTGCCAGTCTTGAGTCTCTTTAGTTATATTGAAATATCGATGAAGGCGTGTAGCAAGTTGCATTACTTTTGTTATATGTGTGGGAAATATACAAATATACCAAGTCGCCGTAAAATGACTACTGAAACAATTAACTTGTATGGAACATATTTTTCTTGACATATCAATAGTGTGTACAAAGTGCATTTACCATTTAAATAAGTGGAAAAAAATGGAGACGCCATGCCATTTGGTGTTCCAATGATATGAAGAGATCCCATACTCCATGTTGAAGATGAGTGTTATGCGTGCATAAATCATACAGCATACACAAATAAACGGGTATATCAATCGCCATCGTCGATTTACGACTTTTTATAAATCTATTGAGAATAATTGTCTCGCGTATTGTACTGACATCCGCGGCTTGGTTTTAACAATGCGACATGAATATAATCCTGAATATTGGCGCTTATTCATCGATTCGTCAAAAGGTAGCTTAAAAGCAGTTTTGCTACATGTCACTAATTTAAAAAGTCCTATTCCGATAGCACTAAGCACAAATACTAAAGATTTAATTAAATATGAAGACCACAAGTGGAAACTATGCGCAGATTTAAAAGTCTTTTAAGAGGCATGCAATTGGGCTATACTACAAATATCAGGGTTTAATATTTAGTAAAACATTTTTTCCGACTGACGATTAACTGCGCAATAAATATGTACCACTTCCATATTTATATGTAAAAATACTAAAAATATACAAACTATTAACCAACGCAATATATTCACTAGCTTCATGGTATAAATATTTCTAGTAGTAATTTTAAAAATATTTTCTAGTAGCAACCAGCACACAAAATTAAAATTTTTCATTTGCAATATATTTACTACTAGAACACACGCATACTTTTTATAGTTTACTACCGAACCATAAACCATGCAAAGAAATAGTAACTTGAAAAACCACTAACAGCCAGCAATATGCGAAATCGAAAAAACAAACTAAACAACTTTGGCACATGAAAAACAAAAACTGGCAAACATACGAAGTTCAAATATGTAAAAAACGAAATTTCCCGCAGTTGAAAATGTTAAAAACGAAAATGTGCATATATAAGATTTCTTCGCCGCATAAATAAACCATTTTCGTCGCATATGTAGAATATTTACGCCGCATATGTGCAATGTGCACAAAACTGGGGGAAAAAACTAGAAATAAGAAAAGGTTCATGCATACAGTATACGTTGATTTGTGTGTATAAAATAATAATTTGTATAGAATTGTGTGTTGTACATGATGCCTTTTCAAGGTAATGATTGTTTTTTTTTGTAAATTCAGTATATAATTTCTGATTATTTATAATAAATAAATCTTCCAATGAATTCGTGCTATTTGTAATAGGAATTAAGAAAATTTTTGTTTATGTGGGTGCTTACGCTGGGAGAGAATAGTGTCTCACAGGTTCGGGTTGGTGTGGTTGTTGCACAGACACACACTTTCTCACGTATACTCAAAGTTAAAAGCACTTATGTTTAATTACTTTTGTTGTTTATTTGCTTAATTTCCTTTATTGTATAATTTTTCTTCTGTTTTTTCTTTATATGTTAATTGTACAAATTGTTTTTTTTTTCTCTATTAATTTTTAGTTTTTATTTATTTCAATATGGCTCATAAAAATCTCACACAAGGCGTCTGTTGTATCACGAAGTTCAACCAATAGTGCGGGCGTTGGCAACTACGCGCCGGCTCACCACACTACTTCCAAGGTTGCCATACCATACTTGTGGTGTAAAGTGGGTTTAAACAAAACAAAACTTGGCCCCCCGTGAGAAACTAACAATGGTTGAAATGACGTGTTTACACGCCAACAATTTTAAAATAAAGATGTAACTAAGAAATTAAAATGTTGTGGGCGTACGTATGTAATTATGCGGTATGAATGTAATAATAACAACAAAAACAAGAATGGCAAAGAAAGAATGGAAATTCGTCATCATTTATGAGGACAATTATTTTTAAAATTATAGAAAATTAAGAAAAATTGTAACAAAAAAACAGTAAGTTGCTGAAAACGAAATTTTTCAATGAGAAACTTTTACTATTAGGTTATATTTATGACCAATTACAGATTTCTATTAAGTTTTGGATATTATCCCTACGGGCTAATTTCGGTCAATTATATTTTCTTCTTTAAATGATGTAAATGAAACAATTTACTTCATCAATTTGCTCTACGTTTCGTCGATGTGGGTTTTCGACTTCTTCAGGAGCTATTTTATTAAGATAATTTATCTTATGTTAAATCATTTGTTATTATTTAAAAATATATTGTAATTAAAACGGGAATAACACGACACCAAGTTAATTATAATAAATGAATAAATAATTACAATTGTATACATAAAGAATAAATCACAGAATCGTCAAACTTATAACTACGGATATCACAGAACTATTACTTATAATTAATTGCAGGCATGTATTGGAGCTTAGTATTATTTCTATCTTCTTTTGTGTTGAGAGTGTTCAATAGTCGTTCCTGTATTCTCAAGCTCTCCAATGTGTATCTCTTATTTTCGGATTTCTCCTTGTCACGTATTTTCACACTCTTAAAATCAACGGTATGTCCGCTTTCTTTTGCGTGTTGTGAGAGTCCAGTTGATTATTTTCCCTATCTTACGTCTGCTTCATGTTCTGCTATTCTCGTTCTTAACATGCGTCTCGTAGTCCCTACATAAACTTTATTGCATTGATCGCTTTCATCCCCTTTACATGTAATTTCTATTTTGCTCTTCGTAAACAACATTTTCCGTTTTCATTTTATCTATTTTGCTCTTTCTGTTAGTAAACACACGCCTCAGTGTAGAATTTTACTGGAGGATCGCACAACATACCAAAGAATACCAATGGACCCAACAACTAAATTACAAAAACAGAACAATAAATTGATAAATGATCTGTACAAACAGAACAAAATAACAAGAACACAAAAATTTACAATGACGAACTATGCAGCTACGGCACCCGAACTTTATGGATTACCGAAAATCCACAAGGAAAATACCCCTTTACGACCCATATCAGCATCAATGAAGGTCCCATGTTATAAATTATCGAAACATATTGGTTCTATATTAAGGAATTTGATTTCTCCTTACTATAATATAAAAAACTCAAGAGAATTAAAAGATAAACTTAGTAAAATAACTCTTGACGATGATGACATTATTGTCTCTTTTGACGTGATTTCACTTTTCACAAATATACCGATACACTTAGCCGTAAATAACATAATGGACAAATGGGAAATACTTGAAAAATACACTACAATAGATATATCTCAATTCCTGAGACTACTAAAGTTTTGCCTCACAGATAACAATTATTTTACTTATAATGGTAAATATTACCATCAAACTTATGGTATGCCAATGGGCAACCCCCTATCACCTACAATTGCTGATATAGTATTAGATACCTTACTTGACGAAATAATTAATAGACTAAAAATCAAGGATATTCACATAAAATTCATAACAAAATACGTTGACGATTTTTTCGCAGTTATTAACAAGAAAGATGAGGAAACAATTTTGGAAACACTGAACACATATCATAAGAAAATACAATTTACTATTGAAAAGGAAAATTCTTCACAGATACCATACTTAGACATGAACATAATAAGAGATGGAGAACATATTATCACTAATTGGTACACGAAACCGACTTCCTCTGGACGACTCATCAATTTTAATTCTACCCAACCAATGAGAATGAAAATAAACACGGTCACAAATTTCGTCGATAACATAATCAACATGAGCCACGTACAATTCAGAAACGAAAACATCCAGAGAATTAGACAAATACTAAAAAAGAACGATTACCCATCACACATCATAATCAACTATTAACAAAATCCTCAGCAAAAATATAAACAGAAATAAAGACGACGAAACGAACGAATCAATTTTTTTCAGTGTACCATTTATTCCTAAACTGACAGAAAACAGAACCTTAAGGAATATAATAAACAACAAAAACATAATGATAGCTCACAAATCTAATTCTACACTGAGGCGTGTGTTTACTAACAGAAAGAGCAAAATAGATAAAATGAAAACGGAAAATGTTGTTTACGAAATTACGTGTAAAGGGGATGAAAGCAATCAATGCAATAAAGTTTATGTAGGGACTACGAGACGCATGTTGGGAACGAGAATAGCAGAACATGAAGCAGACGTAAGAAAGGGAAAAAATCAACTGGACTCTCACAACACGCAAAAGAGAGCGGACATACCGTTGATTTTATGAGTGTGAAAATACTTGACAAGGAGAAATCCGAAAATAAGAGATACACATTGGAGAGCTTGAGAATACAGGAACGACTATTGAACACTCTCAACACAAAAGAAGATAGAAATAATACTAAGCTCCAATACATGCCTGCAATTAATTATAAGTAATAGTTCTGTGATATCCGTAGTTATAAGTTTGACGATTCTGTGATTTATTCTTTATGTATACAATTGTAATTATTTATTCATTTATTTTAATTAACTTGGTGTTATTCCCGTTTTAATTACAATATATTTTTAAATAATAACAAATGATTTAACATAAGATAAATTATCTTAATAAAATAGCTCCTGAAGAAGTCGAAACCCCACATCGACGAAACGTAGAGCAAATTGATGAAGTAAATTGTTTCATTTACATCATTTAAAGAAGAAAATATAATTGACCGAAATTAGCCCGTAGGGATAATATCCAAAACTTAATAGAAACTTTTACTTTAGACACATACATACATATGTACGTTGTTTGAACTTGTTTGTATTGTGAATGAAATGAATAATTGCACGTGATAGTACAAATGATCGACTTGTGTTCATAAAAAATTGTGTGTTTCTTAATTCGAATTCTAATATTTTTAACAGGTAAACAGAAAAACAAATAAGTAGCAGAGAAACAAATGTGCAGCGAAAAATCTAAAGTGCAATAGAGAAATGGAACAAAGGCTTGAGTAAAAAAGACAACAAAAGGATTAATTGCAAGATAGAAAATGCAGCAACAATAAGTTGTGAATACAAAAGCGTAATTATGAAATAAAATTGTAATATGTGTGCGTGCAACAACAACTGCAAAATGGAAAATAAATAACAACAAAATATTAACACAACTACGCACAGGTTGAGCAACTCCTTTAACGAAATGAAACAAATACATAAGACAAAGATGATCGTGTAGAATTTTGTAGAAGGAGAAAAATTTGGTACATAATGATTTACGTATGTAAATATTTAAGCAAAATGTAACAACAATTCATGCAAAAACAAAATAAATAAAGGGACAACAAATGAGATCTGCTCCTAGAGCACAGAAATGAAAGAAAAGAAAAAAATAAAGTAAAGAATGATCTAGAATCTAGGCAAATGAAATTATTGTTTACTGTTTGTAAAAAAAATCAAAAGTCAATAACAACTTTCGTAATTTGAAATGCAAACAGATTGCACGTCAATGTGCTTGGCTGAGGGTTCGTATCATGAACATCATAAAAAGTATGTTTACAACAAAGAATCTGAGGTCTGAAAGATAGAAATGCGGTGAAAGTGCATTAAAGAAGACTATGTATGTATGTATGTATGAAAATAGGATAGCGGATGAGTGTATTGCATTGTTTATGTAGAAGTGTTTTATTTATGAGTACAGTTATACATACATATATTGATCATTTTTATGACACATTTTTTGTCAAGTGTTTTTTGGCTCTATTTATGTGCATACATATGTATGTACATTTCACCTTCTTCCACTGTATCCTGTCTTAAAAATGCTCTTAAAATATATGAGCGATGTTTTCATTCAAAGCAGTTTGTCTGCTAACAAATTCTTTATTAAAAGTCACAAATCTATCCCATATATTTTTAAGATATTTAATGGCTATTTGTTTTTTGTTATGGCACAAGGTATGTTGAAAACGTAGGTCAAAATAAAGGCGTGAAATTAATTATTAATTTTTAAGTAATATCTCAGATCGTTTTTCAATAAATTGTATAGTTAAATCACCAAGCATTTTGGAAAAACTATTTTCTGTGGAATTTGTCACAATTTGTTTTATTAAAAGTTTGCATTTAAGCCAATTACCATAAAAATCACTATAATAAAGGCTCTCTTCTTGAAATTTTATTAAAATGTCATTAATTGGACTAAAAACTAATAAAAATCATCCATTTTCTTCCAAAATTGTTTAGTGACTTCAAAAAATTCACCTGGCGTACTATTTCTTGAAATTTCTTGGATCTCAATAAAAGTTTTTAACGTTTTTAAATCCTTTATCATTCTAAAAAAAGGTCCCTAACGTGTTGGACAGTCTAGTTGAGGGACTCTTATTTTATTTAATTCAAATAAATAACGAAATCCATTTGCTGGTTTTCTTAGAAATTTTGTAAAATTTCTACATTGAAATATAAAGTCTCTTATGTACGAATTTTTTATTACATCGATCGCCACCAACTGTGCTGTAGGCGCGGCGCATCTGCATATTGTTATTTCACCTAAATCTAGATCTTTGTCACTCTCCATTTCATCTAAAAGCCTTTGGTAGTCGTCGTTGTCAAGAAAGTCATCTTCAAATTTAGAAAGGCATTGTGATCATAAAGATGTAGCCACTTATTCAAAAACGATTATTAAATTTAACAAACGTTTATTAAGATAGATTTGCATATACAAATTTGCTTAATAAACTTTGTTAAATTTAATAATCGTTTTTGAATAAGGGGGGTAGTTTTAAGCATGTTAGCCCCATTGTCAGATGTGACAGCAATGACTTGCTGCAAATTCCAATTGTATTTTTTAGTGTTTTTATGATTTCCAATAGCAAGTTTTTTGATTTGGTTGCACCTAGGCCTTTGAGGTCTATCATTCCAATCATTATGTATATTATATTTCCATCCTTACAATATTGTACACTTATTCCGAAGATGCTTCTTTCCAATCTGGTTGCACTGTCTAATTTAATTGAAAATAATTTTTACCTAGTTCAATTTTAACTAAGTTGCGAAGTTTTTCCACTACTTCCGACAGTAATTTTTTTGCATTGTCTGCATTTAAAGAAAACATTTGCTCATCAATATTTTTTAGAACGGTGCAAATTGGTTTTAGTATATTTCGCATATTGTCACTGTTTAAGATATCGAATGGCAATCCGTTTTCGGTAACTAAACCAATATAATATATGTATTATTATTTCATGTTCCATCTTATGAGTATTTGTTAAGTGTGATTTTAAATTATATTTCCTGCTATTACTTAACGTTTTTTTGCATATTTTACACAATACTTTATCAGATACATCACTGATATTGAAATAATTGTTTATGTCTTCCATATTTCTTTATGAACTATTAATTAAATTTTTATAAAAATGTCTACTAAAATTGTGTATGGTCAGTATCAGGCATGTTCTGAAATCACGGTGATTTTAAATCACGAACGATTTTGAAATCACTGGAAGAATATTTTGGTGTTCTGAAAATCACGAGATTTTTAATTTTTTGTAGTGATTTTGATTGTTCTAAATCACGAGCTAATAGCTGATTTTCTTTGTGTTGACTACTAAAAAGTATAAGTAAATCACGAAAAATATAACAAATCTAAAAAAAATGGTCCGCAAAAAATACAACGTCTTACTAAATTTGTAAATTTTAAGTTTTTTCTATGTAAAATAGTTTTATTTCAAAAACAAATAAAGAACAAATGATTTTAAGTGTATGTGATAATTTTATTACAAGAGTTCAATGAAAGATGCTTAAAAACTCTAAGTAATTTAAAATTATTAGGTTGTTAGATGACCGGTTTTAAATCACGAGGTTTCAATAATTTTTGTACACATAACACCTTTTCAGTGATTTTAAATCACTTTACGAAAGAGTGATTTTCAGAACATGCCTGTATATTTCAAAAATCAACGTCTAGAACAGTGGTGTTCTAGAAATAAACACCTTAATATAAACACCTTAAGAAAAAATATCAGGGGCCATAAATAACAATTATCAATATTAAAAAATAATTTTAGAACAGTTTTTTTCAGAAAAAACAAAAATAATTCCATCTAAAACAGTTTTTTATTTTTGTGTTCAATTGTAATTGAATCGTGTGTGTTTGCTATGCTTCGGCCAACAAGAAGCAACAACAATTCTTAACAAATTTCTGAAAAAAATGACGATAGTCCGTCGCATGTGTTCTCATCGCTTGCTCAACGACCAGTGTTGCCAAATTTTTTCGCAATTACCCGTCATATTGGGGTTTAAAAATCGCCAGAAATCGCTAAATAAATTTTTTTACAAAACCGTCGAATAAATAATTTTAAAAATGTGAATTTACGTTGATTAAAAATAGCTGGTAAAATTAAATGTAAATTAATTACACATATGTATTTTTTAATTAATAGTTTTTAATCATTTACAAACAAAATTAGGTATTTTCAAAAATATAGTGCAAGTCTTCCGCATTTTGTGTATAAGTGGCCATTGTACCTACTACGCTTAGAACAGATTTTGGAAATTCATAATCAAAACAACATTTATTCTCAAGTTTGAGACCGTATCTGTAATTAAAATTGAATTCGTTTAAAAAAAAATACATTGCAAAAATGTATTAAATTAATATTCAAAAAGTTTATTGAATAAAAATAAGAAACCACAAAATTTAATAAATTGCTTTTTAAAATTTTTAAAGAAATTATGTAAGTATATTCCCAGTAAAAAAATTCGTGTTTTTTGAAGCACTTAAGAGAAAAAGCGCTCTTTTGAAGCAGTAAATGCTTACGACTAAAATATACAAGAAATATGCTTTTTTAGTGCTAACAACGAACAAGGTTTTAAAGCGAAAATGAAATTATAACCTAGATTTCTATAGATTTACGTATGACAACGAAAGTCAATTATAAAACGAATATCGCGCTTCTCAGTTACTGTGAATTTTTCTTAAGCAAAAACATTCAGATAGAATTAAAAAACACTTTAGGAAAGTGCTTTATTTGCATGTTTGTTAGGTTAAAAGAAGCTGCTCCTTTTGGAGCACATTTATTACTGGGGTTTTTTTAATTTAGTTAGCTTTTTGAGAATTCTTAAAATATTTTAATAAAAAATGTATATAAATTTAAATGTTTGCGTTAAAAGTAAATTTACCTTACTCGAAGCAAATCATTGACTGTACTGGTATTAGCCTATTTCGTAGTTTGGTTTTAAATAGGTTGAGTTACTAGTTAAGTTATACCATATAATTCAACCTGAAAAAAAACGATAAAGCACTGTAAAAAAACTCCAGATTTCACGCTAACCGCTAAAAAGCATTTTTTCCGCGATTGGCATTGCAAAAACGTCAGATTCGACGAGAAAAACGTCAAATTGGCAACAATGTCAACGACGACTGAATGAATGTTTTAAAAAGAGCATAACAAATGTGTGTAAAATTTTTGCACAATAGTGGCATGGGTGAACCATGGTGAAATAACTTTACAAGGTGGTGTTGAAACGCCAGCTGTTTTTTTTAGTCATGTTCGTTATGTCAAACTTTATATACCTACATATGTATGTATGTGTGCTCAAGTTGTGTTAAAAAAATAGCAAACGTATCAAGTTATACAAAAAAAGTGAAACAAACAATTGTCCATAAATTAAATGTTTCATAAATTAACAAATTTATAAATTATTTTTATTTTCATCTTGAAATTAAAAAAATTGTATGTATGTATGTATGTATTTATTTTGCCTGCAAAAATGTTTGTAAACAATAACCAGTTGTTTTTGACATTACAAACATGAAAGCAAAAACAAAAATACCATGTTGTTTATGTTGCTTTTGTATTGTTGTAATATTTCCATCACCTTGGAGAGTTATTTCACCATGGATGTTGCACTGCCATACATTGTTCTGCCACTGCTAAATTATTGAAGGAATTTTGCGAAAATTCCCTCAGTCGTCGTTGAGCAAGCGATGAGAACACATGCGGATGGTCATTGTCATTTTTTTCTGGAATTATTTAAGAATTGTTGTTGCGTGCTACAATTGAATACGAAAAATAAAAAACTGTTTTAGATTAACTTCTTTTTGTTTTTTCTCAAAATAACTGTTCTAAAATTATTTTTTGATATTGATAATTGTTATTTACGGTCCCTGATGTTTTTTCTTTAGGTGTTTATATTTGGCAAAAACTCATCTTTTTTTATTTTAAGCGTTTGACAATATGTTCTACATTTTTAGTTATGAACAGTACTGGTTTAGTAATACCAAGAATGATAAAATAAAGATTACGCCATGCGCATGATTTCCCGTTATATGACGCAGAATTTCCATTGTAAGGGTTACCAATAATGTTTCATGTATTAGAATTAAAATTTCTTGCGTAAAATGTATGTTTTATGTGATAGTTGACAACCTTGCAATTGAAATCTGTCTGAGAATTCTAAAATAAAAGCAGTTTAAAAAAGAAAAACAAACAAAAAATATAAACATGAAGTGTGCAGTGAGCAAATGTAAGCCAAACGATAGTAAAAAACAAGTGAGAAAAATTTAGCCAATAGAAACACAGCACGTGTGACGTCACAGTTCCAAAAAGCGCAGAACATTTTAAAATTTTACGCGTGTTGGCGTAATCTTTATTTTATCATTCTTGTTTAAAATTTACAAAATTTTGTGCTTCTTCACGATCCGGGAGGGAAGACAAAAGGGAAAGAAGCAGAAACAAAGAGCGTAACAATGTCTCGTTCGCTTGTTGTGTATGAGATCTTTTAATTCTCATTTATCACCGTATGTGTGCATGTGTATGTATGTATATGTGTGTATGTTGTACATTAAAAACGTAAAAATGAAATAAAAACGTAACAAAAGAATTTTTGTTTCTTGCAATATCTGTGCAAATAACCTTGGTAACAAATGTGAACGATTGTGTAATTGTAGGGTAAGAATATGTGTTTTTTTGTTGCACAGACTAAACTATATCGATTCGCACCGAATTATAATGTTATTTTTTAGACTCTTCAATTATATATGTATGTATGTACTTACCATATGTAATTTTATAAACAGTTCAATTATGAACTTCTGCCTCTATTTTTGTATAAAATGAAGTTGTAATAACAGGAATGTTTTTTTTTTGTTTAGTATTTGTTAAATATATTTATCAGTGTTTCAAAATTTTAACTTTTTCTGTACTAGATAATTTGTATTTGTATGTTTCCCATGTGGCATGCTTCCATAGTAAAATAAGAACTAGTAAATTAAGCATCTCCATTCTGTGTTTATAACATTCGTTATTCTCATCAAACCAGAAGGAATAAATTGTATCTTTGGTGCAACTAACGCATTGCTCAACAACAAATGTTTTTATGTTTTTTATTTCTTTATTTTTTAAAAATATTTTTTTCGAAAAGTTATACATGAATTTTACAAACTTCAAAAAATAAGTCAGATGGAACATGAACAAACATTTCTGAAGGATATGACAAAATTTGCGCTGGTTTAATTATATCCACACGACATTTAACGCAAGATATTCGTTGAGCTATGTAACCAACAAAATATTGGTTCATAAGGCTTCTAAAAGTCGACGACAGTCCATGCTGTTTTATTTTTACAATAAAAAATCTGTATGGTTTTGCTACAGCAATGCAGAAGATCCAATTTGTTTTGCATACAATATGTGATAATATTACTCGAATTTGTAGAGCTCAACAAACACAATATAAAAACGTTGATGTACGTTGTGTATTACTAAACCAGCAAGAATGATAAAATAAAGATTACGCCAACGCGAGTAAAATTTTAAAATGTTCTGCGCATTTTGGAACTGTAACGTCACACGTTCTGTGTTTCTATTATGTAATTTTTTCTCACTTGTTTTTTTACTGTTGTTTTGCTTGCATTTGCTCACTCCACACATCATTTTATATTTTTTGTTTGTGTTTTTTTTGTTTGTTTTTCTTTTTTAAACAGCTTTTATTTTAGAACTCTCAGAGAGATTTCAATTGCCAACTATCACATAAAACATACATTTTACGCAAGAAATTTCAATTCTAACACATGAAACATTCTTGGTAACCCTTAAAATGGAACTTCTACGTCACATATTATTTTATCATTCTTGCTAAACCAGTGCTGTTCAAAACTAAAAATGTAGATGTATTGGTGAGAGATTTTGCCCAGAAACATATTGTCAAACGCTTAAAATAAGAAAAAAAAGAAAGAGTTTTTGCCAAATATAAACACCTAAAGAAAAAACATCAGGGACCGTATATAACAATTATCAATATCAAAAAATAATTTTAGAACAGTTATTTTGAGAAAAAACAAAAAGAAGTTCATCTAAAACAGTTTTATTATTTGTCGTATTCAATTGTAATTGAATCGCGTGTGTTTGCGATGCTTCGTCCAACAAGAAGCAACAACAGTTCTTAAAAAATTCCTGAAAAAAAATGACAATGACCATCCGCATGGGTTCTCATCGCTTTCTCAACGACGACTGAATGAATGTTATTAAAAGAGCCTAACAAATGTGTGTAAAATTCTCTCATTAGTCCAGTGATGCCCAAGGTAGTAGTATTGGTGAGAGTGACAAAATAACACTGAAAGAAAAAAATTTGATATTCATTTTATTTAGTCGTCAGCGACATTGCGACGAAAACACATGTGTGGCGGGTGTTGTAATTTTTTTCTGTTGCTTTATTTAACAAAAGGGAAATGTAAAATTAATGTATGTACATATTTTAGTAATACTCTTAATGAATGTATTGATAGATATACATATGTATAATACATACATACATATATAATTTATATGTGCGGACATCTGGATAGTTAGATATACATATTTCGAAATAAAAAGATTCTTCGAAGTGTTTATAAATTTTCCCTCAATTAATCATTGTCCTATTTGCAATTAAAAAGTAATGAAATCCATGTTGATACTCTTATTGCAATTACGCAGTAAAAGTATATTTCTCAAACTAGAAGAATTCAGCTTATTGCATGTTTTTGAGCAAATATAATTCAGTCTCGATGACGATTAAAATGTAATCATTAAATATATTTCCTTTTTGATTTGATTTCCCTTGTTTGGTCCAAAAATATTTTAATAATATTCATTTTCTATTTTCTTGAATCAAGAATAAGACATAAGTTCTGCAAGTGTATTTTGTCTCTCACACTCAACATGCTGACTTCCTATTGGTTGATTGACGATCAAATAAAAGAGCGTAAGTATACGTGTGAGTTCAATTTGCTGATATCAGCCACTACTGGGCATCTATGATTTATAGTCTTTGACTGTCTGTATGAACCTTTTCTTATTTCTAGTTTTTTTTCCCAGTTTTCTGCACATTGCATATATGCGGTGTAAATATTCTACATATGCGAGGAAAATAGTTTATTTATGCGGCGAAGAAATCTTATATATGCACATTTTCGTTTTTAACATTTTCAACTGCGGACAATTTCGTTTTTTGCATACATATTTCAACTTCGTATGTTTGCCAGTTTTTGTTTTTCATATGCCGTAGTTGTTTAGGTTGTTTTTCCGATTTCGCATATTGCTGGCTGTTAGTGGTTTTTCAAGTTACTATTTCTTTGCATGGTTTATGGTTCGGTAGTAAACTATAAAAAGTATGCGTGTGTTCTAGTAGTAAATATATTGCAAATGAAAAATTTTCATTTTGTGTGCTGCTTGCTACTAGAAATATTTTGTATGGCAAAATATTTTTAGAATTACTACTAGAACTATTTCTATATTTTTAGTATGTGAAAATTTAAATATTATTTTCTTAAAATATTTTTCTAGTTTTCCTATAAAATTATGAAATATTTTGCTATTTTTTACATAATATAGTAGTAATTTTAAACTCTGAAAAATATGTGCTTATGAAATACGCGTTTCCATGACGACCAGTACAATACACGGGATTGGGCTATACCTGAGGAAAGCAGATTGCATAGAATTAATATTATTGAATTACCACTTGTGCCGATGTAAAAAAAAATTGGCTTCTTCTACTCCACATCATACTGGGTATTATAAAAAATTTTATAAAAGCATTGAACCCAGATGGAATTGCTTTTACCGAATTGAGCCGAATTTTTTCGCGATTAAGTGGCATGAAAGTAAAAGAAGTTATGAACTCTAGCTACTTTATTAAATTAGATTTATATTTCATATCATAGTGTTTTTATTTTACAGGAATTCTTAATGGACCGGACATACGTCGTCTAATGAAGGACCAACAATTTGAACTTGCATTGAATGATATGGAGCTATTTGGCTGGAAATTTTTTGCATTAACATGCAAAAAAAATAATGAACAATCACCAGCCGAGTCTGATGAACATGGCGAGAGATTTTACCAAGTAACAGCCAGACTCGAACACTGGTAAAGTGGCAAACAGCTTGATTCGCTATTAGGGGATATTTGTTGGAATCTGCAGGAGGAAGAAGAAGAATACATTTGTAAATAAAAACTTAAACTTTAATTTGTTGAAAATAAATGCCATCTGGCCACCCCTTTTTTCTTTTACAGTGTGAATGTTGTTCACTCTTTTGTACTTATCTTTAATTTTACATTTTATATTAACTCACATTCTCAATAAAACCATTGAATAGTAAAGAAGAAAAATCAATCTTTCTTTTAATTATTATCAGGTTATGGGCCCAGATGCCCTTATTTTAGAAAAAATTTAATTAAAAGTAATTAAATAAAAATGAGCGCGCCGATCATGCTAATTGAGAAGTTGGATGACACAAACTACGATAGTTGGTGCATTCAAATGAAAAGTGTGCTCATCCACAGTGGCTTCTGGAAAAATGTGAGTGGGCAAACTGAAAAACCGGCTGATGGCGAAATTAAAGTTAAATGGGAGTCTGATGACGAAAAGGCACTCGCATCAATTTGCTTAGGAGTGAATCCAACACTATATACGAAGCTGTACGTCAACCCATGAGGCTTGGAAGAAATTGCAACAAGTGCATATGCTACGAGGTCCAATGCAAAAGGTTTCATTGTACAAAAGGCTGGTAAATTTGTCAATGTCAGATGAAGGTAATGCTCAACAACATTTAAATGAGTTTGCAGAAGTGTCGGAAAAATTAGCCGAGAGTGGTATAATAATCCAGGAGGAGCTACTAGTTATCATGCTATTATCTAGTCTTCCAAAGGAAATACATAACTTTGTGGTAGCCATGGAAACTCGCGATGATTTGCCTAGTTTAACTTTACTTAAACAAAAGCTTCTAGAAGAAGGAAAAAGGAGAAAAGAAAAACTGGAAACTGAGCAAACATCGGCTGGTATACAAAAACAAGCTTTAGTAGCAAAAACGGAAAATTATAAAAAAGATAAAAGGTATAACAATAACAGTAAGAAAAAGTTTAGCGGTAAATGTTTTTTGTGTGGAATTCCTGGCCACTATGCAAATAAGTGTGAAAAACGAAATAAAAATTACAACAATATCACACAAGCTATGACAATGTTGGCTTGAGCAGAGTCGGAGTGTTTGAGTTCGAACAAATGGTACGTTCACAGCGGAGCGACGTCACATATGTGCAATAACAAATTGCTCTTTATACGTTTTTATGAACACAACGAGATTTTTGCATTAGCCGGTGATAAACATATTTGTGCTGTTGGAAAAGGTGATGTAATCATTCGTAATAAAAATGCAGAAATTTTACTCCAGAATGTTTTGTACTCTCCTGAGTTGCAGGCAAATTTCATTTCAGTGAATAAAGCTGTTGACTGCGGTTTGAACGTTTGTTTTGACGCAAGCTGTGAAATTATGAAAAGAGCATATGGTACAGTCGTGCTGACAGCAGAACGAAGAGACAACATGTTTGTTGTAAAAGCATGTTCGACTGTAGAAGTGGGTGCTGCTAGTAATGCTGACACGAATGTTCTTTGGCACAATAGATACGGCCATTTAAATTATGAAAGTCTTTATGATTTATCAAACAAAAGCATGTTAAGAGGTATGAATATTAAAACTAATATTGATAAAGCAAACTGCAAAACTTGTTTGCTAAGCAAAATACATGTGTTGAAATTTCCCAAAGAATCTGAAACAAAAGCAAACGAATTGCTGGAAGTTGTTCACGCAGATGTTTGTGGCCCTTTTAAAGTAAAGTCTCTTGGCGGGGCAATATATTTCGTGTGTTTTATTGACGACAAGTCTCGACGAATATTTGTTTATTTTATCAAACTCAAAAGCAAAGTATTTGAAAAAATTAAAAACTACAAAGCACAGGTGGAGAAACAGACTGGAAACAAAATAAGAACTTTAAGAACCGACAACGGTGGTGAATTCGTCAATAGAGAGTTTGATTCATTTTTAACTGCTGAAGGAATAAGCAGGCAGCTAACAGTGCCTTATACGCCGCAGCAAAATGGCGTGGCAGAGAGGGCTAACCGCACTTTAATTGAAATGGCCAGATCCATGATGGTTCATGCAGGTGTAAAACAGTATTTGTGAACAGAAGCTGTCAATATGGCAGTTTATATTCGAAACCGATGTCCAACAAAGCAATTAAAAGATAAAACGCCGTACGAAATTTGGAGTGGCAGAAAACCTAGTGTCCATCATTTCAAAACATTCGGTTCATACGCTGTAGGTTTGAATAAATCGTCTAATAGATCCAAATTTGAACCCAAAGGCACGCAGTATATAATGGTTGGGTATTCTACTACATCGAAGGCTTATAGGCTCTTTGATACGGAAACACGAAAGGTTGTTGAACAAGGTGATGTGGTTTTCGATGAAAATTTGTATGAAAAAGAGATTTCTAACAACGCTGAGTCAAATCTTAAAGTTGATGATTACTTAACGTTATGTTTTACAGAAAATGGACAACAATATGATGCAGTAAAAAACGACAATAATGTCACCGTTGATACATGGGAGAGTGCAGCTGATATTGACAACAACCTTCTGTGCAAAAGGAAGAACTAGATGACAGTTTCAATACTGCTGATGATGATGACATTGGCAAAGCTGTTGGTCGTGGAAGACCTAGGATTATTCGTAGTGGCAAACCAGGTAGGCCAAGAAAACTGTATAATGAAAACTTACAAAACAATGAATTGTGTGTGGCTATTTGTGAAAATATACCTACAACGCTTGAAGAAGCCATGTTAAGTAAAGAAAAATCTTACTGTGAAAATGCTATGAAGGAAGAATTTTCAGCTCTAAAGAAAAATAAAACATGGTCTGTAACTGATTTACCGATAGGTCATAAAGCTATTCCTTGTAAATGGGTTTATGCATTGAAAAGAAATGGCAATGGAGAAATTGAGCGCTATAAAGCCAGATTAGTTGCAAAAGGTTGCAATCAGAGATACGGAATTGACTTTAAGGAAACCTTCTCACCTGTAGTCCGTTATTCAACGATTCGATTGGTTTTAGCAATTGCAGTCACACATTAAATGCATCTACATCAAATTGATATAAGCACAGCTTATTTGAACGGCAATCTTCAAGATGAAATATATATGCAGCAACCGAAAAATTTTGTTGAAAAGGGTTCCCCAAACAAGGTTTTACGTTTACAGAAAGCAATGTCTGGTTTAAAACAAAGCGGAAAGGAATGGAATAGTAGGCTTGATGGTGTTCTCCGTAAGATCAATTTTATTCCATGTAAAAATGAACCTTGTTTGTATAAAGCAATTAAAAATGATAATTTAGTTTTGATAGCGGTCTATGTAGATGACTTGATTATTGGTTGTAGTGATAAGAAATTAGTTCTTGATATTAAAAAGCAGCTTTCAGGTGAATTTGAAGTTAACGATAAAGACGTATTAAACCATTTCCTAGGCATGCAAATAGAGCGCGAAACCGAAACCCAATACATAAAGAATGTTTTAAAAGATTATGGCATGGAACAATGCAAGCCCGTGGCAGTTCCTTTAGAATCTGGTTACCAGGTAAATTGCGACGCTGAATGTAATAGAGTAAATCCTCAAAATCACCAGTCACTCATTGGCACACTTTTATACATGGCAATTTTAACTAGGCCGGATATTCTCCATTCCGTGTCGAAGATGGCCCAAAGAAATTCCGACCCACACGTTGAACACATGAACAGACTTAAACATATACTTAGATATATTTCTGGGACCAAAAACTTGAAATTGATTTTTAAGCCTGGAGATGGCATTTTAGAAGGCTTTGTTGATGCAGACTGGGGAGGAAACGCGGTCGATAGAAAATCCTATACTGGCTTCACGTTTTTCTTTGGTGGCTGTCCCATATCATGGGAATCTAAAAAGCAAGCTTCAGTGGCCCTCAGTAGTACCGAAGCAGAATACATGGCAGCATCAGACGCCTCGAAAGAAGCTGTTTATTTGAAGCGTCTTTTGGCAGAACTTAATAATTGTATTGATGGTCCTGTAATATTGAATATAGATAACCAAGGTGCCAAAAAGTTAGCAGAGAACCCAGTCTACCATAAACGCAGTAAGCACATCGACATCAAATATCATCACATTAGGGAGTTAGTTCAAAAACAAGAAGTCGAATTGGTATACTGCCCCACAGAAAAAATGATTGCTGATATTCTGACCAAAAATCTGTCCAAGATCAAACATTGTAATTTTGTTAACATGTTGAAACTGAAATTAAAAAAAAAAATTTATTTATTGTAAAACAGCATCCACATTGAGGAGGAGTGTTGAAAATAAATGCCATCTGGCCACCTTTTTTTTTACAATGCGAATGTTGTTCACTCTTTTGTACTTACTTTTAATTTTACATTTTATATTAACTCTCATTCTCAATAAAACCATTTAATAGTAAAGAAGAAAAATCAATCTTTCTTTTAAGTATTATCATAATTAACAACAAAAATAAATGTTTTACTTCTTGAAGTTTCGTCTGGTTTTTATATATTTCATCTTTTGTGAATAAAATCAAAAGTTGTAGACAGATTTTACTTATTTATGTCTTGTTTTATTTGGAACTTTGTTTGCTATACGTGCATTTTCGAAATTTTGCTAAAAAAAACTATTTTTTTTGGTAAAAAAAAATATATGTTTCTACAACGACTGCGCATATTGGAAAAAGTGTAACCTTACTTAAAGAAAATTTCATTGCGGAATTTTTTTTAGTTTATTCAATAAACTAAACCGTTTTCGAGTTACGCGAATATATGTTGTGCAACCTTCTCCATTTTCGAAATAACAGTATATTTCGAAAACAAAAGCTAACCTAAACAAAACGGTTAGCAGCACTGGATTCAGCGTACCCGAATTAGGTTAACCCGCCGGGTACCCCGCTTGTCAATTTTTCCAACAATAACAGTGTTATTGATATTTGCATCTCGTATATTTAAACATTTTATAGATTTTAATATTTGTTATTTATTTTACTAGTTTATAGTTTTATTTATTTGTAATTCTGTAGGTATTTATAAAGATAGTTATATAATTCTAAATTTAGTTTAAGTTTATAAAAATTTTATTCCTAAGAATATTATAATAGAATACGTACAAAAAATGACTGATAGAAAATATAGCTAAACATGAAAAAATAAAAGTTTAATAATATTTGAAAGTATGTAACAGAAATGTTCACTACAAGGTGAGGTTAGAAAAAGGTCAAGGGTGTTGCGTTGGTTGCGCAAGCCGATTGTGCACCGAGAATAACTGAATGTATTGGCCTTCTGTAGCTTGAATAATGAAGCCGAGATGATTTGTGAAAATTGAAATCACCAGCAACATCAATTTCACTGCTAGAACAACTCTCACGAATCTTCGATATGGAATCGGAAAGGACTTCGAAGCCAGACATACGTACCTAATAATTGCTGGTACTGGTACGCGACTTCATTGCGTATGTACATGGCAATGCCCCGATGGAAATTAAAAAGCGATAGAAAGTGATGCCTAGGTATTTGAGAATGCTGATCCACAGGATTTTCACATAAGATCAAAACATTCGGCCGATGAAAAGAAACGCGCGCATACGCGGCAAAAAAAAAATCGCCCTTAACCCTCGTGTGTTGTAGAAGTTTATTCTAAAACAGCCTATCATTACAATTATTAGAAAATTCAAATAAATTGTTTATTTTTTATGATATAAGTAACAATGAGATCAATTGTTATTTAAGAGATAGCTTAGTAACCAGTGTTATACCTTCATCACAAAGCTGTCAAACAACAATTAACACAATGTTACCAATATTATAACAAATCAATGATTAGGAGGTTCGGAAAAAACGATGACACTGCTAATCGAGGGTATTAAAGCCCTGATCTGGTTATTTTAATTTAAAAAACGGCCCGTAGTGCCAACACTATTGATGCAGTGTTGGTTCTCTCAGAGAAGTTTGTTGTTGTATTGTTTTGTTATTTATGTATTTTTGTGGTTTGTATTAAATTTGTTTTGTAATGTTAGTTTTGTTTATTATTGAACTTATTCGTAAACTTGTAACTTGCTGTAAACTTGTTGAATTTATTTAATTTAATTTTTATATGTATGTTTTACTTTTTCCCGGACACTCGACAATAAGAACATTAAAACATATTTAATAATGCTATTTTTTTCAAGCTAAAATGGCCTAAATTTATTCAATGTAAATAAAAATCCAATTTTAATTACAATATTTTCCCGACGTTTCGTCGATTGTTTGTCGACTTTTTCAAGGGATTGTCTATTTAAAAATTATAAAACAATAAAATAAATACAATAATGTAATACATAAACAATATAGACTTACAACATTAAATCTTTTTTAACACATTAAGAAGTCCTAGATGTATCCAGGAATATATGTAAAATAATTCTAATACTTAATATTTAAACTTTCAATGTATAACAGATCAAGTGATGGCAACCATATAACTCGCATTTATGTTGTTCGTGTCTTCTTTCAAATTCATTGTTCTCTTAATTTGTTGTTGTATTCTAAGGCTCTCAATTGTGTATCTCTTACTATCTTTGTTTTCTATATCTAGAATTTTAACATCATCGAACTTAATTGTGTGACCAGTATGTAGGATGTGTTGTGCCAGTGCTGTTGTCTCTTTTCTCCGCATTATGTCCATTTTGTGTTCTCCCATTCTTGTCTCCAGTGTACGTTTTGTTGTTCAATTTTTACGTCGCTCAGTTGCTTCTTTACTTTTAGGGAATTTTTAACATTGTATTTGTCAGAAATTATGACTTTTAGAATATTACCAACATATTTTGATAGGACACCCCTACCCCTACGACCTATTGTATCATCAGTGCAGGTACCATGTTACCAGTTATCAAAATACGTTGGTAATATTCTAAAAGTCATAATTTCTGACAAATACAATGTTAAAAATTCCCTAAAAGTAAAGGAGCAACTGGGCGACGTAAAAATTGACAACAATGAAATATTAATATCGTTAGACGTAATTTCACTATTCACGAACATCCCGATTCAGACGGCAATAAACAAAATCATGAGGAAATGGAATATTATTAGGGATCATACAAAGATGTCCAGCGCACAATTTTCAAAAATACTCAAATTCTGTCTATATGATAATAATTATTTTATGTTTGGTGATAATATTTATACCCAAATTTTTGGTATGCCAATGGGGAACCCACTATCACCTACTATAGCGGATATCATACTTGACAACCTACTTGACGATGCAATTACGGTACTAGGTAATAGTATAACTTGATCTGTTATACATTGAAAGTTTAAATATTAAGTATTAAAATTATTTTACATATATTCCTGGATACATCTAGGACTTCTTAATGTGTTAAAAAAGATTTGATATTGTAAGTCTATATTGTTTATGTATTACATTATTGTATTTATTTTATTGTTTTATATTTTTTAAATAGACAATCCCTTGAAAAAGTCAACAAACAATCGACGAAACGTCGGGAAAATATTGTAATTAAAATTGGATTTTTATTTGCATTGAATAAATTTAGGCCATTTTAGCTTGAAAAAAATAACATTATTAAATTCATCACTCTGGCCAAAGAAACAACTGCAAATTAAAACATATTTTTTAGCAAAAGACGGCTTTTTATTGGCCCCTCTGAATACTTTGTGGTTATTTTTGAAGGTGGACGTTGTATAGACAATATGGACTAATTTTTACATGCTTATAATTGATCTGTGTAAAATTTCGGATCGATATTGATGTTTATGTAAGTTAGAAATAGTACACATAAGGGACCTATTATGAACCGTTCAGCATATAATTATGTACGACGATTTATCTATATATATAAAAGTGTAACGTGACTGACTGATTCATATATCATCGCACAGCCTAAACCGCTGAAGCTAGAAAGTTGTAATTGGGGTAATGGGTTCCCTTTACAACATGTAGATCCACTAAGAAGGGATTTTTGGAAATTCAGTCGTTAAGGGGGACAAATGGGGCAAAAACGGTGACAACCAGTACCTCTAAATCTCCAAAACAAATAAACTTAGAAATAATATTTTAAATGCGTCCGCCTTTAATCAAAAAAAGAGCCGACAGGTGTCTGGTACTCACTAAAAATTCCATGAACTATTATTTTCAAATAGTACGTATTACGAATAATTAAAAGGTACTATTTTAAAAATTATTTTTTCACGGGTGACAAAAATGGGGTAGAAACGGACATTTGATATTATTTATTCAATTTAAAAATAAAAAAAGATAAAATATTCTTTCATCCACACAAAAAGGAACCCAGAACATGCTTTTCATGACTCAAATATAAAGGTGTAAAAAGGGCCAAATTTCAGTACACTTATGTATATTGGTACTTCTTTGAAATTCATTTCTACTATTTTATTGTCGCAAACTATGCATCTGATCATGTTATTATCTTCGGCAAAGTTGTTGTGCATGAGCCCGGGAAGGTTTCTGAGTTGGTAGGACCACACCTACTTTAACGCCCACTATTTTTAAATCGATTAATTGCTTCTGCATGGTTTTTTACATATTTACTTCAAACAAGTTGTATATACATCTTACTGAAGGCGAGGTAAAAATAAAAATGTTATGTGCCACGCCCACTTTCAAATGCTTGTATATATGTCCTTTATATAATCGTAAACTATGTATTTGATCATGTTATTATCTTTGGCAAAGTTGTTGTGCATGTGACCGGAAGGTTTCTGAGTTGGTATGAACACGCCTACTCTAACGCCACATTTTTTTAATTAATTACAACGCCTGCCGAGAAGGCTAGCCCGCATGACCGATCTTACTAAAACTTTGACGGGATAAGACTCCGGCATGACTAAGAATACTTTTTTCGACTGCCTACTTTTTTTCAAAATGAACAAAATCAATAAAATTACTTAAAATAAATTGAATATTTGTGCATTTCTTTCAAATTAATTTTAATTGGTGGCATAACAATGCGCGCAAATGCCATCTAGTATGTATATGTATAAGTATGTGAATGATTTTGTTGAATTTAAGCTTGATAGTGATGTTTATAAAAGACGTATACGCATTTACTTTTTGAACACTTTTTTTAAAACAAGGATATTATTTGTTCATCGCTTATTTATAATAAAACAGCAAAAAATCATTACTTATAACAAAACTATATAAAAACAATATGCAATATGCCACAACTTAATCAAATTCATTCTCAAAAATCATGGTACCATTACAAAGTTTTAAGTTTAATAATATTTTTTTATACAAGCATTGCAAGTTTTACTGGATTAACACTCTATAGGAGATTTCCCTTTAGTTTTATTGTTGCCTTTAGTCTGTCTGGCATGGATTATACTAGTTTTCTGGTCAAAGCAGATAAATTTTATCCCATACTTTATTAAGAGCTTCTTTCTAGTCAGTTTTGTTTTTAATTTCATGTTTTCTTATTTCTCCAGATAATCCCACAGGTGTTCTCATCTCAACCCCGATCAGGATTTTGTGGAGTGCTTTGAAGGTTATGGGGGGTGTTGCTGATGATCCACATTTTAACAATACCTGCAGTATGTTTTGGGTCGTTGTACTGATGAAAGTAAAATCAGTGAGCAATTCCAAGTTTTTCTGCACTTTGGTGTAAATTAATTTTTAAAATATTTATATATGTATATTTTTGATGGTGGGTCTAAAAAATATCTTTCTAATACAAATGTTTCTAATCGCGCGAAGCTAAAACCCAAATTCTATCGTCTTAAACAAATATAATACTAAAGCTATTAAAAACAAGTAAGAGTGCAATATTCGGCTGTGCCGAATCTTAAATACCCTTCACCTAAACGTAAAGAGAACTACAAAAACTACACTGGTTATAGGACTAGAATATCCTTATTCTGTATCTTTATACCCTTCAGCTTCATGAGAAGGGTATGTATAAGTTTGTCATTCCGTTTGTAATTTTCACAATATAATTTTCCGACACTATAAAGCACAGAGAACAGAGAGGCGATAATTTTGACGTTTCAAAATCGCTACAATCAGCTAAAAAGGCAGGTATATTAAAAAGAGAAATAAAATATTTTCTGGTAGTAAATTTGTAATGTGAAAAAGCAAAGCACTATATACAACAAGAATTTTGTGGACAAAACAAAATAAACAAAACAATTTGAGTTAGAATATTTGAATTGAAATTTTGTTTATATGTTTGTGATTTTAATAACTAACTAAATTGTATTTTAATAACTGTTATACTTTGTGGTATGCATTGTGGAGTTTGTGCATTCGTTAGATGATATAAATGCATTTTTTTTATGGTTTTATCAAACAATACAAAAATACTCTGTGCCAAAAATTAATTTTATTGCGGCAGAAAAATAGTAACATAAAGAAAACAAAAAGGCAGGTTCCAAAGAAAGAGACAAGAAAAAAACTACACTATCTTTGCTCTTCTATCACCTCTGTTATACTCTGTGCTATAAAGTATGTATATTCTGGATCCTTATAGATAGCGGAGTTGATTAAGCCATGTCCGTCTGTCTGTCTGTCTGGATGTTGAAATCAGTTTTCTGAAGTCCCCAGATATCTTTGGGACCCAAATCTTCAATAACTCTCTAATACATGCTTTCGAGAAGTTTGGTATTTAAAATCAGCTAAATCGGTTTAGGAGAACCAGGGTTATGGACCAATATCTGAGACAACCTCTATACAAATTTAATATTTTTTGTCCATTTTATTGCAATATTTTGAAATATATTGCAGATAATATAATGAAATTTCGTATACATTGTTTTTATGATAAAAGAAGAAAGTGTGCAGAAAATAGTATGAATCGGTCCATGATTTCTCATATCCCCATACAAAAATCTTCCCGAAATATTGCTCAATTATACATAAGTGCCTATAAAATTGGAATATCGAAACAAAATTCGGCAAAAATAAGTTTTATGCAAAAACAAATCGCCCCCATATAAAATCCCATTCAAAATTCACTTAAATACGTATAAAACAGATATAAATAATGTTAAAAGGCTAAAATTTTACATGAATAATCTTTATAGGCAAATCAACTGTTGTACTAAATTTTATAGTGGTCGGCCCAGAATTGGTCATAGCTCCCATACAAGGACCACAACTGAAAAATACATTTATCGCTATATATATTGTATAAATATCGGTACCGACACAAACCTTTGCACAGATCATTTACATATACACAAAAATCATCTCACACAATTTTGTGAATTTCGGTCTATTTTTAACCGTATGCCTCATATAAAGCCTTCTTCCGAAAATCACTTTAATACTCATAAATATCTTATAAATAAGGGTACCAATCTAAAATTTTACACGGATCATTTACGTACATGCCTAAATCAAACTGCTGGATTTTGAGAATATCGGTCCATATTTGACTATGTCCCCCATATAACGTCCACTTCCGAAATCCACGTTAATACTAATATATATCTTATATATTATGTTGAAATTCGACGTGAAATATCCTCATATGCATAAAAATCACTGGTCTAAAATTTAAGAAGATCGGCCCAGAATTTGTCATAGCTGCCATATAAGAACCATTTCCAAAAAATAAATAAACCTACAAAAATGTCTAATAAATATCGATATCGAACCAACTTTTATATGGATCAGAAATTTTAATCCAGAAATCATATTAGTATCGATTATACGGCAATTAAGCTACTGGATTTTGTAGCTGTCAGTCAATAATAACTCCTGAATTAACTCCACTTCCGAGCATAACAACCAACCATACAACTCTTGTTTTCTGAAGTCCCCAGATATCTTCGGGATCCAAATCTTCAATAATTCTGTCAGACATGCTTTCGAGAAGCAAAATCCGTCCATAAATAACGGAGATTTGAGCAAAAATCCGAGACAACCTCTGAAAATTTCATCAAAAAAACTAAGTGTATTAATATATATAATTTCATCAACAGATGATGTGTTTATCTGCATAATTATGCATCCACAACAAAGGTGAAGGGTATATACCTGTTACTTTGTTACTGAGACCCTTTTTGAATCAAGTGGAAAGCCATTCTCTGAAATTTAATGACACTTGACTTTAAACTGTGGGTGGAGAGGTAGAAGTTAACAGGTATTTTATTATAATGCTACGTTTAACTTCCTTTTGTTTTAATCCCTTAAACAAAAAGAAGCACAGATCATCAGATATGCGAAAAATTTTCGACAACTTTTTGAAAAAATTCCCAACTCTTCCAAATCTTTGCTAATTTGTGGATCGTGCAGGAAAATAATGGGAAAGTTGGACACATTACCGGTTATTCCAGATGAGAACAAAATCAATTCTGAAAATGATGACAGTTCTGTAGGAGATGATGGTTGTTCTAACTTTTCAGTAAAACCTATAAGATTTGATAATGAGTGCCAAAATCAACATCACAAGGTTGCAGTAGAAATTTTTGGACAAATAAAAAAAAGTACAAATCGTCACAGAGTAGATCTGAAAGAATTGAACTTCTTGCTCTTGCCCCATCGTCATGAAGTTGTTCAAAAATAATGACCGAGTTTGGGACGTCTCAACGAAAAGCAAGAATTGCTAAAAACTTAGTTGCTGAGCATGGGATTTACACACTTCGAAACGAGAAGAAGGCAAAAACTTTAGAGTGCGAAACTGAAGCTCTAGTAACTCAATTTTATCAGCGAGATGATATGAGTCGAATGATGCCAGGAATGAACGACTGGCTGTCTGTTCAAATCAACGGCCATAAAGTCCAAATGCAGAATAGGATGGTTCTCCATAACCTGAACGAGTTATATGCAACTTTTCAATCTGAACATGAGGACGTCAAAATTGGATTTACAAAATTTACCCAACTGAGGCCAAAGCATTGCATTTTGGCAGGAAGTTCCGCTGTATGCGTTTGCATTTACCATGAAAATGTTAAACTCATGTTGAAGGAAATCAACTTAAAGTATTTGACAGATGATTCCTCAGAAGATGATAAATGATTTTGTGGAAGAAATATGCAAAGGTTGGCTAAATTTGAGAACCCATGACTTTTTAGCCAATCAGCAATGGTCATTTTTGAATGATTTGAAGACACATTTGAAGTCTGGTGAACTTGTGATTTCATATGATTTCGCAGAGAACAAATATGTTATTCAGGATGCAATAGAAGGATTCCACTTCAATAATATATAATAAAGGCAGTAAATAAGAAGGAAGAAAGATTGGAAATTTAAAAATGTATATATTAATTTTATTAAATTATTGATTATTACTATTGTTATTTAGTATTATAAGTAATAATAGGAAAAAATGAAAATAGTGCATATGGTAAAAACTGCAACACTTTCTTCTTTGAGTTGCATTTTTTTATAGATACCCCACTTGCATCCCATTAAGTTACCACAAAGCTCTTAAAGGAAAAGAACTAAGCTTTCTTTGAGCAAAAAAAAAGAATGTAGTTATCATCCCATCTCCGGTGTTTAGTAGTTACAAAAAATAACATAATCCAACAAGAAAAAAAGGGGAAATGACAACAAAAACATACATACATTGCTGTTATTGATCTACAAAAAAAGTAGACGCAGCAAGAAAAGCAAAAACAAATTTGTAATAATACAAGATTTATAAATAATAATAAAGAATACACACACATTGTAAACGTACGTAAATTTCGTTCTATCTCACAATACGTAAAAAAGAAATATGATAATTCTCGTATTCTATTTCTCAAAAAACGGTGAGTTAAATAGACGATGTTTACAGATTGATGATTGCTGCTGACGTCTTTGGCAGGGTAGAAAATGCATTCCAATTTGCCAATTGTTCCAGTACTTTACAATAGTATTCTTCATTATTCGAACTATTAGTCTGAATAAAAAAACTTTTACCTTACAAAAAACATCCATTAAAAAAAAATTAGTGCATATGGTAAAATTCCAAAACTTTGTTTTTTGAGTTAAAATATTTTTTTTATAGATATACCTCTTGCTACTAAGCGACCACAAAGCTCTTAAAGGAAATGGTCTAAAGTTTCTTTTGAGGAAAACTAAAAAAAACTCCATTTTGAAAAAAAAAAATAAAAAAATGGGGGAAAATGACAATGATACATGTGCCAAATATTGAAAAATATTTTTTTTGAGTTAAAATATAATTTTTTGATAGATATCCCACACGCACCCTGTTTGGGAATTTTCCCCTAACTGAGTACAAAAATAACAACCGCAAACCCTACAAAAGTCTTATGTCTACAAATTAAAATATTTTTCTTTTCTGCTTTAATTTGCTATTTGTTTACAACAAATGTTTAAAATACCTAACAGTTAATTTTTTATAAACGGAACAAACTTACATACATATGTACATGCATTCGTCTCTACAAATCAATGTAATTATCTAAATGATCATACAGACAACCATACAGATTAACAATAAGAGCGACAGATCAATGTTTCTTTTTAATAAATCTGTAACAAATAAAAAAGGTCACTTCTTATTTTAAATTAAATAAAATATAATTAAAGAAATAAAATAATTTTAATGAAGTTAACACATAGTCTTTTTTCTAACTGATCATGAGGATCAACACAGAAGACAATTGATTTCTCCTACATAAAATTGGTGCCGAAACCCGGGAACCTTCCATGTGCTGAAGAAATCCCAATTAATATCCTACAAGAATTCTACTGCACGACGCCTACGGTGTTTTTTAATTTTTCTGCTAAAAAGTTAAACTAAATAATCTACAGGATGGAATCAATCGCTGTAGTGATTGAGGAACAGAAAAAACTTCTTTCCCATATTGAACGTATGGAAGCTGCTTTTAGTCGAAAGCCGAAAGAGGTTAAACAAAGGGTATGTCCAAACAATTTTGGAGGATCTGGAACTGACTTTCAGAACGTTTAAAGACGGCCACGAACAGTTAATGGATACTGTTCGAGAAAGCTCAATAAATGTACCCTACCTAAGTACAGATGATTTTTATAAATGCTATGATATTTATATTTCTTTTAAAGCAAATATACTTGATCTAATTTTTGAATTTGAATCCCCACAGACTCCAACCGTCCATGCAAGTACCTTCGCTTCTAGTTCCAGAAATGAAACATTTAGTGCTGATGCGAGACTACTAAAAATCGACCTTCCCAAATTTTCCGGAGATTATTTAGAGTGGATTCCTTATCGAGACATGTTTTTGTCGCTAGTCCACCACAACCACTCCTTGTCCAAAGTCCAGAACTATTTTTATTTGAAGGGATCCTGTGGTGGAACATCTCTAAGTCTAGTAAATGAATATCCCGCTGCTGACTCCAGCTATGATTTAGCATGGGAAGCTTTAGATAGAAGATTTCACAAAGAAAGGAAGCTTGTGGAACAAATTCTAAAGCGGCTATACCCCATCCTATCTTCAAATGGCTTATTCCAAAGCATTACGGAATTATTGGACTCCACTGAAATTGTTTAGCCCAACTTAAATCATTAAAAATTGATATCTCTACATGGGACTCTATTCTTGTTTATCTGACGTCACAGAACTTCGACTTACAAACCCGAAAGGAATGGGAACAGTCGTTAAAAAACGGTACTTCTGTACCGCCCATTAGTAATATACTTTGTTTTTTAGAAACTGTTTTTAGAGCCCTAGAATCTGTTGATGATGTTATTCAACCTAGTTCATCTAAATATTTCAAGAACAAATCTTCTGGATCTCGCCAGATACCAATGAGAACTATCCGTTCTCACACTGTCACTGCTTTGGTAAATGAAAACTGCACCTGCTGCAACAAACGTCATTTACTCTACAAATGCTTCAAGTTTGCAAATTTAGATTCGTCACAAAAGAAAGATATTGTAAACCAACAACGTTTATGCAGAAATTGTCTCCGCTCTGGACATCTACAATCAGCTTGTAAACTAAATACGAAATGTCACATATGCAGTAAGCCGCATCATACTATTGTACACAAAGAGTATTCTACAAAAAATAATTCTCAACCGAACTCTGCCAGTTCGAACGCCGAGTTCAACCACCAAGTGCATCTACACCGATTGTGAATTCCGTACGTACACACCTATTAAATTTGAAACTAAATCCAGCGTTATTAGCAACTGTGAAAGTTAACATAAAAACGGAAAACCGATCAGGGATCTGAGGCACTATGTCAAATACTAGCTTTGCAAAAGAATAAAACAAATATCGAAGTATCTGGTATTGGAGGTAAAAGTGCTATCACTGTGAAAAAATCAGTTAATTTGGTAATCAACTCAGACTATGATCATAGTTTTAAACTGAAATTGTCGGCATTGGTAGTTCAATTCGTTTCATCTTATATTTCAAATCAATTATTGCCAGTAGATCTCCCAGACCTTTCAGGATATTATATTGCAGATAATAGATTCATGGTAGCAGAAAAATAGATCTCCTGCTTGGAAATGACGTATATGGTTAATTGCTTCTGTCTGGAATGAAGAAATTTGAAAACAGTTTTCTGTTGCAAGAAACGTATCCGGACCTGCAGGTCAAACTACAAAAAACTTACATATTTCTGCAAATCTGTGCTGTTTAGAAAAACAACTACGCCTTTTCTGGGAACAAGAGGAGCTAATAGAAAATAAGTCACTAATCAACGAAGAAGGCCTTTGTGAAAAATATTTACTGAAACTTATACTCGAGATAAAAATGGAAAATATACTGTGCATCTCCCATTTAAAAGGTTACTCCAAGGACAAACGCACTCAAAAGATTAAAGCAGCTAGAATACTCGTTTAAGACCAGACCACAGTTTGCTGATCAGTAAAATAAATTAATGGCAGAATACGAATCATTGCAACATATGGTGAACTTAGGTGAGTACCCTCATACTATACCGAAGAATGCTTATTTTTTTGCCCCATCACGGTGTACTCAGAGAGAGTAGCAGCACAACTAAACTACGTGTTGTTTTTGATGAAAGTAACAGGAAACCCCGTCAGTCCTCACTTAACGAAGAGCTCTCAGCTGGGCCAGCTGTACAAAATGACTTGCCAGCAATTATTTTAAGATGGAGAAAGCATCGTATTGCATTTACTGCCGATTTGGAAAAGATGTTTCGGCAAATCAATATTTGTAAAGATCATCAAAATTTTCAGCTCGTTCTCTGGAGGGATGATTCAAATAAAATATCTGTGTATTCATTGAAAACTTTACCGTAAGTAACAGTCGGCCCCCTACCTAGCCATAAGAGTATTACAACAACTTTCAACAGATGAGGAAAAAAAAGTATCCATTAGTAAGTGAAATACTTCGCAGGGACACATACGTTGATGACGTGATTTCTGGTGCAGACAATTTCGAAGAATCATTAAAATTGCAAAAAGAGTTATGTTCTCTTTTGTAATCAGGTGGATTTCATCTTCGGAAATGGAATTCTAATTCCAGCCAACTGCTGCAATGTATTCCTGAAGAAGATCGTGAAAACAGACATTTATTCTCTATACAAGAAATGAATTCTGCTAAAGCACTTGGACTTTTTTGGGATAATGCAAACGATTTTTTCTTCTTTAAAATTAATTTTGAATTTTCTGAAAACATTACTAAACGCAGTGTACTTTCAGATGCTTCAAAGTTGTTCGATCCCTTAGGTTGGCTTGCCCCAACAATAATTATAGCTGAAATTACATTTCAAGAACTTTCCAAAAATTAAAATTGATTGGAATGATACTCTTCCCGAGGAAATTAGTTGCAGATGGGTTAAATACAGATCAAGACTAAAATATTTAGATCAAATTAAGATCCCAAGATGGTTAGGCTACAAGTCTTCAAGTACGTCGATTTAAATTCATGGTTTTAGTGATGCGTCAAAATCCGCATATGCTGCTGCCGTCTATGATTGAATTTTTATCCCCACCGGTAGTGTTATTGTTAATTTATTGCCATCTAAAACAAAGGTAGCACCTCTAAAGACCGAAACTATTCCAAGGCTGGAATTGAGCGCCGCTACATAATTAGCGAAATTAGTAAATTCTATCAAAACGAACACTGATTTAAAGAAAAATAGAACAGTTTATTGGACAGACAGCACAATCGTACTTGCATGGCTTAAAAACTACTCGACGAGGTTGGAAGTCTATGTGGCAAATCGAGTTGCAATTATACAACGGCTTTCAATCCTACAATTGGAGATATGTGCTATTTAATGACAACCCTGCAGATTGTGCATCAAGAGGTCTTCAACCAAAGGAACTAATTCATCATAACGTTTGGTTTAATGGGCCCTCATGGCTTAGGATGGGTCCCGAAAATTGGCCTGTACATCCCACTAGGTCTCCTTTCTCATCGTTAATCATAAACGCAAAAAATATAACATCGAATCCTTCAAGTATTCTCCAATACACCGAAATAACCACGAAATTCTCAAACTGGTCAGCTCTAGTCCGTGTAACGTCATATACATTCAGATTTTATGATAGAGCAATTCCATATGAAAACGATCAAAATTGGGAAATTTTTGGACGAGCCCTCTCCGATTTTAAAATAAATAGTCTCAATCGATTGCCCAGCAAAAAATAATGTACCTACATATTTTTTTTTTTTTACAGTGACTGGTTTGGTGGTGGTGTACACTACTGTCATGTGACAAAATTGAAGAATTCTTCATAAGGGACCTCATTGAAAGTTGTTTTAAAAAAAACTACTAAAGCGATCGCAACGAGTGATAGCTCGTTGGAAAGGTATTGAATCAGACTTTAATTGAAAAATAAAATTTTTCTAATTTTTCTTAGAAATTTACCTTTAAATTTTCCCATGAAAATTAAATTTTCCGATTTTCTACAGAAGCTCCTAAATTTTCCGGCTATTTTTGTTTGGATTTCTCATAATTTTTGCTTTAAGAATCAGCAATAAAAAAATGGGCCCCAACTCCTTGTTTGGACAGGAGAAGAGCATTTAAGAGACCACCTTGTTAAAAATACATTTTAAAAATTATTTTACAGTTAAAAATACATTTATGAAGAAAAAATCATTCTTATTTTGCTGCTTATACTTAATTACAATATTTATTAAAAATTTCAATTGTCTTGGCATCATTATAAAATTAAAGTAACTTTAAATTTAGCACGTCGGCAGACGAAGAGTACCGCTTTACATTAATTGACATATCAGAAATATTTGGTATGAAGCAATGAAACTTTTGCGTTCCAGTTATAGTTTTGACATTATTATATCTGTTTTGAATTCGTCGCTCCATGGCATCGTGTTCTTTTTGAGTGCATAAAACTGTGTTAATGGCAATTTCCTTGCTTTGAATCCACGAAAACAAATGTTGTACATTTAAGATCTGGTCAGTATATAACCTTTGCAAACTTGCCTTAGTCGCCATGCGTTTTAGGGTTCCCCCTAACGCATCGCATGGGCCCTTACCGTGGGACGTCGCGAAAAAGTGCCACTCGACCTTGCAGTTTTGTTCTTCTTCAATTATGCAAAGATTGTAAAAATTTTTATCCACTGTTTGAAATGCACCTCCTGAATTAACAGCTGTTCAAACTTTTCCGCCAAATATTGCTCTAGCTCGTCAATCTTCGCACAATTGTCGCATTTGGACAGATGACAATTTTCCGTGGGGTATGCGCACAACGACTTCGAAGGAGGTCCCTATATGTTTCAATTTCACCGTGAAATACTTTCAATTTCTTGCATGGAAAGAAAATTAATTTGATGTTTTGATGAAACATGCAAACGCAGACTGAATGCGTTCCGTGCCTGTCTAATGCCAGCACGCATTCTTTTGGTCGTAGGATGGCAAACTTAGAAAATCCCACTTTTTCTGCTGGGTATTTCTCATTGAACTGATGGTATGCTTCGGATAGATTACATAATAATAATCTGCGCTGCTTGTGTACTTTTTCTCCATCTTCACGTGTGATAACATAGTCACGTGTACCTGGGCAGGCGCGGCTGTAGTCATCATTGCAGTAAAAATCTTGAATCAATTTCACCGTTGCTTCGCTGAGGGTCTTTGAGCCAAATTTCTTGGTGGGAGTCGCCAATATGCCCTTCTGTCGAACTAATTCTTTGCTTCTTCTCGCGATGTAAAAAGGTGTTTGAAACTGTTCAGAAATCTTGCGTATAGACCATGATTGAGGCAGCACAGATAAAATAAGATATTTTTCCGGAAAAATGGTCGCTAAATTGAATTTTCTTTTCAACTGCTCAATAATTTGTTTGCCGTCATCAACGTCATCTGCTTGACTGCATTCGTTATCAGAGCCTTCATCAAATATTGTCGCGATTGCACTCACAACCTTGCTTTTTTTCTCTTTCCTGTATGTTTCACTTCGCAACTTTCTTTTTCTAATAGGCGTTTCACCTAAAGTGGTAATAGCCTCATTCAAAGGACTCAAAGACATATTGACCATCGGAATGTCTGCCTCACTATCAGATGAAACATTTTGTTCACTTGTCATTTCACTCTCGGATTGTGGCTGCATTTGTTTCAATGCATTTGCTTGTTGAGACAAATCGATTTTATACTTGGGGCAAATGAATTCTGCTTCTTCACCGTATTGTATATTTAATTCATTCATGTATCGCTTCGAAACACCAGTTAATTTTAATACTTTTATCTTTTTCGAACGATGTCCACTCTTGTTAAACGGATTGCAGCAAAATTTATTCATTTTACTTTAAATTGTCTTTACAGCTTCACTCTTTACTTTACAAAAAAAAAACACTTTCACGTTTAGTATTCAACTGAAATTTGACTCAGAGTGTGTGAAGTATTTATATTTATTTTTTGTTAAAAAATAGGTAAAAAAAACACTTTAACACTTTCACGTTTAGTATTCAACTGAAATTTGACTCAGAGTGTGTGAAGTATTTATATATATTTTTGGTTAAAAAATAGGTAAAAAAATAAGCGATATTTGCTTTTCTTTAATAGGAAAATTTGCGTTAACTACTGGTCATAAAATGTTTTTTAAAGAGGGACTTAATTGGTTACTGCCAATAAGCCGACCACAGGTCATAAAATGTTTTGTAAATTTTTTAAATTACCAGGTAATAAATATTTCCCCATATTTATGGAAAATCCGTGTTTTATGACTTGTTTCCGCACGTGTCATTTTAGGCGAAATATTTATTACCTGGTAATTTAAAAAATTTACAAAACATTTTATGACCTGTAGCCTTAGTCGGGTTTGGTGTGCCATTACATGCCACTGCTGCTATTATCCATGGATTTATGGCCGATCTTGTGAAGGCAGGCAGACCATATTCACTACACACTCAACTTGGGGCTCTTAAAAAAAAAATTGATTTTTTCTTCATAAATGTATTGTTAACTGTGAAATAATTTTTAAAATGTATTTTTAACAAGGTGGTCTCTTAAATGCTCTTTTCCTGTCCAAACAAGGAGTCGGGGGGCCTATTTTTTTATTGCTGATTCTTAAAGCAAAAATTATGAGGAATCCAAAAAAAAAAAATTAGCCGGAAAATTTAGGAGCTTCTGTGGAAAATCATAAAATTTAATTTTCATGGGAAAATTTAAAGGTAAATTTCTAAGAAGAATTAGGAAAATTTTATTTTTCAATTAAATTCAATTCAATACCTTTCCAACGAGCTATCACTCGTTGCGATCGCTTTAGTAGTTTTTTTTTAAAACAACTTTCAATGAGGTCCCTTATGAAGAATTCTTCAATTTTGTCACATGACAGTGGTGTACACCACACTAAACCAGTCACTGTAAAAAAAAAATATGTAGGTACATTCTTTTTTGCTGGGCAATCGATTGAGACTATTTATTTTAAAATCAGAGAGGCGTCGTCCAAAAGGTGATCGCTTTCATATGGAATTGCTCGATAATATAAAACCCTGTCAACAAAAGAAAGAAAAGGAAGCTGGAGTACTCAAAACTTATGAACTTAAACAAGCTCGTTTACCCAGGTCATTTCATTTCATGAAGAAATTCGTTGCTTAAAATTAAATAAACAGCTGCCGCATAACAGTAGTATTGGGAAACTTTCCCCGTTTCTGGATAAATTTAATATTATACGCGTTGGTGGACGCATTTCAAATGCTGATATTCCGTTTCAAATAAAACATCCAATTTTGTTATCTAAACAGAATCCGCTTGCTTTTAGTTTCAGAAGCACATCAGAAGACTTTACATGGCAGCCTCCCACTTATGCAGTCGTATATTGCTCGCCATTACTGGATACTTTCAGCACGAACACTAGCTAAAGTAGTGCAAAAGTGTGTTGTTTGCTTTAAGTACAAAACTCAGACATGCCAGCAACTAATGGGCAACCTACCGGCTGTTCGTCTTCACCCGACACGCCCCTTTAAGCATAGTGGGTTGGACTATGCTGGACCCATCACTATAAAAATGTCTTCCCTACGAACTTCAAGCACTTCTAGGGCTTACATCTGCTTGTTCATCTGTATGTGCACAAAAGTGATACATTTGGAAGCCGTATCGAGTTTAAATGTTGATGCCTTCCTAGCAGCATTTCGCCGATTCATTTCAAGAAGCGGTTTATGTACAGATTTGTACTCAGATTGTGGTACAAACTATGTAGAAGCTAACAAGGAGCTCCAGGTTCTTTATCAGCGTAATAAACTATCCCTTCCCGAACATCTACAAGAAACTATGGCAAACCAAGGTACAACTTAGCATTTTATACCTTCGGCTACACCACATTTTGGCGGATTATGGGAAGCTGGCGTGAAGTCAACGAAACATTATTTACGCCGCATTATTAAAGATCGTCTTCGCACATACGAGGAGCTCAGTACCTTATTAGCTCAAATAGAGAGTTGTCTTATTTCACGTCCATTGTGTCCCTTGTCCACTGATCCCGCTGATAGCAATGTTCTTACACCAGCACACTTCTTAATTGGTGAGCCAACTAACTGTATACCCGATGATGATCTCCTTGATGTTTCTATAGACCGTCTTTCACGCTGGAAAGTAATCGAAAACTTAAAACAGCATTTTTGGAGCAGATGGCACAAAGAATTTATAAGTCGTCTCCAAGCGCGACCAAAATGGAACAAAATTCATCAAAACATAAAAGTTGGCGACATAGTTCTTTTGTTTCACGAAAAAAGTGTTCCTGGACAATGGCCACTAGCAAAAGTAGAAAAACTTCACCCAGGCACAGATGGCTTAGTAAGGGTTGTAACACTGTACTGCAACAACAAGTACATCCAACGCCCAATCTACAAGAGTTGCCTCCTTCCTTCAAATGATGTGATGTTACCACAACAAGAAACCAGTCATCACGAAGAAATTAAAAATTGACGTTTTTTGTAAGGTAGTATGTTTGGGAATTTTTCCCCAAACTGATTATAAAAATAACAACCGCAAACCCTACAAATGTTTAAAGTCTCCAAAATAAAATATTTTTCTTTTCTGCTTTAATTTGCTATTTGCTTACAAAAACTATTTAAAATACCTAACAGTTAATTTTTTATAAACGGAACAAACTTACATACATATGTACATGCATTCGTCTCTACAAATCAATGTAATTACCTACATACATGATCATACAGGCAGCCATACAGATTAACAATAAGAGCGACAGACCATTGTTTATTTTTAATAAATCTGTAACAATTAAAAAAGGTCACTTCTTTTTGAGGAAGCGTAAGAAGTGGACTTCTTATTTATATGTGAGACAACCTCCAGAAAAATTTGATATTTTTTGTGCATTTTATTGCAATATTTTGAAATATATTGCAGATAATGCCATGCAATTTTGTATACGTTGTTTTTAATATAATAAAAGAAAGTGTGCGGAAAATAGTATGAATCGGTCCATGATTTCTCATAGCCCCCATACAAAAATCTTCCCGAAATATTGCTCAATTATACATAAATGCCTATTAAATTAATATCAAGACAAAATTCAGCAAAAATAAGTGTTATGCAAAAATAAATCGCAAAACGAAATTTTAGCCTGAAGGAAACTCCCTAAAAATTACGAAATTTTTTTAGTTCGGTCCATGTTTGACCATAGCCCCCATATAAAGGCCGCTTCCAAAATTCACTTAAATATGTACAAAACAGATATAAATAATGTTAAACGGCTAAAATTTTACATCAATAATCTTTATAGGCAAATAAATTGTTGTACTCAATTTTATGGTGGTCGGCCCAGAATTGGACATAGCTCCCATACAAGGACCACATCTGAAAAAGACATTTATCCCTATATATACTGTATAAATATCGGTACCGACTCAAAACTTTGCACAGATCATTTACATATATACAAAAATTATCCCACAAAATTTTGTGAATTTTGGTCTATTTTAACCGTATGCTCCATATAAAGTCCTCTTCCGAAAATCACTTTAATACTCATAAATCTCTTATAAATAAGGGTACCAATCCAAAATTGTACACGGATCATTTACATACATGCCTAAATCAAACTGCTGGATTTTGAGAATATCGGTCCATATTTGACTATGTCCCCCATATAACGTCCACTTCCGAAATCCACATTAATACTAATATATATCTTAAATATACCGTTATTATGTTGAAATTCGACGTGAAATATCCTCATATGCATGAAAATCACTGTTCCAAAATTTAAGAAGATCGGCCCATAAGTTGTCGTAGCTGCCATATAAGAACCATTTCCAAAAAAAAAACAAATAAATTCGGGTCAAAAATATTATGTTCGGATTTAACCCATATTCGGTCCATATTTTATAATCATGATATATATCGTTGGAGAGGTATTTTTAATACCTTTTATTTAATGTATTAAAAAATATCATACACCTAGTAGTTCCCGAGATATAGGCCTATATATTTTCAACTTTGCGGGCCCGCCCCCTCGAAAATAGGCGTGACCGACAACAAATTTTTTTTGCTGACATCTCATCTAAAAGCCCTATTTGATGAAGTTTTTTTTTGAGGAAAGTCACTAAAACCAAATTGTTCCCCTTTTTTTATACTCTGTTTGTTAAATTACACTCAAGATTATTATGAACATCAGACAAACTCTGTAAATTATAGTAAGAATTGGTAATTAAATCAATTAAAAATGCTGAAAATTAGACGAAATTTCAAAATATTTAACATAAATTAGGTTGGTCGTAAAATTGTCTTTCAAACAATATATAAAATAATAATTAAATTTGCACTAAGACTGAATAGAAAACACAGAATAAGGAAATTCTAGTCCTATAACCAGTGTAGTTTTTGTATTTCTTATTACGTTTCGGTGGAGGGTATTTAAGATTCGGCACAGCCGAATATAGCACTATTACTTGTTTATACTCTCTTAGTTAAAATTACACTCAAGATTATTATGACCATTAGACAAACTCTGTAAATTATGGTAAGAATTGCATCCACAACAAAGGTGAAGGGTATATAAGATTCGGCATAGGCGAATATAGCACTCTTACTTGTTTATACTCTGTTAAATTACACTCAAGATTATTATGAACATCAGACAAACTCTGTAAATTATCGTAAGAATTGGTAATTAAATCAATTAAAAATAGTGAAAATTAGACAAAATTTCAAAATATTTAACATAAATTATTTTGGTCGTAAAATTGTCTTTCAAACAATATATCAAATACTAATAAAATTTGTATTAAGACTGAATAGAAAACACAGAATAAGGATATTCTAGTCCTATAACCAGTGTAGTTTTTTATCTCTTATTACGTTTAGGTGAGGGTATTTAAGATTATTTGTTTTAAATTAAATAAAATATATTAAAGAAATAAAATAATTTTAATGAAGTTAACACAATGTCTTTTTTCTAACTATTCATGAGGAATCATGAGAACACAATTAATTTCTCCTACACACCCCATTAAGCGATTATAAAGGCCTTAAAGGAAATTGTAGAAGCTTTCTTTTGAGAAAAAAGGGCCCAAATTGAAAAAAAATTAAAAAAATTTTTTTTTTTTAAATTAAAAAAAATAGGTGAAAAATTACACTCATTTTAAGAAAACCCTGTATGACCAAAATGTTCAATTTTGACCCCCTCATACTCCGGCAGTTCTTGACTGATAGAGCTGAAAATTTGTGTATGGCCAATAGTACTAACCTTAGTGCAAATTTCGTGCAAATCGGAAGACATCGATTTTAAAAATTGGTTCACTTGACACGAATTTGCCCATATATAAAAATAATGTTTGTATGTATGTAACGTATGGACTTATTAGAAAAATTAAAAATCGTAATATAACTTATTTCACAATAGGATATTTTGGACAACGGGGCATGGCCTCGCCCACTAAAATGCATCGCTCATAGGACGCGCTTCAGTATCCTATTATTTTTCCATATGAGTTCCTAAATTCACTCGATGTGCCAGGCTCTTTCCACCACATGTGCTACAACTTAAAATTGAAGTGCCAATTATTTTACTGCGTAATATCGATCACCATGGCTTTGCAATGGCACTCGACTTGCAGTAAAAAAACTGAGAAATAATTTAGTAGAAGCGACCATTATAACAGGAAAATATAAAGGTACAGATGTACTTTTGCTACGCATTCCAATGCTACCAACAGATTTACCATTCCATTCCAATTTTTTCCTGTTCGGTTAGCGTTTGCGATGACTGTTAACAAAGCTCAGGGTTAATATCCCGTGCTCTTGATGGGCAAACTAAACCTAAAGCATTGCAATATGTAGTAAAAACACTAGGATGTTTAATTTAATTTCAGAATATAATTCCCTTTATTAATTAATTGAAAAAGTTGTAGAACAATGTGTGTGGTAAGATTGATTGAAACCGGAAGAAGGGAGTTAATAAAAGAAAATGTCAAAAATTATGTTGTAAAGCAGGATTCAAAAGCAAACATATGATAACAGTGTGTCAATTGAATGTTCATATTACAAATATTTCAACACCCCTTCTCATTCCGAATTGACTGTTAATTTTAATTTCGAACGTAGTTCTTTGATTCGTTGCGGCGCAAGCGGCTTTGTTAAGAAATCAGCTTGCATCTCATTAGTGGGACAATATTGACATTTGATGACATTTTTGGAAATGTTGTCCTTAACGAAATGGTACTTAATGCCAATATGTTTTGTCCTATTATTTAGCTTGAAACCTTCCATAATTTTAATACAACTTTGATTATCTTCATTTATGATGATGGGGCTGTTGATTTGTTCCCCAAACTCTTTTAAAAGTTCCTTCAACCATAATGCCTCTTTTGCTGCCTCGGCAAGCGCAATGAATTCAGCTTCAGTAGAAGAAATTGCCACGCAAGTTTGTTTTCGGCAAGCCCATGAAACGACAGCCCCATAAATTTTAAATAGATAGCCGCTATTTGATTTTCTATTGATTCTGTCTTCACCCCAATTGGCATCGGAAAAACCAAGTAGAATCTGATCGCTGTCAGGTGTATAATGTAATCTGAAATTAATCGTCCCTTTTAAATACCTTACAACTCTTTTAAGTTCTATCCAATCTTCTTCATTAGGATTACTGGTTTTTTGACTAAAAAAGCCATCTTTAGATTTGTATACTTGCAGACCAAGATAATTCCGGATTGGTCCCAGATCAGAGATTTCAAAATTTGTTTTAAAGATATTTTTTATTTCCGAAATTGTTGGTTCATTTTTCGAGCAAATAAGAATGTCGTCGACGTAGATTAACACGAATGTCAATTCAACCCCTTCTAAACGTGTATACAAGCATGGATCCATTTTACTTTGTTGGAAATTTGCCTTATTCAAAATATTATGAATTGTCTGGTTCCAAGATCTGGCGGATTGTTTTAGTCCATAAATGCATTTTTTTAATAGACATACCTTATTTCCAGAATTTTCGGCAATGAATCCCTTTGGCTGCTCCATAAAAATTTCTTCATTTAAATCGCTATTGAGAAAAGCTGTCTTGCAGTCGATATGATGTATTTGTAGATTTCGCTTACCACTAATCGCGAATAGTGTCCTCAGTGTTGTATGTGAAACCACTGGTGCAAAAACCTCTTCATAATCGACCCCATATTGTTGTAAAAAACCTCGTGCAACTAGCCTTGCCTTGTACTTTATCTCCTTATTGAATTGTTTTTTCTTAAACACCCATTTGCAGTCGATTATATTACAATTTGTTGGTTTATTCACTAACTCCCAAGTGTTATTAGCCCTCATGGAATCAATTTCGCACTTCATAGCCTTAATCCAATTTTTACTTTCTTTGCATGTAACTGCTTCCTCATAAGTTATAGGGGCATCACCTTTTATAGCGTTTAAATATCTTTTATGCATATTTCCTTTTGTTGTACGTTGCGACCTTCTCAAAACTGGATCATTATCCGCATTGGATTCGCCATTCATTTCAAAACCATCAAAAACCGAACCGTTACTATCATCGAGATCTACCGTGTCATCAAACTCATTATCAGCGTCATCTAATTTTTGTTCCACCTTCTGTTCTTTAAACGTTACTTCGACCTCATTTATCCGGCTTGAAGACTTTTCATTTTCCATAAAAGAATCAGACTTTCCGGTGAACTTCACATCCCTCGATACGCAGATTTTATAATCTCTGTCAAGCATACGATATGCCTTAGAATTCTGATCGTAGCCGACGAAAATCATTTTAGTAGACTTTTCACACAATTTTTGTCTCTTTATTTTAGGGATGTGTACAAAACCTGACTCACCAAATATTCGCAAATGTTTTAAATTTGGAAATTTGCCAAAAATTCTTTCATGTGGTGTGACACCTGTAGTTCTAGTTAAAATCCTGTTCTGAAGATAGTTTGCGGTGGACACAGCTTCGCCCCAGAGTTTCTTTGGTAGTCTGGACTCAGCGAGCATACACCTAACCATTTCAAATAGTGAACGGCTGTATATTGAATTTGAATACCCTCGCACTCCAAAAAGGTTACTATTTCATTATTCACGTATTCTCTGCCACGGTCTGATCTGATTATCTTCGGCTTTTTTCCAAAATTGGTAATTAGTAATGAAATAAAATTCTTTAATATATTTGCCACTTCAGATTTGTTCTTAATTAAATAAATATAACAATATCTACTGTAATCGTCAATAAAGGTGAGTATATATCGGTTACCACTAGGTGTAGGCGTTTCCATTGGTCCGCATAGATCTGAATGGATCAACTCAAATGTTTCCTTTGAACTTATACCAGTCTTGTTAGGAAATGGTAACCGAGATGATTTTCCAAGCGAACAAATTTCACAGTGATCACTATTGCCGCATGTTTCCATATTTAAGCCTGCTGTAAGTTGCCTTGATTTCATAACTTTAATAGCGTCTGAATGCCTATGGCCCAGTACTTTCTGCCAGTGATGTATGCATTTGTTACTGCACACTTTTGAAACATTTATATGTTCATTGATTTTGCATATATATAGGCCTGCTTCACCTTTGGCGAGGAAAACTGTATTACCATCTTTATTTACCAAACATTTGTCCTTATAAAATTCAACTTGGCAACCTTTTTCAGGTAGCTGTTTTACTGATAATATATTGGTATTTACACTAGGGGCAAACAAAACGTTCTTAAGTGTTATGTTGTTGTATTTATTATTATTTCCCTTTAGTTGGATTTTTATAGTGCCTTCTCCATTTGATACAACCATTTCATTATTTGCCAAAAGTATTGTCTTCCTTATTGTTTTGTCCAGATTTATAAAAACCTTCTCGTCATTACAAATGTGGCATGACGCGCCAGAGTCGACAATCCATTTCTCGATACCATCTGTTGTTACGAAGCAAGAATTATTGTTTGTTGCAATGAAGCAAAAATTATCATTTGAGGCAGTGTTAACCTGTTGTGGTTGCTTTCTTTTCCATTCAATATAACGTGTACAATTTTTCTTAAGATGACCCTTTTTGTGGCAAAAATAACATTCCACGTTTGGCTTCTGTCTTTTATTTGTGACCATCATCGCTTTTTGTGTATCAACTGTATCACCTTTACGCCTCGTGTATTCTTCGATTAACTTTGATTCAACGTATGCAATAGTTAGTTCCTCCTCAGTGCGGGACTCAAATGCTGTTATCAAATTATTGTAACTCGTTGGTAGACTGCTCAAAAGCATAGCTATGTTCCATTTTTCATCAAAAGCATTTTCGCCCAAATTTTGTAATTTTAGAAATAAATCCCTCATTAAACCAATGTGAGCCTTAACGTCGTCGTCTTCAACTAGTTTCATACTGCAAATCTGCCTCATCACATTTATTTTGTTGCTCAATGTTTTTCTTTCATGGTAGTTTTGCAAACTCTGCCACATTTTCATCGCTGTACCGCACTGCCTTATAAGATGTAATTGGTCATCCTCAACTGACAATGATATTGTTGCCCTTGCTATACTGTCGTTTCTTACCCAAATATCTGTATTGTTCTCTGGTTTTTCGCTACTTAAAACATCCCATGCTCCTTCTTTAATCAGCAACATCTCCATCTTAAACTTCCATATGAAGTAATTTTCGCCATTTAATTTGGCTATTGATGTTTTAATTTCGGCTGACATTTTCTTTAATTTTTATTCGCTGGCAACTTTAATAAACTTTAATTCTGTTGACTGGGCCCATAACCTGTAGTAAAAACACTAGGATGTTTAATTTAATTTCAGAATATAAATGGAAGCGTGCTGGGCCCATAACCTGTAGTAAAAACACTAGGATGTTTAATTTAATTTCAGAATATAATTCACTTTATTAATTAATTGAAAAAGTTGTAGAACAATGTGTGTGGTAAGATTGATTGAAACCGGAAGAAGGGAGTTAATAAAAGAAAATGTCAAAAATTATGTTGTAAAGCAGGATTCAAAAGCAAACATATGATAACAGTGTGTCAATTGAATGTTCATATTACAAATATTTCAACACAATAAATACATTAAAATTAAATAAATAAATGTTTGTAAATATATAGATACGTTTTATATTATAACGAGGGTTTATTGATTTCTGGATTAAAATTTCTAACTGTCTAAAAGTTGGTTCGATATAAATATTAATAAGCGATTTGTAATGTATTAACAAACGAAAATAAATAGTTTTTTTCAGGAATTTTATTTTTTTTTGTTATAATAGCTCCTCATAAAAAGTACTATAACTTCCTCATTTCTCAACCGATTTCAACAAATGGCGTCTCCTTTTACTCAGAAAAATACTGTCTTTAATATATTTGTTGTTTTTAAACTAAATTCGAAAAAAGTCTCGTAGAAATTTTAGAAGTTAAAAAATAAAATAAAATTTTCCATATAATTGAAAAAATCTATTCATATTTGTGCTAATATTGTATGAGAAGAATATATATTTAAAAATAACAATTACATATTTTGTTTTCCAAAACCTTTTGAATTTCAATAATCGATAAATAAATAAAAAAGTTATAAATGTTTAAAAGTAGCAGCCTCAAAAAATTTTCTTTGGTTCATAACTCGGTAATTTGAAGGTATATTGAAAATTTTAAAACCGATTTTTGTAATACACTCATTTAGACCTATTACATACACTAGGTCACTTTGAAAGTGCTTGCAAAAAAGGAAATTTTGTAGCACCGTGTTCTTTGTTAGAAATAAAAAGTTTTCTTCAAAAATATACACAAAAATCATTCCACAAAATATTCTGAATTTCGGTCATTATTTGACACCCCATATAAAGACCTCTTCCGAAAATCACTTCTTATAATTAACAGTACCGATCCAAAATTTTACATGGATCATTTACATACATGTTCAAATCAAACTGCTGGATTGTAAAATTATCGGTCCGTATTTGACTACATCCCCCATATAAGGTCCACTTCCGAAATTTAATACTAATATGTATTAAAGTGGATAAGCGGATCTTAACATAAATAAGTCTCCTGGGCCAGATGGTATACCAGTACTGGTCTTGAAGCAGTGTTCTTCGACGCTAGCTCGTCCATTACATAAAATTTTCAGCACCTTATACCGTGCCGGTGAATTTCCCATATGTTGGAAGGTCGCTAATGTAACGCCAATTCCTAAAACGCTCTACGGATGACTTACTAGCCTTCCTATCGGAAAAATGGTGTCGTTCTATACATCGTTTTGGCGAAAGTAAAGTGGTGGCTCTAGATATTTCTAAGACGTTCGAAAGAATCTGGCATGGTGCTCTCTTATCGAAACTCATTGCCTTGGGTGTTGTAGCGAATAACCTTGATTTGTAAGTAGATGGTGTAAGTTTTAAAAGTTTAGCGAGCATGCAATAAGTGTTTCCGGCTCCTGTCTCGTCGGCCAACGGTGTAGGTTCTTATTTTTCTAAACTTATTTTTAACCAGCTACAGCTAACATTATTTTAATTTGCATGCTTCAGTTGAAAATAAGAAGAATAGTAGAAAATAGCACAGAAGATAGAACATTTTTTCCTAAATAAGCAAGAGTTAACTTCGACAGTTAAGCGAAGATATTGGAACTCTTAATACCCCTCCCAACCATGATCACGTTGCGTAACGCACGGAAATAAATTGGGTAACATAACTAACCTTAGCACGTTCAGAAATCAGAACTCAAAATTATTTTAGAACTTCATTGTGAATAATATAAATTTATTAAATAAAAAAAAATAATTAACATAGCTAAATTCTAACTTCAACTTAACAGTATATAAATATTTAGTTCAACTCTATTACTAAAGATTTGTAACATTATAAAAAGGAATAATAAAAAAAATAGAAGATGAGCCATACAAACAAAAAGTAAATTTAAATAACTCTTTAAAAAAAATTTAATTGTTCAATTAAAATTCTTGAATTAAACTTATTCGAATAAAAAAAAAAATAAAAGAAGAAAAGGTAATAAACGAAAAAAAAAATAAATTAAGTTTTTACTGGGATTCGTACCCGGAACATACGGTTCAACGAAGTAGCCTCTAACTACTACGCTAGATCAACATTTTGTTAACATAGAACGAATACGTTATTTAAAATAGTAAGTAAACAAAATATTTTTCTTTAATTACGAAATCTTCAATTGTCTAATTAGTTACTAGAAATATCATACATTCTTTTTTTTATTTTTGTTTCCATAAAGTTTTGGAGAATTCAAAGTTAAATTAATAACATATTACTTTGATAACAGCAAAATGTTATTAACATTTTTTTTTTTAATTTACATCGACCTTGAATATATGGTCATTTCCTGAACTTAATTAAAATATACCAATAACAGAATAAAAAATAAGGATATTCATTCAGACTTACTTGATTATGGGAATCCGGAAAGATCTTTCAGCGGCTCCTTGCTTGACTAAAATGGGTTTATATTTTTTTTAAATTATTGATATATAATTAACATAAACAATTGATAGATCTTTTCCAAAGCATGCTTTAGGGATTTAATTATTTTTAGAGTTAGTCTCTTTTATTGATCACATAAACATTTTGTCCTAAATTGTTTTATGTTTCTTTTGTTCTTTTGTTTGTTTGATTTCGTTTACCGTATCGACACTTGTTATTCAGTTTTAATTGCACATTTTCTCTACACATTTATAATAATATATACGAGTATAAAGTTAAAAAACACAAGTAAAAACTAAAGCAAACAAAATAGCTTAAACTACATATTTTTTTTTTTAAATAAATTGAATCACAATTTCACGAGAGTAAGAATTCAAGCATAATCGAGTTGGTTTTTCTGTTATCCGGATTAAACAAATTTAAATTTTTTTCTTTAAAGAACTTTTCTGGAATTGATTTCGATTCACTGGGTTTGTTATGGATAAGTTAACCTCAAATCTGGTTTACTATAGTCTTTCAAATTAAATTAAATTATAAAATTAAATTATCTCCAAACTTTCACTGCACTTTTATAGATTATTATAACCCATCAGTCAAGGAAATTTGCTGCGTTGTTGCTCCTTTACAAAATTTTGCTGGTTAATTTTCCAAAAGGGTTCCCTGCAGCCATCAGGTAAAATTCAAATGGAGATAGATGAATCACTATTAGGAACAGCATAGCAGATTACTTTCTGCTTGGCACCAATTCCACCAATTGTAGGAACAGGAAAGCATCCTTTTTTTTTAAATAATATCCTTCTCCAATAAAAGTTTTAAAGAAAAATTGTGTTTTTACGTTCCGTCGAAGTAATCTTTTTAAAATTTTACAAAAAATGGCCCCTATTCTAGAGAAAATTCGGCTTTCATACCTACGACATTCTGGAAGTAATGCGCTAATTCAGCGTGCCATCTTACTTTTAGTACACTTTATAAATATCCATAATTTCTACCCCCCTCCTACCAAATCATCGCTGAACTTAAAGAGTACCTAAATTTTACAACGCATAAAACCCTACATTATCATTATTAGGCACTGCACTTACAACTTAAGAGATATGCCACTATAGCCACAGAAACTTGTAAGTATCATGAAAAATTGTTTTCACCGATGAAATATTAATATGAAATTTTAATTAAATTCTATTGATTAGGGGAACCAGAGGTGCCTGCATGTATCTGAAGCGATCTAAACAAAACAAACTAACAGCTTATACTTTATGCAAAGCTGTAGAAAACCAAAAACGTTGTTTATACTAATTATAAAGTTATATGTTAAACATAAACATATACATATACATATACATATACATATACATATACATATACATATACATATACATATACATATACATATACATATACATATACATATACATATACATATACATATACATATACATATACATATACATATACATATACATATACATATACATATACATATACATATACATATACATATACATATACATATACATATACATATACATATACATATACATATACATATACATATACATATACATATACATATACATATACATATACATATACATATACATATACATATACATATACATATACATATACATATACATATACATATACATATACATATACATATACATATACATATACATATACATATACATATACATATACATATACATATACATATACATATACATATACATATACATATACATATACATATACATATACATATACATATACATATACATATACATATACATATACATATACATATACATATACATATACATATACATATACATATACATATACATATACATATACATATACATATACATATACATATACATATACATATACATATACATATACATATACATATACATATACATATACATATACATATACATATACATATACATATACATATACATATACATATACATATACATATACATATACATATACATATACATATACATATACATATACATATACATATACATATACATATACATATACATATACATATACATATACATATACATATACATATACATATACATATACATATACATATACATATACATATACATATACATATACATATACATATACATATACATATACATATACATATACATATACATATACATATACATATACATATACATATACATATACATATACATATACATATACATATACATATACATATACATATACATATACATATACATATACATATACATATACATATACATATACATATACATATACATATACATATACATATACATATACATATACATATACATATACATATACATATACATATACATATACATATACATATACATATACATATACATATACATATACATATACATATACATATACATATACATATACATATACATATACATATACATATACATATACATATACATATACATATACATATACATATACATATACATATACATATACATATACATATACATATACATATACATATACATATACATATACATATACATATACATATACATATACATATACATATACATATACATATACATATACATATACATATACATATACATATACATATACATATACATATACATATACATATACATATACATATACATATACATATACATATACATATACATATACATATACATATACATATACATATACATATACATATACATATACATATACATATACATATACATATACATATACATATACATATACATATACATATACATATACATATACATATACATATACATATACATATACATATACATATACATATACATATACATATACATATACATATACATATACATATACATATACATATACATATACATATACATATACATATACATATACATATACATATACATATACATATACATATACATATACATATACATATACATATACATATACATATACATATACATATACATATACATATACATATACATATACATATACATATACATATACATATACATATACATATACATATACATATACATATACATATACATATACATATACATATACATATACATATACATATACATATACATATACATATACATATACATATACATATACATATACATATACATATACATATACATATACATATACATATACATATACATATACATATACATATACATATACATATACATATACATATACATATACATATACATATACATATACATATACATATACATATACATATACATATACATATACATATACATATACATATACATATACATATACATATACATATACATATACATATACATATACATATACATATACATATACATATACATATACATATACATATACATATACATATACATATACATATACATATACATATACATATACATATACATATACATATACATATACATATACATATACATATACATATACATATACATATACATATACATATACATATACATATACATATACATATACATATACATATACATATACATATACATATACATATACATATACATATACATATACATATACATATACATATACATATACATATACATATACATATACATATACATATACATATACATATACATATACATATACATATACATATACATATACATATACATATACATATACATATACATATACATATACATATACATATACATATACATATACATATACATATACATATACATATACATATACATATACATATACATATACATATACATATACATATACATATACATATACATATACATATACATATACATATACATATACATATACATATACATATACATATACATATACATATACATATACATATACATATACATATACATATACATATACATATACATATACATATACATATACATATACATATACATATACATATACATATACATATACATATACATATACATATACATATACATATACATATACATATACATATACATATACATATACATATACATATACATATACATATACATATACATATACATATACATATACATATACATATACATATACATATACATATACATATACATATACATATACATATACATATACATATACATATACATATACATATACATATACATATACATATACATATACATATACATATACATATACATATACATATACATATACATATACATATACATATACATATACATATACATATACATATACATATACATATACATATACATATACATATACATATACATATACATATACATATACATATACATATACATATACATATACATATACATATACATATACATATACATATACATATACATATACATATACATATACATATACATATACATATACATATACATATACATATACATATACATATACATATACATATACATATACATATACATATACATATACATATACATATACATATACATATACATATACATATACATATACATATACATATACATATACATATACATATACATATACATATACATATACATATACATATACATATACATATACATATACATATACATATACATATACATATACATATACATATACATATACATATACATATACATATACATATACATATACATATACATATACATATACATATACATATACATATACATATACATATACATATACATATACATATACATATACATATACATATACATATACATATACATATACATATACATATACATATACATATACATATACATATACATATACATATACATATACATATACATATACATATACATATACATATACATATACATATACATATACATATACATATACATATACATATACATATACATATACATATACATATACATATACATATACATATACATATACATATACATATACATATACATATACATATACATATACATATACATATACATATACATATACATATACATATACATATACATATACATATACATATACATATACATATACATATACATATACATATACATATACATATACATATACATATACATATACATATACATATACATATACATATACATATACATATACATATACATATACATATACATATACATATACATATACATATACATATACATATACATATACATATACATATACATATACATATACATATACATATACATATACATATACATATACATATACATATACATATACATATACATATACATATACATATACATATACATATACATATACATATACATATACATATACATATACATATACATATACATATACATATACATATACATATACATATACATATACATATACATATACATATACATATACATATACATATACATATACATATACATATACATATACATATACATATACATATACATATACATATACATATACATATACATATACATATACATATACATATACATATACATATACATATACATATACATATACATATACATATACATATACATATACATATACATATACATATACATATACATATACATATACATATACATATACATATACATATACATATACATATACATATATACATATACATATACATATACATATACATATACATATACATATACATATACATATACATATACATATACATATACATATACATATACATATACATATACATATACATATACATATACATATACATATACATATACATATACATATACATATACATATACATATACATATACATATACATATACATATACATATACATATACATATACATATACATATACATATACATATACATATACATATACATATACATATACATATACATATACATATACATATACATATACATATACATATACATATACATATACATATACATATACATATACATATACATATACATATACATATACATATACATATACATATACATATACATATACATATACATATACATATACATATACATATACATATACATATACATATACATATACATATACATATACATATACATATACATATACATATACATATACATATACATATACATATACATATACATATACATATACATATACATATACATATACATATACATATACATATACATATACATATACATATACATATACATATACATATACATATACATATACATATACATATACATATACATATACATATACATATACATATACATATACATATACATATACATATACATATACATATACATATACATATACATATACATATACATATACATATACATATACATATACATATACATATACATATACATATACATATACATATACATATACATATACATATACATATACATATACATATACATATACATATACATATACATATACATATACATATACATATACATATACATATACATATACATATACATATACATATACATATACATATACATATACATATACATATACATATACATATACATATACATATACATATACATATACATATACATATACATATACATATACATATACATATACATATACATATACATATACATATACATATACATATACATATACATATACATATACATATACATATACATATACATATACATATACATATACATATACATATACATATACATATACATATACATATACATATACATATACATATACATATACATATACATATACATATACATATACATATACATATACATATACATATACATATACATATACATATACATATACATATACATATACATATACATATACATATACATATACATATACATATACATATACATATACATATACATATACATATACATATACATATACATATACATATACATATACATATACATATACATATACATATACATATACATATACATATACATATACATATACATATACATATACATATACATATACATATACATATACATATACATATACATATACATATACATATACATATACATATACATATACATATACATATACATATACATATACATATACATATACATATACATATACATATACATATACATATACATATACATATACATATACATATACATATACATATACATATACATATACATATACATATACATATACATATACATATACATATACATATACATATACATATACATATACATATACATATACATATACATATACATATACATATACATATACATATACATATACATATACATATACATATACATATACATATACATATACATATACATATACATATACATATACATATACATATACATATACATATACATATACATATACATATACATATACATATACATATACATATACATATACATATACATATACATATACATATA